>SJXQ01003443.1:844270-906169 GCA_006408695.1 Aepyceros melampus
CCGTTTATTGCACAGCAGTCCTTTCCCTGCAAGCCCCCTCCCCCGGGACGGAGCCACAGTCGCCGTGAGGGTGGGCTTCGGGGGCATGGGTCCAGCAGTGGAAGACGAGATGCGGGTCGTGGTCCTTCCCTTTTACAAGTTCCGCCCTCCTCCCTCCCTCCTCCAGCAGCGACCGAGCATCCTCCGCCCTCAGCACCCGCAGCGCCCGCGGCTGCAGGAGGGGTTAAGGGCCCCCGGCGTCACGTGTGACGTTCACCAAACCCCTCGCCAGAGCGTGCGAGTGAACCGCGCGGCAGGCAAGCTGCGAGGCCTCAGATGCGATGACTTTCTCTCTTCTAGGCTCATTTGCTTCCCTTCCAGGCGTTTTCGTCTTGGTGACTGCGAGTGAGGAGTTGGAGGCAACAGCCTTCTACTATGCTTCTTCAGTTTTTTCTTTTTTCCCCTTCCCCCTTGGTAGATCCCTTGCCACAGAACTCGCCCCTGATTTCTGTTTCCACCAGCCAGAGGCAGAGTAAGCTCCAAATTAAAGTGTTGGTTGTAGTCTCGTCTGTGGGAGTAGTGTAAATGCAAAGCCACTGCCTCTGGCCTCTTCCTGCTGGTTGCACCCACGTCTTCTGCCCCTGGATTGGTGATTTTTAAGAATTCATCATAGCTAATCAGTGTTGGCTTTTGTGACGGGTGTGACTCACTATACCACATTGTTTACACCTACACACCTCCTAGCAGCTTCTCTGTGTGAATTTTAAATGCAAGTGAGTTGGGGGACAGGGGCCTGACAAGGGAAACATTGAAATAACTGACTGCAACTTGTAATAATATTAATAAGAATAAAATTCACAAGTAGTCCCTAGGAGAGATCCATGACACATAGTCTTGAAAAGTGTTTTTGCTTGTTTAAGTGCTTGCTTCATATTTCTCATTTGCATGTATGCTTTAATCTGTAAAATTCAGGTCAAAGAAAGGAACTTTAACCAACACGTAGAATGCAATTGCTCTAATGTATTACTCATTAATTAATAATGATAGTCAGAATATGTGATCTGATTTTGAAAAATAATCTTTAAATATGACATATTACTCAGTCATAAAAAGGAACAAAATTGGGATATTTGCAGACATGTGGATGGACCTAGGGCTTCCCAGGTGGCGCTAGTGGTGAGGAACCTGCCTGCCTATGCAAGAGACATAAGGGACTCAGGTTCAGTCCCTGGGTTGGGAGGATCCCCTGGAGGAGGGCTTGGCAACCTACCCCAGTATTCTCGCCTTTATAATCCCATGAACAGAGGAGCTTGGGGATGATCGATAGAGTGGCAAAGAGTCCAGCACAACTGAAGCAACTAAGGACCCAGCATACACGTGGATGACCTAGAGACTGTCCTACAGAGTGAAGTAAGTCAGAAAGAGAAAAACCAATATCGTATATTAATGTATATATGTGGAATCTAGAAAAAATGGTATAGATGATCTTATGTGCAAAGCAGAAATAGAGACACATGTAAAGAACAAACATGAATACTAAGGGGGAAGAGGGGAGGTGGGGTAGGAAGGATTGGGAAATTGGAATTGATACGTATAACTATGGATACTGTGTATAAAATAGGTGACTAATGAGAATCTACTGTATAGTATAGGGAACTCAATGCTCTGTGGTGACCTAAATGGGAAGGAAGTTCAAAAAAGAGGAGATATATGTATATGTATAGTTGATTCACTTTGCTGTACAGCATAAACTAACACACCATTATAAAGCAACAATGGCACCCCACTCCAGTACTCTTGCCTGGAAAAGCCCATGGACGGAGGAGCCTGGTAGGCTGCAGTCCATGGGGTCGCTGAGTCGGACATGACTGAGCAACTTCCCTTTCACTTTTCACTTTCATGCATTGGAGAAGGAAATGGCAACCCACTCCAGTGTTCTTGCCTGGAGAATCCCGGGGACCAGGGAGGCTGGTGGGCTGCCGTCTGTGGGGTCTCACAGAGTCAGACACGACTGAAGTGACTTAGCAGCAGCAGCATTCTTGCCTGGAAAATCCCCATGGACAGAGGAGCCTGGCGGGCTACAGTCCATGAGGTTGCAAAGAGTTGAACACAACTGAGCAACTAAACACACACACACACACACACACACACACACACACACACACATATATACCAATGAAAACAGAAAGTCTTAAAAAATATGACATATTCAGTTCAGTTCAGTCGCACAGTCGTGTCCAACTCTGCGACCTCATGAACTGCAGCACGCCAGGCCTCCCTGTCCATCACCAACTCCCGGAGTTCACTCAGACTCACGTCCATTGAGTCCGTGATGCCATCCAGTCATCTCATCCTCTGTCGTCCCCTTCTCCTCCTGCCCCCAATCCCTCCCAGCATCAGTCTTTTCAATGAGTCAACTCTTTGCATGAGGTGGCCAAAGTACTGGAGTTTCAGCTTTAGGTATGACATATTACTCCTGCTTAGAAGGAATTTAGTACCACATTTTTCCTGACATAGTTTTAGAATTCAATGTATCTTGTCAACTTTTCCTCCTCTCCCCCTCCCCCTACCCTTTTCTTTTGAAGTAACGTTTAGGTGATGTGTTGACAAATAGTAGATTTTTATATTCCTCCCAGGAAAGTGAAATTTCATTCAAGTAAAACATATATCTGATTCTTGGTGGCAGATCTACCCTGCCCAGTTTATCTAAATCCTGTGAAAGATCTCTGGAATCTGGAGAGGTCTCTAGAATTTCCTTAAAAAGATGAGAGATAAGTATCTATTACCAATATCAATGAAAGTACCTGACTGAATACTTTCATCTTTCATGGGATTACACAATTAAGGTAACCTGATAGAGGGTATCATTATGACAACCTCAGAACCTTATTTCTTTCTTTTTAAAAAAGAAATAAGGATGATTTAATATGTTGTCCATAACATCTTATGGGAAAAAAGCCCAATGAACTTTTTGGCCAACCCAATTAAAGAATGTAAAGTTTTGTATACTTTCTTTTTTCCCCAAGGCTATGGGTACCATATTCTAAATGCATCCATTGAAGTTAATATCAGAATCCTAAAGGTAATAACTGAACATTTTTCATTTTTAATATTTGGTATTTATAGTATAAATTCTAAATATGTTCTATTGTGTTTTTTCATTATTCTTTTCACAGCTATACTTTATCAGCTGGGCACTATTATCTCATTTTTATGTTAATCTAGCAAAAACTCAAGAATTTTAACACAATAGAATTGTCATACAAACAGCATTTATCACTATCTGTAAATACAAGCAAATGAACCAAATTCTCCTGCCTATTTTTTCTCCGCTTTCTCAATCAAAGCCCCTGAGGGAGATAAACCCATACCATACCACTGAATCCCACAAGCAATTAAAAAAACAAGAAATTTTGCTTTTTATTTTTTCTTCATTTGTGGATATGGATATGCAATTAAGAGCTGGGACTCTGGGATCAGATTGCTAATTTGAATCCTGGATCTACACTTAATATGTTATTGCCTGGTGCAAAAATCTCTCTAAACTCATATTCCACCGCTGCAAAATACAGATAATAATAGTATCTTCTTTGTAGGAATGTTGTGAGGATTATTCAAAATAATGCATATAAAGCTCATGACACATGGGTAACTAATTTTTCAGGGTTCATTCTACTTTTAGTGTCTATGTGGTATGCTTCTTCCACAGATTCAAACTTCAATATATATAGTGACATTTGGGCTTAGTGTTAAAAGCTGATCATGAAATTTGGTTGCATTTATGGTACCCATAACATGAAAATAATGAATTATTAGTGAATTCCTGGGCCCTCCCTCTTTTCTCTTTTCTTTATGGGGCTGTATCTGTGTTCTATTAGCTAATTTTAGTGGATGGGAGCATATTAAATGTAGATGAGACAGAAAATGAAACACTAAACATATGAATAGGTGACGAAGGCATCAATAAAATATAAAAAATTAGATTCAATTTACATTGCAGATCCTGTGATCTTCCAGGTTGTGACATTAACCACACTGAATTTCATGGTCTTTTACCCTGTTACATACTATTTGGAATAAATACTGGAACTCTCTGTAAAGTCAATTACAAATAAAAACCTTGTGAAAATTTCCCAAACATATCTGTTGATCCATAGATGTGAAAGAAGATGTTAATATAACACATATGTAAAGTATTAGCATTTTCTGGGGGAAAAAAAAAAAGGTTCAGAAGAGACAATCTATTGAGTGGAAATGGGGGAAAATAATTACCAGGGGAGTAGTGAAACTGACTTTGAAAATGTTGTGATGGTAAAATTTCCTTTCTCAGAAATAAAAATGAAAATCTCAGAAAAGGAATGTAGGCTTGAGGGTGAATATTATATTGTATTTTCAGATACTTCAATACAGTGTTATGTAGACTCAGTTCGCTTTCAGTCTAGAAAGTCATAAGTGGAAAGATTTTTTTTCCCAGTAATTATATACATAAAGAAAATTAAACAGCAAGTTCTCCTAAAGTAAAGAAAAAGCAAGAATATTACTCCATTCTTTAAAAAGACAAAAGACTTACAGCAGGAGGTTAGCACTTTTGTTTACTTTCAAGGGGCTTCAGAAGAAAAATTATTAATAAAATGTTATGCTTAGATGAAATTTTACTACAACATTTCTCATAAACATATGTATTTTAGTTAAAATAGGTTAAATATAAATAATATACTGAGAAAGAGTTCATAGGGGCAATGAGAATTAATATTTCAGCTCTGAAAGAAATAAAAAATAAACTCTCATAATCTGTCAAACTGTGGCAATGCAAGGAAGACCACCTGCTCAGCTTCCTAGCAATGTTTTATTATAACCTGGACAAAAGATCAATGCTATTAATACAGAAAAGACAGATCCCAACTTTTAGAATTACCAGCATAGTCTAATAGTGTTTAGTATCCATTTGGCCACAATCCACCTGGTCTCTAAGGCTAGTGCATCCACAAATCCCTTCTCCATTCTATACAGTCTATCAATTCAGTTCAGTTCATTTCAGTCGCTCAGTCATGTCTGACTCTTTGTGACCCCATGAATCGCAGCACGCCAGGCCTCCCTGTCCATCACCAACTCCCGGAGTTCACTCAGACTCGAGGCAATCAAGTCAGTATGCCATCCAGCCATCTCATCCTCGGTCGTCCCCTTCTCCTTCCCCCACTCCCTCCCAGCATCAGAGTCTTTTCCAGTGAGTCAACTCTTCGCATGAGGTGGCCAGCGTACTGGAGCTTCAGCTTCAGCATCATTCCTTCCAAAGAAATCCCGGGGCTGATCTTCAGAATGGACTGGTTGGATCTCCTTGCAGTCCAAGGGACTCTCAATAGTCTTCTCCAACACCACAGTTCAAAAGCATAGCAAGGTCCAATTCATCTTTTTATCTAGTCCTTACCAAATCAAGAGGCTTCCCTGATAGCTCAGTTAGTAAAGAATCTGCCTCAATGTAGGAGACCCCAGTTTGACTCCTGGATCAGGAAGATCCCCTGGAGAAGGGATAGGCTACCCACTCCAGTATTCTTGGGTTTCCCTTGTGGTTCAGCTGGCAAAGAATCTGCCTGCAATGAGGGAGACCTGGGTTTGATCCCTGGGTTCAGAGCATCCCCTGGAGAAGGGAAAGGCTACCCACTCCAGTATTCTGGCCTGGAGAATTCCATGGACTGTATATTCAATGGGGTCGCAGAGTTGGACATGACTGAGCAACTTTCACTTTACCAAATCAAACCATTCTTGAACATGCTTAATGAAACTGTATCTCCTATTATGTGAAATGCAAGCTCCTTATCCTGAGATCAGTATCTAACATACTCTCAATCCCACACATCTTCATTCAGCTTCTCTCATTACTTCTCTTCCTAATCTCTATATTTCTCCCCAAAGATAAAATCTGTTGGTCTCCAAGGAAAATCCTAATGATTTCTTTTCTTGGGCTGTCCACCACCATCCCTACCTACTAAACACTTCCAAAAATATTACCTCAAGGACCCATTCCATCAGAAATTATTTTCCCTTATTTACTCCGAATATAACTAATGTCCACCTCCCATAATGCAATTGCACAGTCTCTCTTGTGTTACCATTATTTCTGAATATTTTGTCTCTCTTAGCTTGTTTATAGGATACTAAACAATCTCTTACTTCAAGACCTTTCCATTTACTATCCCCTCATCCAATGTCTCTCTTCTTCCTAATTGGCTCTATGACTCCATCCCACTTTCATATGAGGTCTTTGCTCAGGTGTCATTTTCAAAAGATATCTTCACCAACTCAACATGTAAAAAGAGCATTTTCCTCTTCATTTATCCTGTCTTCTTAACTTCCTACATTTGCTTCAGAATACATATTATAACCTGACTATATTTGTTTCTCCTTACTAAAAGATAGGGCTTCTCAGGTGGCACATTGGTGAAGAATCCACCTACCAATGCAGGAGAAGCAAGAGACAGGTTCAGCCACTGATTCAGAAGATCCCCTGGAGTAGGGAATGGCAACCCATGCCAGTATTCTTGCCTGGAAAATTCCATGGATGGAGGACCCTGGCGCACTACAGTCCATGGAGTTGCAAAGAGTTGCACGGTGCTGAGACACTAAGCACACATGCACCAGAAAGTACCACAAAATTGGGCTTCCCTGGTGGTTCAGACAGTAAAGAATCTGCCAGCAATGCAGGAAACCTGGGTTCGATCCAGGGAAGATCCCTTGGAGGAGGGCATAGCAACTCACTCCAGTATTCTTTGCTGTTGAATCCCCATGGACAGAGGAGCCGGGAGGGCTGCAGTCCATGGGGTCACAGAGTCAGACACGACTGAGCAACTAAGCACAGCAGCACCACAAAATCAGGTATTTAATCTGTTTGTTTACTGCTGTATGATAAGCACCAAGATGTATGCCTGACTCTTTGTGGTCTGTAATCATTGAATGAATGAATGAATGGTTGCAATCAATTTGATTTGTTAATATTGTAGCAGTTTAGGGAGCCACAATTATAGACTATGATGATCTCTTCCAGCTATCAAATATAAATGTACAGGAATATAAAAGCATAGGAATTTGCTCAGATATTCTTGAAAGTTATATTTTCAAAATAAATGTCTTACTTAAAATATATTAAAGTCATAATAAAAGGACACAGGCCCCCATTTTTTGAGATAATATTTAGAATGGGCATTATTAGCCCCAAAAGTGTTCCTAAAGCAGAGGTACCCTACTTCCAAAGATAATCTGCTTCTTTAAAAGGCAATGGTATTTTATTACACATGATGTAGATTTCACATTTGCTCATTTCCCTGAGTTTTATTATTTAAATAGGGTATCTAGGTAATGTTCTTTTTCTTAAGTTCTAAAATTCTTTTGTTGTTATTACTTAAAAATTGAATTTATATGAGATTTCCCTGGCAGTCTAATGGTTAAGACTCCACACTTCCACCCCAGAGGGTTTGATCCCTAAAGAACTTGAAATTTATAGAAGCAATTATAAAAACCTAAATCACATTTATAATACACTGTGTAGTTAATTCTTAAATCAACTCAAGAGTGTTGTTCAGTCGCCACGTTATGTCTGACTCAGTAACCCCATGGAGTGCAGCATGCTAGGCCTCCCTGTCCTTCACTATCTCTCAGAGTTTACTCAAATTCATGTCCATTGAATCGGTGATGCCATCCATCTCATCCTCTGTTGCCCCCTTCTCCTTTTGTCTTCAGTCTTGCCCAGCATTAGGGTCTTTTCCAATGAGTCAGCTCTTCACATCAGGTGGCCAAAGTATTAGAACTTCAGCTTCAGCATCAGTCCTTCCAGTGAACATTCAGGGTTGATATCCTTTAGGATTGACTGGTTTGATCTCCCTGCTGTCCAAGGGACTCTAAAGAGTCTTTGCAGATGACATGATCCTCTACATAGAAAAGCCTAAAGACTCCACCAGAAAATTACTAGAGCTAATCAATGAATATAGTAAAGTTGCAGGATATAAAATCAACACACAGAAATCCCTTGCGTTCCTATACACTAATAATGAGAAAGTAGAAAAAGAAATTAAGGAATCAATTCCATTCACTATTGCAATGAAAAGAATAAAATATTTAGGAATATACCTACCTAAAGAAACTAAAGACCTATATATAGAAAATTATAAAACACTGATCCTATGGACACCTTATCTTCGACAAAGGAGGCAAGAATATACAGTGGATTAAAGACAATCTCTTTAACAAGTGGTGCTGGGAAAACTGGTCAACCACTTGTAAAAGAATGAAACTAGATCACTTTCTAACACCATACACAAAAATAAACTCAAAATGGATTAAAGGTCTAAATGTAAGACCGGAAACTATAAAACTCCTAGAGGAGAACATAGGCAAAACACTCTCTGGCATAAATCACAGCAGGATCCTCTATGATCCACCTCCCAGAATACTGGAAATAAAAGCAAAAATAAACAAATGGGATCTAATTAAAATTAAAAGCTTCTGCACAACAAAGGAAACTATAAGCAAGGTGAAAAGACAGCCTTCTGAATGGGAGAAAATAATAGCAAATGAAGCAACTGACAAACAACTAATCTCAAAAATATACAAGCAGCTTATGCAGCTCAACTCCAGAAAAATAAATGACCCAATCAAAAAATGGGCCAAAGAACTAAATAGACATTTCTCCAAAGAAGACATACAGATGGCTAACAAACACATGAAAAGATGCTCAACATCACTCATTATCAGAGAAATGCAAATCAAAACCATAATGAGGTATCATTTCAGGCCAGTAAGAATGACTGCTACCCAAAAGTCTACAAGCAATAAGTGCTGGAGAGGGTGCAGAGAAAAGAGAACCCTCTTATACTGTTGGTGGGAATGCAAACTGGTACAGCCACTATGGAGAACAGTGTGGAGATTCCTTAAAACATTGCAAATAGAACTGCCTTATGACCCAGCAATCCCACTGCTGGGCATACACACTGAGGAAACCAGAATGGAAAGAGACACGTGTACCCCCAATGTTCATCGCAGCACTGTTTATAATAGCCAGGACATGGAAGCAACCTAGATGTCCATCAGCAGACAAATGGATAAGAGATCTGTGGTACATATACACAATGGAGTATTACTCATCCATTATAAAGAATACGTTTGAATCAGTTCTAATGAGGTGGATGAAACAGGAGCATATTATACAAAGTGAAGTAAGCCAGAAAGAAAAACTCCAATTCAGTACACTAACACATATACATGGAATTTGGAAAGAAGGTAATGATAAACCTGTATGTGAACAGCAAAAGAGACACAGATGTACAGAACAGCCTTTTGGACTCTGGGAGAGGGAGAGGGAGGGATGATTTGAGAGAGTGGCAGTGTAACATGTATGATATCATAAGTGAAACGAATCGCTGGTCTAGGTTCGATGCAGGATGCAGGATGCTTGGGACTGATGCACGGGGATAATCCAGAGAGATGGTGTGGGGCGGGAGGGGGAGGTGGGGGTCAGGATTGGGAGTTCATGTACACTCGTGGCTGATTCATGTCAATGTATAGCAAAACAAATACAGTATTGTAAAGCAAAACAAAAAAATTAAAAAAAAAAAAGTCTTTTTCAGCACCACAATTTGAAAGCCTAAGTTTTTCAGAACTCAGCCTTCTTTATGGTCCAGCTTTCACATCCATACATGACCACTGGAAACTATAGTTTTGACTATGCAGACCTTTGTTGGCAAAGTGGTCTCTGCTTTTTAATACACTGCCTAGGTTTGTCATAGCTTTCCTTCCAAGGGGCAACCATCTTTTAATTTCATGGCTGCAGTCATCATCTACAGTGATTTTGGAGCCTGAGAAAATAAAATCCATCACTGCTTCCACTTTTCCCCCTTCTATTTACTGTGAAGTGGTAGGACTGGATCTTAGTTTTCTGAATGCTGTTTTAAGCAAGCTTTTCCACTCTCCTCTTTCACCCTCAGCACGGGGCTCCTTTCTTCCTCTTCATTTTCTGCTATTATCAGTTATTTGCATATCTGAAGTTGTTGATATTTCTCCCAGCAATCTTGATTTCAGCCTGTGATTCATCCACCCTGGCATTTCACATAATATACCTATTTCACAGATGGAGATATTAGATCCTAGGCATAAAAGTTAAAATTTGGTACTACATCCTCTGATTGTAAGTTCAGGTAACTACCACCATCACACTACCCTCCTGAACAGAAAAGGAATGAACAGGTATGAGAATATGGCTTTCAAATACAGGTTGGTCAAGTCTGTATTGACTTCCCTGGTGGCTCAGATGGTAAAGCGTCTGCCACAATGTGAGAGACCTGGGTTCGATCCCTGGGTTGGGAAGATTCCCTGGAGAAGGAAATGGCAACCCACTCCAGTACTCTTGCCTTGAAAATCCCATGGATGGAGGAGCTTGGTACAGGCTACTATCCATGGGGTCGCAAAGAGTCGGGCACGAAGTCTGTATTAAGTATGAGTTCAGGAAAAAACTACTTGAGCTGGAGATCACTGAAAATGTGTAAAGTTTAGATATTCTGTGTCGTTAGTTAAGATAAGTTAGGATGCTTGATGTCAAGAATTGTCCAAAACTTCAGCAAACAAGGAAGAGACAGAGAGAATAAGAGAAATAAATAGAGAAAGAAAAAGAAGGAAGGATGGGAGGGAGGGAAGAAAGGAAGGGAAGGAGAACGAAAAAGAAAGATTCAGAGAGAAGCAATCCAAGCTGCAGCTAGAAAAAGATCAATTGAGAACTGAGTTTCTAGTGTATCTTATAAGATCAATTTGAGTTAAACATGTGGATGGAAGGATAAAGAATTAATGGCCTGAATAAATTTATTTTCTAGATTGACACTACTATTTTTAAGAAATATGAAGTACTGGCTTCTGGTAATGGCTGTGAAAGATCTTATTAGATTGACCTTCCTGAAGATAACAGCCATAAACTCTTGGACATAACACAAAAAAGCAGTCACACAAAGGAACAGAACCAGGTAAACAGAATCAGGAAGATTCCTGTAAGGAATCCACACACAGAGAGTTCTGCAGAATGAGTTCTCCTTTTTTGCATCTGTTAACCTAGAGCCAGGCGCAATCAGTGTGGCAGGAAAACCAGTGAGTGATTTCTTGGCTTGGGGAATCAGAAGACTGAATCCAGGGGAAACTGTTAAAGAGGAGGATTCTGAAGGAAGAGAATATAGACGTAAAGGGAATGCTTAAATTCTATCTGCCTATGTCTTTGGTAGACTCCCAAACAACACTTGGTGCAATAGGTCCATAACAGTTCACTTAAAGAAAATAGATCTGAGTTAATTTGGGAGCCACTGCCCGTTTGTAGCTGGAATCTAACCAAGATAATTTCCTGCTAAAATAAAAGAAATAATACTCTTTGGAGGGAAAACAATAGAATTCAGAGTCTCCATATCTTAACATTCATGATGTTCAAGATAGAATCCAAAATTATCTGACGTATAAAAATTTAGGAAAATATAATTGATTGTCAAGAAAAAAGAAAATAGTTGAGACCAACCTTTAGATTATTTTGTATGTTGGAATAAGCCAACTAGGATTTTAAAACTGCTGATATAACAATCCTCAATGAAGTAAAAGAATCTAAGTTTGCTGTCAGTGCTCTGGGACAATGCAGAGGGACGGGGTAGGGATGGAGGTTGGAGAGGGGTTCAGGAAGGGGGGGACACGTGTGCACCCATGGATGAGTCATCTTGATGTATGGCATAAACCACTGCAATATTGTAAAGAAATTATCCTCCAATCAAAATAAATTAATTTTTTTAAAAAAGACTGTTTGCTTCATGATTCCATTGATATGAAATTCTAGAAAGTGCAAAACTATGATAATAGCATGATCTATTGGGCAGTCTCTCAATGTCAAAGGGTCATGAAAGAGCTTTTAAGACTGATGAATGTGTTCTGTACCTTAATCATAGTCATGTTTCTAAGCCTGTATACAATAGCCATTATTCATCAAACACTATACTTAAATGAATTTATTTTATGTAAATTATACAGTAATAGAGCTGAATAAAAGTAAAGAAATGATATGTAGCTAATGTTAAATTTTATGAAACATTTTGCAGTTGAAACAAAGAAACTTATACCTAATGCAGTTGGTAGTTGGCAGTAAGAAAAAAAGTGCAAGTTCTTATTTATTAAAAAAAAAACTCATGCTTTTGAAAGATTAATCTAATAGCAGAATACATGATAGGCTAAAAGAGAAGCCCATAGGGCTAACAAATCTGTCCAGATATTCAGGTCAAAAATTGCATTATACCAATTGGAATGGAAAGGAAATGTTGCATATGAAACATTTCAAAGGAAGAACCTATTTATTGGTATATGATTCATTAATCAATTCAGTTCAGTTCAGTTGCTCAGTCGTGTCTGACTCTGCAACCCCATGAACTGCAGCATGCCAGGCTTCCCTGTCCATCACCAACTCCCAGAGCTTACTAAAATACATGTCCATTGAATCAATGATGCCATTCAACCATCTCACCTCTGTTGTCCCCTTCTCCCACCTTCAATCATTCCCAGCAACAGGGTCTTTTCAAATGAGTCAGTTCTTCACATCAGGTGACCAAAGTATTGGAGTTTCAGCTTTATCAGTCCTTCCAATAAATATTCAGGACTGATTTCCTTTAGGATTGACTGACTGGATCTCTTGCACTCCAAGATTCATTAATAAAAATTTAAAATACTGCACATAAATGTAAAAATAAGACATGAAAGTATTCACTGCAAATAATTTATCAGTGTTCACCCGTTAGGAAAGAGTGAGAATTTACACTTTACTTTCTATACCATATGGCTACTTCACATTGAGCCTTTACTCTATTTCAATCACTCCCCATTTATTATTATTATTATTATTCTAGACTAAACTCTGAGGTAGGTTTGTTGTTTGTTGTTTAGTCACTCAGTCATGTCTGACTCTGCTAAGAAACCATAGACTGAAGCCTGCCAGGCTCCTCTGACTACAGGATTTTCTGGGCAAGATTACTAGATTGGGTTGCCATTTCCTCCTTCAATGGATCTTCCCCATCCAGGGACTGAGCCCACATCTCTGGCATCTCCTGCGCTGAAGATGGATACTTTACCACTGAGCCACCCAGGAAGCCAAGTTTACTAACCCCACTTTATAGATGAAGAAGCTGAAGTCCCATGTTAAATGAATCATTTAAGGTTGCTGCTGCTGCTACTGCTGCTAAGTCACTTCAGTTGTGTCCGACTCTGTGCGACCTCATAGATGGCAGCCTGCCAGGCTCCCCCGTCCCTGGGATTCTCCCAGGCAAGAACACTGGAGTGGGTCGCCACATCCTTCTCCAATGCATGAAAGTGAAAAGTGAAAGTGAATCGCTCAGTCATGTCCGACTAGTAGCGACCCCATGGACTGCAGCCCACTAGGCTCCTCCATCCATGGGATTTTCCAGGCAAGAGTACTGGAGTGGGGTGCCATTGCATTTAAGGTTACACAACTGAAACACAGTAAAACTGATTTGAATCTAGTAACGATTCTGGGGAAAAGGTTGAGTAGAAGAAACAGGTGAAGACCACTGGTGTTAAGAATAATCAGAGAATGGATAAATAAAAATAATATAATAATAATAATATAATTCTGATTTCCTGATTCTAAAAGTTCTCAGTGATCTTCCATCTTTAGAGTAAAAATACAAACCACCTTTCAACATCATCCACTCCCTTTATCATGTAACTGATAGAAACTCAACTTAAGTCCAATTAAGTACAAGAAGCAAACTCCTAAAAATCAAAATCACAGTTTGTTGGGTTATGCAACTGAGAAGTTAAGGATGCATTGAACTCTCACATGACTATTCAGAGATTTAACTGAAGTCACCATTTCTTTCCCTTTTTTTCATTCCTTGGCTTGCCTCAGCTTTATTAGCAGGCAGACTCTGGGGAGTGAATTCCTGTCAGCAACTCCAGAAAAGCCCTTTCAGTTCAGCATCCCTAGGGAAAATTACCTTGTTGACTCTAGGAAAAAACAAATCATATGAAGGACACTTTTCTGCAACCAGAAATAGAGTTAATTTGCTATACCAAGCCCATGACACGTGCTATACATCTACACCAGCTAAGGGGACTTAACACATACAGTGAAGGCTGATGTAGGAAAGGCCTGGGATGGTTACCAGAAGAAAGGTGAAAAGACTTTCTGGTAGGTGGCCACAGTAATATAGTTTTCCATATGCTGCTCCCAATTTTCCTCCCATTAGCTCCTTTCCAGGTCCTTCTAGCTAACAGAAGTGGATTGGCTGTGTGTGTGTGTGTGTGTGTGTGTGTGTATTTATGCTTAGTCACATTCAACTCTGCAACCCAATGGAACACAGCCCACCAGGCTCCTCTGTCCATGGGATATACTGGAGTGGGTTGGCATTTCCTCCTCCAGGGGATCTTTCTGATGCAGGGATCGAACCCACCTCTCTTGCGTCTTGTCTCCTGCATTGGCAGGTGGGTTCTTCACCTCTAAGATGTCTGGGAAGCCCAGAAGTGGATTAGATGTTGTGAAATCACATTTCATGCTTTCCCATCTCTGAGTCTTTGTTGAATTTGTTTATGCTACTTTGAGTTCCTTCTTTAAACCTGCCTGATGAAACATAAATTTTAGAAACTAATGCATTGACTATTTTAAGTACTTAATGAACTTCATTGAAGGGAATTGTCTAAGTAATTCATTAGACATTCAGGAGACAAGATTATACCCTCAAAGAGCTTTTAATTAGAAAGTTTAAAAAAAAACACATACAAATAATCAAAGTATGAAACAAAACAATGCAAGTAAATTAAAGAGAGTAATGAGAATTCAGGGAAGGAAAGGATCAAGGGCGTCTTAGGAGAGGGGAAAATGGACTTCAAAAAAGGCTTTATTAAGAAGGAAATAGTTGGTTTGGCTCTTAAAAGTAGTTGAAATTCAGTGCATATTTGTTTTGAATGCATAGATGAACAAATGAATGAAATGATGTAAATGAAAAAACAAAAGCTTATAAAATTTAGATCTTCTATAAAGGAAGAAAGATTAGGTTTTTAACTCTAAAATGTAGCAGAGTCAGGAAAAGATAAATTTTCTTTTTTTTTCAATTTGGATAACTGAGCCTGTTTGAAGAAGAAAAATGCAAAACAGGATACATTATCTTAGCATTAAGAAAAAAATTAGATAGATATAAATTTTAGGTCCAAAAAAGATGAGGAGAATAAATTCAAAAAAATAAATGGAGTATGTTAAAACTAGTCTTCTGAGGAAAAAATCTCACATAGATTTTGGGAGGGGAGAAACATAAAATTCTATGGGAAAATGCCTTTCTTTAAACAACTGACTTAAATACAAATAGCAAATATTAGTTCAGAGTGGATTTCTCTGTTTATAATTGTTTTAGATATGTCAATTATAATTTATGGACTACATTAAACGAATGCTTCCTCATATAATATCGAGTACCTCTTTCTTAATAATCTCCTTCAGCTGAAAGTATAAAACTGTTCTTCCTGTCACTAATATATAAATAGAGGTGTTAAGTGTCCCTTACAGAATTAGGAAATCAATATTTAGTGCAAAGGAAACAAGAGATGATTTAAGTATCTTAGGATTCAAGTTAGAGATAATTGCCCTCTCACATTTCTTTCTTGTATACTCTGTTTCATAGAAATAAAAGTACTATATTTGATATCTAAAATAATAATTACAATTTTTAAATTCATGAACCAGATTGCAAACCTAAAGTAGCAGTTTCACATTTATTCCAATGCTCTCACAATGGAAGATGTATCAGAGTAACTAGATACTTGGGCTGCAATCATGCAGAGGAAGAGGTTTTCCCTCAATCCTATATTCTTACATGCTAAGTTTTTTTTTTCTTTTTTATGTAGCAGTCACTTAGTTGTTCAGTCTCTAAGTCACATCCAACTCTCTGTGACCCCATGGACTGCAGCACACCAGGCTTCCCTGTCCTTCACTATCTCCCTGAGTTTGCTCAGATTCATGTCCATTGAGTCAGTGATACTATGGATTTTTTTTTTAATTTATGTAGCAGCCACTTAGAGCTATAACTAAAACATTTTGATCACTGGAAGGTGGTAGATATTTGTTCCTACAGGTACTGAGAGGTAATGAAGCCTCCTATCGTTAACAAGGATTCCCTAAAAGTAATTTTTTCTTGTAAATATCACAGGTGGAGGAAGGAACCAGACAAAATGTGACTCTGAAGTTGTTAGACATGATGAGTAATGTGCTCTGAAAGGTCATTTCATCATTCTGGGCTATATCTCATTTTTTCAGAGGCCGGAGGGATCTCCTTCCTCCTTCAATCTGTTAAGAACTTCATACATGGCTCTCTCTATCTCTATACATTTGTAACAAAATGCAATGTATAGAGCGGTAGGAAATGTGGAAGCAATGCATTCCCAGAATTTTGTTCAGTGTTATGTCTCAGCTGACTTATACCACATATCCTCCAGCAACTTGCCTGTTGCCAGATTCAATAAATGCATTCCTTACACTCTCCAGGTCTTACTTCATTGTATTCTCCTTTTTTCCTCCTTCCTTTCCACAACTCTCCCCTTTTATTTTATTTTTTTTTTCAGCTCAATACTCTCAAAACCAAATCAACAGAGTTCAGGTCAAATATCCCTTTTCTATGAAACCTCCTACCCCTTCCCCTCAAGAAGGAATAGCACTTTTTCTTCTGAACTTGTCTGGCACTTTTCTGTAGTATCCTTGATGCAGGCATCACTATTTGACTTATTGACTTTTTATGCATTTCTCACTTACTCTATTTGAAAAATGGTTTATAAAGCTTTTTTTTTTTGAAAATATTTGTCAGAGTGACTGGCACATGAGTTATCTTGCACATGTAAACAGAACATTTCTTTTTTTGTTGTTGTTTGTTTTTTTGTTTTTTTATTAATTTTTATTTTTTAGTTTGTTTTGCTTTATAATACTGTATTCGTTTTGCTATACATTGACATGAATCAGCCACGAGTGTACATGAACTCCCAATCCCGACCCCCACCTCCCCCTCCTGCCCCACACCATCTCTCTGGATTATCCCCGTGCATCAGTCCCAAGCATCCTGCATCCTGCATTGAACCTAGATTGGCAATTCATTTCACTTATGATATCATACATGTTGCACTGCCACTCTCCCAAATCATCCCACCCTCTCCCTCTCCCAGAGTCCAAAAGGCTGTTCTATACATCTGTGTCTCTTTTGCTGTCTCGCGTACAGGTTTATAATTACCATCTTTCTAAATTCCATATATATGTGTAAGTATACTAAACAGAACATTTCTGAATAAATGAGTGAAAATAAATACATTAGAAAGAAGAATATTTAAGAGGTTGTTGATCACTCCATGATGTTAACCTTCATACCAGTATGATGGTGATATTCACTAGACTGGTAGCTGTGGAAATGGAGTAAGAAAATTATGAAAGCTATTCAGCAGATAGAATTAGCAAGGCACGGCAAAGAAAGTGAGGAAGAGGGAGCATTCAAGATTATTTCCAGATTTCCGGCTTTAGGAAATGAGCAGCTGATTGTACCATTTACGAAGATAGAGAATTCTGAAGAAATAGCAGCTTGGGGGAGAAAAATAATTCATTTTATTTGCACATGCTGAATTTTAAGTGCCTGTGAGATCCAAGTTAAAAAAAAAAAAACTCGGCGATTGATTATGAATCTAGAGTGAGAGTGGTGTGGATATATATAGGGAAACTGTCAGTACATGTGTGGTAATTGAAGCTATATGAGTGACTGGGAGAGATTATGAGGGACAGGGTGTAAATTTTTTTTTTAATTTATGTAGCAGCCACTTAGAGCTATAACTAAAACATTTTGATCACTGGAAGGTGGTAGATATTTGTTCCTACAGGTACTGAGAGGTAATGAAGCCTCCTATCGTTAACAAGGATTCCCTAAAAGTAATTTTTTCTTGTAAATATCACAGGTGGAGGAAGGAACCAGACAAAATGTGACTCTGAAGTTGTTAGACATGATGAGTAATGTGCTCTGAAAGGTCATTTCATCATTCTGGGCTATATCTCATTTTTTCAGAGGCCGGAGGGATCTCCTTCCTCCTTCAATCTGTTAAGAACTTCATACATGGCTCTCTCTATCTCTATACATTTGTAACAAAATGCAATGTATAGAGCGGTAGGAAATGTGGAAGCAATGCATTCCCAGGAATTTTGTTCAGTGTTATGTCTCAGCTGACTTATACCACATATCCTCCAGCAACTTGCCTGTTGCCAGATTCAATAAATGCATTCCTTACACTCTCCAGGTCTTACTTCATTGTATTCTCCTTTTTTCCTCCTTCCTTTCCACAACTCTCCCCTTTTATTTTATTTTTTTTTTCAGCTCAATACTCTCAAAACCAAATCAACAGAGTTCAGGTCAAATATCCCTTTTCTATGAAACCTCCTACCCCTTCCCCTCAAGAAGGAATAGCACTTTTTCTTCTGAACTTGTCTGGCACTTTTCTGTAGTATCCTTGATGCAGGCATCACTATTTGACTTATTGACTTTTTATGCATTTCTCACTTACTCTATTTGAAAAATGGTTTATAAAGCTTTTTTTTTTTTGAAAATATTTGTCAGAGTGACTGGCACATGAGTTATCTTGCACATGTAAACAGAACATTTCTTTTTTTGTTGTTGTTTGTTTTTTTGTTTTTTTATTAATTTTTATTTTTTAGTTTGTTTTGCTTTATAATACTGTATTCGTTTTGCTATACATTGACATGAATCAGCCACGAGTGTACATGAACTCCCAATCCCGACCCCCACCTCCCCCTCCTGCCCACACCATCTCTCTGGATTATCCCCGTGCATCAGTCCCAAGCATCCTGCATCCTGCATCGAACCTAGATTGGCAATTCATTTCACTTATGATATTATACATGTTACACTGCCACTCTCCCAAATCATCCCACCCTCTCCCTCTCCCAGAGTCCAAAAGGCTGTTCTATACATCTGTGTCTCTTTTGCTGTCTCGCGTACAGGTTTATAATTACCATCTTTCTAAATTCCATATATATGTGTAAGTATACTAAACAGAACATTTCTGAATAAATGAGTGAAAATAAATACATTAGAAAGAAGAATATTTAAGAGGTTGTTGATCACTCCATGATGTTAACCTTCATACCAGTATGATGGTGATATTCACTAGACTGGTAGCTGTGGAAATGGAGTAAGAAAATTATGAAAGCTATTCAGCAGATAGAATTAGCAAGGCACGGCAAAGAAAGTGAGGAAGAGGGAGCATTCAAGATTATTTCCAGATTTCCGGCTTTAGGAAATGAGCAGCTGATTGTACCATTTACGAAGATAGAGAATTCTGAAGAAATAGCAGCTTGGGGGAGAAAAATAATTCATTTTATTTGCACATGCTGAATTTTAAGTGCCTGTGAGATCCAAGTTAAAAAAAAAAAAACTCGGCGATTGATTATGAATCTAGAGTGAGAGTGGTGTGGATATATATAGGGAAACTGTCAGTACATGTGTGGTAATTGAAGCTATATGAGTAACTGGGAGAGATTATGAGGGACAGGGTGTAAACAAGGACTAGAAAGGACTTAGAATCAAAGGAACAACAGAATTTTAGGGTTTAGGCAAAAAGGAAATTTGTGGGGACTGAGTAAAAAGTATCCGATACTAGTAAGAAAGATCAGGATGAGAACTCAAGTGTCCAGCAGAGATGTGGGTAGCCTCGGTGAAAACAGTTTCTGTGGAGCGTTCAGAAGAGAAGCGAGATAGACGTGTGTTCAGTAGGGAGAGGAGAGGAGAGTTGATGAAAACAGCAGGTATGGAAAATTCACTAGGAGTCTGACTGCCAAGAGAAAGATAGAGATTTGTGGCTGAAGAGAGAAACTGTTGTCAGAGGAGGTATTTTTTATTTTCTTCTTCAGTTTTTATTATTGGAGAGATTAATTTTGAAATTTTGATGGAAAGAAGATAGTTCAGTTCAGTCGCTCAGTCATGTCCAACTTTTTGCGACCCCATGAATCGAAGCACACCAGGCCTCCCTGTCCATCACCAACTCCTGGAGTTCATTCAGACTTATGTCCATCAAGTCAGTGATGCCATTCAGCCATCTCATCCTCTGTCGTCCGCTTCTCCTCCTGCCCCCAATCCCTCCCAGCATCAGAGTGTTTTCCAATGAATCAACTCTTCGCATGAGGTGGCCAAAGTACTGGAGTTTCAGCTTTAGCATCATTCCTTCCAAAGAAATCCCAGAGCTGATCTCCTTCAGAATGGACTGGTTGGATCTCCTTGCAGTCCAAGGGACTCTCAAGAGTCTTCTCCAACACCACAGTTCAAAAGAAGATAGTAGAGAAGGTCAAATTAATGATAACAAAGAGCAGTAAGTTTGATAGGTTCTTGAGAATATAAAAGAGCCTACACACTAAAGCTAAAAGATATTGCCCTTCTAACAAGGAGATAAGTGCTGTATAGTTTTACTGGTAGACATGGGAAGTTGAAGGAGATTCTGCCTAATAGTTTCTTTTGTTTGGTGACATGAGATCCAAAGATATCTATAAAATGTGTGCTTAAGTATGTAATGTAAAGGGGTACTTAAGGTTTGAAATGAAGAAACAATCAATATTTAAAACAGCAAATAGATACATGCATATGTATGTGTGTGTGTCTATTTGTACATGATCAGACATCAAGGGATAATGACTGATAAAAGTGGTAACCCCTACCCAGGTCTGCTCCTGTGGGTAGGGTAAGAGCTACTGTGCAACTTGGACATGCACCAGACCACCCACCAGCTTGGAGATGCCATAGGCAATGCCACTACATGTGCAGTAAGACCTCCATGTTACAAAAATAAGATCTGTTCTGGACCCTGGACCCAGGATAGAGACATCAATACAGTTTCTGGAGATAGCTGATGGGCACACACAGAGAGAAATGAACTACTCAAAAAAAGGTTTCAAATTAGTACTCGAAGTGAAAAATTATTCCTGAGAAAGTTGACACAAATTAAAATCCAAGAGGCAATTTCACTGCTGGTGCTGGTGAATTGGAAATAACAGAGCAATCTAGAAATCACATTAGGGACTTCCCTGATAGTCTAGTGCTCAAGACTCCACACTTCCAATGCAGGGGGCACAGGTTCAACCCCTGGCCAAGGAACTAAGATCCTACATGCTGCAGAGCCAACAGATAAATAAATTAAATAAATTTTAAAAAATCACTTTAACATAAATATATTTAATATTTTCAAAGATACAGAGGAGGAAATGACACTCAAAAAATAAGAGCTAAAATTCAAAAACATATAGATATAATTATATCTATACATAATATTTAGTAATATTTAATATTTAGTAAATATTACTATTCTAATTGTAACTTTCTTCTAAGACTATTTAGTTACTTCCAGGACTACTTAGTAACTATTTGTTACTACTTAATTACTAAAAATAACTAAGAAATAAAAAAACACCAGACTGGATAAATTCAGTTAAAGTATTTAAACCCTCACCCAAACATAGTAGGAAAAGAACAGGGTAGTAAATATTAAATATTCAGGAAAGTTACAGAGCCTGGTGTTTATGTTATGTTTATGTTATGTTTATGTTTAGAATGTAGAGATATGGAAAGAGTGTTGCTCCTGCACTAAGAACAACAATGACAAAAGCCTGATAAACTGCAAAATCCTAAATTCTCTTGAAACTATCAGAGAGCTAAGTTTGTAGGGCAATTAAGTAACCTGAAGTCCAAGAGACGGCAGGTCCTGCAAGCAGAGACGACGTGAACACACTTCACCTGTGGCCTCGAGTGAGGAGAGGAAGAGATGGATGTCAGGTGCACACAAGCAGGTAAGGAGAATTCAGCTAAACATATTCACAAATGCTAAAGGCAATTTTTAGATAATAGAACTCCTGGGAGCCATAGACACAAGGACAACCCACACCCACTGACAGTCTCTTCTCTAAAGGTTTCCAGTGGGCGCTAATGAAAGATTACTAGCAGGATTGGCGACTGGGGAGAACTCATCAGTGCAGGGATGGAGGAGGGAAAACGTCCTTCCTGCAGGAAAACCAGGAAGCCCTACTCAGACCCTAGATCCTATGGAACAAAAGCTTTCAGTGCTAGAGGAAGGGCTGAAAACTGTCACCCATACCCCTACCCCAGGCATAGTTGTAAAAGACCCACTGCAGCTGGGAGATGCATAGAAAAATAAATAACAACTTCTACTGTACATTGCAGATGATGTCAAACATAAGTCTGATAGCATACTGGCTTTTTCCCCCCTCTAAAATATTTGAGGCCTTTTGCTCTTTTTTTTTTTTTAAAATGAAGATACAACAATGCATAAAGCTGAGTGATTTCCTGGGCAGTGTAACTTAAATTTAGCTTGCAGGTTTTGGCATGTGATGTTGTTCTAATTCTTCAATTATGTTCTTCACAGTTGCTATATAATCCCTTGGACTTTTAACACCATTATTTAAAAATATATATCAATAGTTTTATCAGCCAACATATTATCCAAGTTTATGTGCTCTTTGATGAATATGAAACTAAAATACTCTTCATTGTTTCAGATATTTTGCTGGAAAGTTTTGAGAAAAGTGTATTCTTGAGTCATCAAAGCCTTGATCACTTTCTGAAGAGGATGCTGAACTACTGTTGACATGACCCTGCTGGTGCTGCTGCTGCTGCCGCCAAGTCGCTTCAGTTGTGTCCGAGTCTGTGTGACCCCATAGAGGGCAGCCCATCAGGCTCCCCTTTCCCTGGGATTCTCCAGGCAAGAACACTGGAGTGGGTCGCCACATCCTTCTCCAATGCATGAAAGTGAAAAGTGAAAGTGAAGTCGCTCAGTCCTGACCAACTCTCCGTGACCCCCATGGACTGCAGCCCACCAGGCTCCTCATCCATGGGATTTTCCAGGCAACAGTACTGGAGTGGGGTGCCATTGCCTTCTCCTGACGTGACCCTAGGCTGTGCTTTTCACCAGACTCTCCCCAAATCTGACTTTGAGCAGAGATCCAGGCACAATTACCTCCCTACTTCCTTCCTTGTCTTAAGAACAGGTTCAAAATTCTTGCATGTCTCTCTTGCTGAAACTGTTATAGTTTCATCATTCAAATAGGTTACGATATCTAAATTCCTAGATTGTTTAGGATTTGAATGAAATAATGAGATAAAAATTCAAAATCAAACTAATACTCTTTGTGACCCCATAGACTGTAGCCTACCAGGCTCCTCTGTCCATGGGATTTTCCAGGCAAGAGTACTGGAGTGGATTGCCATTTCCTTCTCCAGGGGATCGGCCCAACCCAGGGCTCAAACCCAGGTCTCCCGCATTCTAGACAGACACTTTACCGTCTGAGGCATCAGGGAAGTCCAACCATTCGTCACTCAGTTAGTTCAGTCGCTCAGTCATTTCCGACTCTTTGTGACCCCATGAATGGCAGAACGCCAGGCCTCCCTGTCCATCACCAACTCCCGGAGTTCATAAAGAACTGTAAAGACTGTTTTAGTCCAAGTTCAGTGTCCTCAATAGCTTGTTCAGAGTATTGAACAACTGGGATTATACCTGGAGGTAAAAACCTCAAGAGCTAAATATTTTCCTCTATTGCCCAGAGAAAATTCACCCTAAAAACAAAAACAAAGAAAGAAATAAAAACACCTTCTGAACCCAAACCAAACCACGCTAAAGCAAAACAACAGAAAATTTCAGCAATACACCAGGTGGCACAATCTGCCTGCCAATGCAGGAGACGCAGGGGACATGGGTTCAATCCCTGGATCAGAAAGATCCTCTAGAGTAGGAAATGGCAAACCACTCCAGTATTCTTCCCTGGAAAATTCCATGGATAGAGGAGCCTGGCGGGCTACAGTACATAAGGTTGCAAATAGTCAGACACAACTGAGCATTTGTGCTTGCGCGCTGCACACACACACACACACACACACACACACTATATATATATATGCTGAATTTAATAGCTTTAACAGTCATTCCAAGATGGCAGCCTATCAATAAGACTATCAGTTTAACTATATTCCTTTTCATTTATGCTTGGTCACTGGGCAAATGCAAGACCCTTTATCAATCCTGCTATCCACATACAACTCTGGGATTCCTTCCTTTTAAGTCCTTTTTTTTTTCCCAAATGGCTTTATTTTCAATCCATCTTAGTGCTCTCTATCTACACCTTTCTCACTTAATGTTTTTTTAAACCTCCTACACTAACCACAACCAAGTCAAGGAATAACTTCCCTTGAAAATCTCTCAAGTACCACCTGTTCATATCTTATACATCCTGGTTCTGTTAGCTCAGAGAGCAGAAGGGACTTTGGCGATCTCTTAGCTCACCATTGTTGCCTCTAGATATATTACTTTCTTTTTTGAGTGAAAAATATTTCCTCATTTGATATGTAATATTTGGTAGCACTCTACGCTGCTGCTATCACTCATTGACCTTTTTCTGGTCATGTCCCTCTGTTGAACTTTAGATAAAATGACTCATGATTTTCTCTTTCATCACGTCTTGCCCCCATCATAGGGAACTTCAACTGTTGTATGAACAACCTCCAAGATTCTTAAAAATGCTTGCCATAAGGTTCTAGGTTCTAGGACAATGATATTTTCTAACAATTTTAATATGCATAAAAATTTAAAGCAATTATTATATACAAAGATAGTTAATTTCTTTTTCTCCTCAAATACATCCCAAAAGGCTGCTTTAGTCAGCACCCCAAATAAAACTGCTGAGCAGTTGGACTGTGCTTATGCAACGTTCAGCACACTTAACAAGGAATAAGATTTTTTAAGGTAATGATCTATATGGAAATATGAAGAAACAAAAGGATTAGCATAGGATAATGGAACAAATGGACTAAAAAATAGCCATACCTACTATTCAAAAAACTGTTAGTGTTTGTTTTCATAGTTTTCAAGGGCAAGAGCCTTGTATTCAAAAAACTTTGTATTAAAAAATAAAAACCTTACATTTAAAAAAAGGGGGGAGGGCAAGAGCCCTAGTATTAAAAAAACTATTAGTGTTTGTTTTCATAGTTTTCAAGGGCAAGAGCCCACTCTTTCTCCCTTTTCCTTGCAAAGGAATAAAACTATCATTTTCTACTTGCAATTTCTTAAAAGTGTATGAACGTTTATTAAAAACCACAGATAATTACACTGTGAATACACTCTTCTTGAAACCTTTGCCAGGAGGGCCAAGGGAAATAGTTCTCTCAGGCCATTTAGATTCTCTTCATCATCTAGTGCTGCCACCTGCTGACCTCTTTGCTATCCCACACTTTTTATGTCCTGTGTTAGATCAGAACTGGCTTCCCAGGTGCCTCAGTGGTAAAGAATCCGCCTGCCAGTGCAGGAGCTGCAGGAGACAAGAGTTAAGTCGCTGAGTTGGGAAGATCCCCTGCAGGAGGGCATAGCAATTCACTCTAGTATTCCTGTCTGGAGAATCCTATGGACAGAGGAACCTGGTGGCTATAGTTGATAGTGTCGCAGAGTCAGACACGACTGAGCAACTGAGCATGCACACATATTAGATCAGAACAGATGTTATCAATTTTAATGTGTAGCTGAAAATTGTCAAACTCCCTGCATCGAGCTGCCTTACACTCAGGTTCTTTGGAGCCTTCATCAGTGGTATTCCTATAACCTGTATCTACGTCATTGTCTGTGCCATTCTGGGATTTAAGATTTGCACTTCTTCCAAAAGCTCTGAAAAGTGCTGGCCACAGCCATTTATTGCCTGAGAATGGCCTTTCCACTCTGTATGTCCTGCTTTGTGCCTGCTGACTATTTCTGGGCCCCTCTGAACCGTGCTGCAGCTGTAGTAGGACACGATATTAAATGTTTTGGCAAGATGATGGCAGTCCAATCCATTTCTGTTCAACAAAAGCTTATTGGAGCTTCTAAGTTGAGTCCTACCTCACAAAGGCTCTGTCTCTGGACTGAAAACATGAATCTAGATGACTTGATTGTGGGGACTGACACTTCTTCCAGCCTGCACTACCCATGTGGTACTGCTTAGCTGTTTGCATTCACTTTCTCTAGGTTATAGACAAAAATAAATCCAGGGGGCTGAGGGGACCTCCAAGTCTTATTCTTCTAGATGATTGGGAAGAGCAAAATCTGATTTTCTGAGTTGGGTCTGTATGAATCAGTGAAGTGAACTTTCAAAACTCACATGGTTTAGTTGATATGTGTTCACAAAAATATTTTACCCTCCCAGTGAGTTTGAGTTACATCTTCACATTCATTCACAGGGAGCCAGTATCATCCAGTGGATTTCAATATATGGTCTGGTTCCCTCTTCAGCATGTCATTTGTGGATCTTACTCCAGATCCACAGATCACAAATGTTGTGGAACGGGGGCCTGGAAATCTGTATTCCAAGGTGCTAAACAGAGGCCCTTCTGCACAAAGTTGAAAGTCACCAGTCCCTGAGCCAATGAAGGCTGCTCTCCTTGGCTCTACACTAGCACCATCTGCAGAGCTTTTAAAAAATACAGATGCCTGTTCCCCACCGCAGAGCCACACTGTCTTAGAATCTTCAGAGCTAAAGCTTTCTGAATGCCTGTGATAGAGTTAAGTGTGAAAATATTAATGCAAATATATATCTGCATTAATCAGATATATATTTTATCAATTAATAATAACAGCTCCCATTATTAACTGTTTGCCAAGCAACATACCTGGTAACATATCACTTCATCCCCCCAACAACCCTATGAGGTTGGTACTATTATTAAACATTTGTTATCATTGCCAGTTTTCAACAGATAGCTTAGGAATCCTAAAGAAGTCACACAGTGAAGAAGTTATAGGACTGGGACAAGAACCTGTTTTGATTCTAGGCGCCAGTCTGCTCATTTGCTCTGTTACACATGGCCATTGCCTTCCTGTTGTGCAGTGACTTCCCTGATGGCTCGGTGGTTAAGACTCCACACTTCCACTGCAGGGGGTCTGGTTCAATCCCTGGTTGGAAACTAAGAACTAAGATCCTGCATACCTTATGACAGGGCCAGGAAAAAAAAAAAAGAAAAAGAAAAAGAAATCAAATTAAGAACAAATTAAAGTGTGTACAGCTTTTATTCACTTGTTTTGTTTTTCTCCTTTTTGGATTTCAAAATTATTACAGTCTTTTTGTTTCTGCCCTTCTTTGTTTTTATAATCGTTACTGTAGATTTAATTATCAGAGATACCTAACATATATTGCAAATGCACAGAGGATTTAATGAGGGAGGAAGGCTTTCTACATCTCATGGCTTAGGATGTTACCAGAGAGATAGTCTTCACCCACACTAGGATCCTTCCTTGATTACTACTCCTTATTCAGTACATTGGGAAGTGTGCACCATGTGTGTGCTACCTTAGTAAGCTTTTTATTAACTGTGTCTTTCCAACGATCCACTTGATTGTGATGATATATATACAGGGACTGTTCTACCAGACTATAGGCTTCTCAAAGAAGGACCTGGCGTCTCTTATTTCCATATGCCCAAGGCTGGCAGACTGAAGACCATCAAGACAATGTCTTAGAAGCAAATGGCTCTGTGCACCGCCTACGCCATACCTCCACCCTGCATGTGTGTACACGCAACTTAACTTTGCAGAACCTGACTCTTTTGTAACACAAGGATAGTAATGTATCTGTTGGGCTTGCAGAGAAGTAATGTACACAAACCATGTTGCATTATGACACATTAAGTCACATTATTACATTGTGACTGTTACAGTCACATAAGAATGACTATTATTGTAATTATAGGAAACAGTAGACTGGTCACTCATTACTTTACTTACTGAGTGTCCACCCTATGTGTCAAATACTGTTCTAGATTCTAAAGCTCATAGGACTTAGTATAGGACACCAATATAAGAAAAATTATACAATTAAAAAAATTATGTATGGAAAAGGAGAAAGAAACGTGAAATGAAATATTGAAGTCAGACATAAAAAGACATATTGCTTATATGCAGAATCTTAAAAATTATGTAAATGAATTATTTTCAAAACAGAAACAGTCACATGGACTTAGAAAACAACACAGTTACCAGGGGGAAGCATGGGGGAAAAGGATAGGTTGGGAGGTTAGGACTGAGATATACACACTGCTGTATTTAAAATAGATAACCAAGAAGGACCTACTGTATAGCACAGGGAACTCTGCTGAATGTTTTGTAATAACTTGAATGGGGAAAGAACTTGAAAAAGAATAGATCCATGTATATACATAACTGATTCACCTTATAGTACACCTAAACTAACACATTGGAGAAGGCAATGGCAACCCACTCCAGTGTTCTTGCCTGGAGAATCCCAGGGACGGGGGAGCCTGGTGAGCTGCTGTCTCTGGGGTCGCACAGAGTTGGACACGACTGAAGCGACTTAGCAGCAGCAGCAAACTAACACAATGTTGTTAATCAATTAAGAGAAAAAATAACAGTAGATAACCTTATCTGAAGCAGGTCAGGGGGAAAGAGAATGCTGCTCAGAGAATCACATAAGCCTAGCTGAGAAAACCAAACTTCTTCCTTCTTTTTTTCTTAATTAATTAGGCAGCAGCATCAAGTTGCAAGCAAATGAGCATCAGAAATAATAGTTGCAAGGAATGGAAAGTGATCTGACTATAAAACATAATAGAATTCCAGGCAGTACTGAGGAATCAGTTCTTAATGAATATGAATTCAGAATGAGAAAAAAAAAACTTAATTGCATGGTTTCTTCAAGCAGAATTTAAGAAATTAGAAAAGAAGAAGCTGTTTAGTTGAGTTCATGCAGGTTGCATTGACTGGGTAGCTGACAAATGGATTCAGGGTCTTGACAAAAGAGTGATTAAGGTTATGGGCCATGGACTTTACACTAGATACAGATGGAATTGGCAATAAAAAATGATGAACAGGAAGAATATGGAGAGAACTATTACCTGAAAATCCTGATAATGCTAGAAAGCTTGTAATGGAAGTAGATGAGCAGATTATTTAAATTTAGGAAGTTGTCATCCAAGAGTAAGACGTTTGGATTATGACGTCACAAATGGAGCAATTTGAGAAAATAACAAATCAAGATTGTGACCACAGAAGCTGGGTGGCTGCGGTAGAGAGATGGAGAATATCCTTGAAGCTATGGAGGTCATGGAGACCAGAGAACTGAAGTCTGCATCTAGACTTGCACAGTGAACCTTGCCACAGTCATTAAATCATGAGGTGGAGTGATCGGGAGGTTAACAACAATCCAGGGGAGAGAGGTGAGACTGCACAGAAGCAGGGAGGTTGCCAGTATGGAGAAGGAACAATGGTCTGAAAGCCACTAATAGGAGCAAAGAAGACGCCAACACCATCTGAGGTTAGCAGGTTAGGAAAGTAGAAACTTCTTCCAAGTGAGAGTTCTGCAGAATATGTGTTCTCAGGGGATAGCCAATTTTCAGGTAAGAAAAGAAAGTTGAGAGAATATTCTGAAAAGGTTCAGAATATAAAGGAATGTTTTGATCACAGAGTCCTATGGGTTCAGGAAAAGGAGAAAGAGAAAGAAAAATTAAGTCAGAATGTAGCTTCCTATACGAAGGAAAGTAGGTGAAACAGACAAGGTAAAAACAGCAAAATTGGGAATGGGGATTTAATTCTATTAGTTCCTTGTACAGTTGAGGGTGTGTACATGGGTGTATACCATGTATGTATACATGGTCGGTCAGTCAGGTCTGACTCTTTGTAATCCCATGGACTGTATCCTGCCAGACTCCTGTCCATGGCATTCTCCAGGCAAGAAGACTGGAGTGGGTAACCATTCTTTTCTCCAGGGGATCTTCCCTATCCAGGGACTGAACACTGGTTTCCTGTCTTGCAGGTAAATTCTTTACCATCTGAGCCAACAGGGAAGCCCACAATTAAGGATACTTCAACCTAACCACACTCAAGGATAGCCCCAACCAAAGACAAAGATTGGGGCATAGGTCCAGGCATTTCCTTTTCACATTGTCTTCCTTTGTTTATTCAACAAATATTTATTCCTGTCTAAGTGATTGGAATGTGTTGGTGAACTAAACTGGCAAGAACTGTGTTCTTATGCTGTTTTATGTTCAAGAGATAGACAGAAAATAAGCTATAAGTAGATTTACACAACAAATGAGAACATAGCATAGTATGTTAAAAAGTTTGATTCCATTTGTTTGACTTTCTATGAATGTGTGTGTGTAAAGTCACTTCAGTGGTGTCAGACTCTCTGCGACCCTATGGACTGTAGCCTGTCAGGCTCCTCTGTACATGGGATTTTCCAGGTAAGGATACTGGAGTGGGTTGCGATACCCTCCTCCAGGGGATCTTCCCAAACCAGGGACTGAACCTATGTCTTTTATGTCTCTTGCATTGGCAGGTAGATTCTTTATCACTAGAACCACCTGGGAAACCCCTTAGTATGAATAGAATGCTATATTTCTAATTTATATTCACTCAAAACTTTGATACAGTTCCAGGTATTTTGGCATCTAATATTACTGCTAAAAGACTATAAAATTTATTATCTTAGTGATTAAAAAAAATCTGAATGAACTTCTAATCTAATTCTGAGAATATAAAGAAATACTATGTCATTTAAAAAAAAGAAACAGGAAATTAACATGTGATACAGTATTATTAATTAAAGCACAGATTTTGTTCAAATTTCATAACATTTTATGCTAGTGTAAATTATTTTGTTTCATACCTTATTCATGATTCCACATTGTATTTAGTTGCATTAAGCAGCTTTAGCAGCATGCAACAAATTCTGATAAATTCTCTATTCATTTTATTCATATTTTCTAATTTTCCTTGTTATGGCTTCTTGGATACACCCATCATTTAAAAGTAGACATTTAATTTCCAAATACATGGAGTTTTTTAAGTAACTTTGATATTAATTTCTCATTTGATATTAGCTTCACATTTAAATGGTTTCTTCTCTGCAATCACACTGCGTTTTTTCAGTCTTCTAATTTTATTGAAGCTTTCAATGGCTAAGTCAAAGATCTTTCTTGGTAAATGTCACATTGGACTTGAAAATATGTGGGTTATTTTCAAGTGTCTTTTGATATTATTTCTAACATAATTCCACATTGATAAGAGAATAGACTTTTTATGATTTCAGTACCTGTAGACCATGAAATTTTTGCACCTTGTTTTATGTCCCTAGAGTGTCTCCTAGTTTATAGTCTATGGGAACTTGAATAGTATTGTATCCTACTTTTGTGTAAAAATGGCATAAATCTTAGTCTTGTTGAATTGGTTCATGGTGTCTTTCAGGTATACTATATCCTTCTACTTTTCTTTATATTCATTCCATTATTTTTTGAGTGTTTGATATTGCAGCTCCAACTAAAAATCTTAATTTACCTACTTAAGAAATAATTGTACTAAATAGTGGAATTATATGTAACTTTGTTCTGTATTTTCCAAGTCTCTTATAAATGTGTTATTATACTTTCATAATTTAAAAGAGAAAGAGAAAAAAGTGATGAGTGCAACCAAAATGAATAATGTAGAGCATATAAGGGGTGGTCACACATGACAAGAAAAATGAGTTCAAATAACATAGGGTGGTTGGATTAGGACTCAATGAGATACTGATACTTGAACAAAGCTTGAAGGAGATGATGGAATTAGCCATGTGGATACCTGAGGAGAAGAGGATTTCAAGCAGAGGGAATAGCCAATGCAAAGACACTAAAGCAGGAGTGTGCCTGATTGTGCCTGCACGCTATGTTGCTTCAGTCGTGTTCGATTCTTTATGACTCAATGGACTGTAGCCCACCAGGCTCCTCTGTCCATGGGATTCTCCAGGCAAGAGTGCTGGAATGGGTTATCATACACTTTTCCAGGGGATCTTTCTGACCCAGGGATTGAACGCATGTCTCTTATGTCTCCTGCATTGGCAGACATGTTCTTTACTGCTAGCATCATGTGGGATACCTGTGTGCCTGGTTATATTTTAGGAATAGTTGGAAGCCAGGGTATTTAGAGTGAGTAAGAGAGAGATCAGAAGATCAATGCTTCTCACACTTTCATGTACGTGCATATGAGTTACCTGCTGCTGCTGCTGCTGCTGCTGCTAAGTCGCTCAGTTGTGTCTGACTCTGTGCAACCCCATAGACGGCAGCCCACCAGGCTTCCCCGTCCCTGTGGTTCTCCAGGCAAGAACACTGGAGTGGGTTGCCATTTCCTTCTCCAATGCATGAAAGTGAAGTCGCTTAGTCATGTCTGACTGGAGTGGGTTGCCATTGCCTTCTCTGATGAGTTACCTAGAGATCTTATAAAAATGCAGAATCAGATTCAACAAGTCCTGCTGGAGGCCTGAGATTCTGCATTTCTAATGTCCTTCCAGGTGCTGAAGATGCTGCAGGTGCATGGCTCATGCTTTGAGTAAGTGAGGATTTAGATGGCTCTCACCTTGGAAGAGTGAGAAGATAATTAAATTATGGGAATATAGTATCATTATGACATGGTATGAAGGACTTACTTGAGGTTACAGTATGAATTTAACCCTGTGTGACTATGTGTTCTCTTCAGTCACACTCAGCTGTTCAGAGACAGTCATGGAGCTGGCAAGAGTTAGATTCAACCAGGGTTGTTGTTTTGTGATGATAAAGGGAGAGAATCCAATAAAATTAAGCATATATACAAGGAAGTATTATAGTGATTGACCATTGGATTTAATATTAGCAATGACTTGGCCTGGAGTAGCTGGTGGAAAGCCAAACAAGGTCTTGTGGCCTTCACACCTAACAGGGCAGTGATCTTAAGCAATAGTTGCTGAACATATGATCTCACCCTTTGTGGGGTTGATGGTACATGCAACAGGTGGTTTCAACATTTTAATGAAAAAGATACCATTTTCAAGGCAACTTGCATTGAAGTGTCAGTGATACCTTTAGGTTTGCAATGTTGATGCATGGACGTTATTAATATGCACAGTGACACACACAAACACACAATATTATCCTATACTGTTCAGTTCAGTTTAGTTGCTCAGTCGTGTCTGACTCTTTGCGACCCCAAGAACCACAGCACACCAGGCCTCCCCATCCATCACCAACTCCCAGAGTTCACCCAAACTCATGTCCATTGAGTCAGTGATGCCATCCAACCATCTCATCCTCTGTCATCTCCTTCTCTTCCTGCCTTCAATCTTTCCCAACATCAGTGTCTTTACAAATGAATTAGCTCTTTGCATCAGGTAGCCAAAATATATACTGTTAGGAAATGAAAATCCTAGAGGAGGGCATGGCAGCCCACTCCAGTTTCTTGCCTGGAGAATCCCCATGGACAGAGGAGCCCGGTGGACTGAAGTCCATGGGGTCACAAAAAGTCAGACACAACTCAGCAACTAAGCACAGAAAATGAAAATATGCTATACTGTTGGGAAATGGCTTAGAGGGTAAAGCAGCTGCCTGCAATGTGAGAGACCCAGCTTCAATCCCTGAGTGGGAAAGATCCCCTGGAGAAGGCAATGGCAACCCACTCCAGTACTCTTGCCTGGAAAATCCCATGGATGGAGGAGCTTGCTGGGCTACAGTCCATCGGGTCTCCAAGAGTTGGACACGACTGAGCAACACGTTTGCTTGTTAGGAAGTGTTGCTCAGTCATATCCGACTCTTTGCAACCCCATGAATCACAGCACGCCAGGCCTCCCTGTCCATCACCAATTCCTGGAGTTCACCCAAATTCATGTGCATTGAGTCAGTGATGCCATCCAGCCATCTCATCCTCTGTTATCCCCTTCTCCTCCTGACCCCAATCCCTCCCAGCATCAGGATCTTGTCCAATGAGTCAATTCTTCGCATGAAGTGGCCAAAGTATTGGAGTTTCAGCCTCAGCATTAGTCCTTCCAATGAACACCCAGGACTGTTCTCTTTTAGGATGGACTGGTTGGATCTCCCTGCAGTCCAAGGGGTTATACTGTTAGGAAATGAAAATTTGAGATTTAGGAAGTATTCCATCATTTTGCCTTTTGATAGTAGCTCTGCTCATCACTGTTTGAGTATCTGCCAACGTTACACTTCATTAATATGTAATCACCACTGTGGGTGAGGTAAACCCATTACTGATTCTTTAAAATTCATTCATCCACCATTGCAAAAACTTCCTGCTGACCTAAAAGCAAACCCCAAATGCTGCTGAGTTATACACTATCCCACAGAACTCCTCTTTCCTTTATCTTATATCTTGGTTTAGTTCTGTTTCATGTTGCTTTCTAGTTCAAATACTGGTATTCATATGGATTTTGATATTAATCTCTAACTTGAAGATAAAGAATTTTTTCTATTCTTCCACTCATTTTCAGTTCTAGACCATTTCTACTACAGATTTTTTTTAGGGTTATCTTGCTCCTCTGGCCTTATTATGCTATTTTTAATTAAGATTCCCTGAAACAATGAATGACCCCTCCTCCCCTCACAGTCATTTTCCCCAGCATCAGTAAGACAAAAGATGCTACTAATTTCCATTTTTCTCTTCCCTCGATTCTTATTTGTTTCCTTTGCATGTTACTCTTTCTCATATACACACACAGAAAGTGTCATCTTATCTAGAATTTAGTCTACCTTTTTTTTTCCTCTTGAAGAACTAATGGGGTTCTTAACAACATGGGGTTTAAACTTGGGTTTTTATTTCATCCAGGCTTGTTCATTTGTTTATTTCAAGTGTCTACAGGAAATAGGTCTCCATGACAAAAAAGAAATGGGCCAAAGTGATACCATGTGTGCATGTTTTCTCCAGTTGTCTTCAGATCTGGACCAAAGCCTGAGGTTTTAGGATGTCTGGTCTCCAGACAGGCAAGCTTTACTATAATAAGCAAATTGTACACAGAGATTAATGCTATAGCTACAATGGGAAATAACATTAACTTTTCAATCAAGACAAAACCTTTATATACACAAGGAAATGCAAGTGTTTTTTAAGGATCATAACCATTTTTTGAACTGCATGGCACTGAGAGATTTTTCAGACAAATCAGGAGATGAGGAAAATACATATGTTCTTATCAATATATGCTATCACCTCCATTACTTGGATGCATTTTACTGCAAGCTGTACCCACCCCAGTATTCTTGCCTGGAGAAGCCCCAGGGACAGAGGAGCCTGGGGGGCTACAGTCCACGGGGTTGCAAAGAGTCGGACACAATTGAGTGACTAAGCACAGCACAGTACATACTGGAATAAGAGAAATGAGATACGCATTAATTTGCATGTGTCTATTGATAAGGCTTTGAAACCACACTTACATAACTCTGTTTTATTTCCATAACACTTGGTTCAGAGTTATATTATTCTACTTCTTATTTAATGCATATCTAGAGATGCAAGAAATAAGATGCAGGGAAATAAGGTTCCCCTCTGAAAATTGATGCTATTTAAATAACATGTGATTTGAAGATACATGTCTTTCTGAAATACTTAGCTGCAGTTTAATCAATAATAACCTATTCTAAGAAAGCACTTTTTAATCAGTTTCTTGCAAAGACTTGGCAACATAGTGTAGAAGTTATGAGTGTCAACCTCAAAACCAAACTGAGTTCAAATTCTGGTTTTTCCATTCCCTAGCCTTAAATTAAGCAATTTACTTAACCTTCCTGTGTCTCATTTTCCCTACCTATAAAGTGGGCATAATATTTTCTGCCTCAAAAGTTTGTATTGAAGGTTACATGAGTAAATATGTAACCCCTAGTAAGTTCTATATAAGTCTTGGGAATTGTTCTGTTTTAATTTTAATTTTATTGGTTATAGTTGATTTACAAGTTTGTGTTACTTTCAGGTGTACAGCGAAGTGGTTAGGTCACACAGATACATATGTTCATTCTGTTTTAGATTCTTTTCTCTTATAGATTTTCACAGAATGTTGGTAGAGTCCTTGTGCTATATGGTGCTATCCTTGTGTGATCCTTGGTGCTTGTGCTATCCTTGGTGGTTATCAATCTTATATATAGTAATGTGTGCATGTTCATCCCAAGCTCCTAATTTATCCAGCCCCCACATGTTTCCCTTTGGGTAACTATAAATTTGTTTTCAATATCTGTAAGTCTTCTTCTGTTTTGTATTAATACATACATTAATTTTATCATTTTTAAATGTGATAACATATGATATTTGTCTTTCTCTGTCTGACTGGTTTCACTCAGTTTGACAGTTCTAGGTCCATCCATGTTGCTGCAAATGCTATTATTTACTTCTTTTTATGAGTGACTAATATCCCATTGTATATGTGTAACACATCTTAATCCATTCCTCTGTTGATGGACATTTAGTCTGCTTTCTTGCCTTGACTATTGTAAATAGTGCTGCAGTGACAATTGGGGTGCATGTATCTTTCTGGATTGTGGTTTTCCCTGGATATATGCCCAGGAATGGGATTGGTAAATCATATGGTAGCTCTATTTTTAGTATTTTAAGGAACTATTGTACTGTTCTTCATAGTGGTTGTGCAAATTTACGTTCTCACCAACAGTGTAGGAGGGTTCTCTTTTCTCCACACTCTCTCCAGTGTTTATTGCTTGTACAATGGAATTATTATCCATAACAGGAAAGGAGAGTAACACAGAAAGGGATTAGGAACATTCTGACCACGGCAAAGAACATTTTCAATGATTTACTCAAGTGGCCAGAATTCAGTTATTATTTCCTTGTTTGAGAGGTTAATCATCTTCCCTTAGTGCATTAGTCATCTTTCTTCAGTGTTTAGTCATGGACCTACAAGGATGAGAAACACACTCTAAACTATTGCTTAGTTGTTGTCCTCGTCCTTGCTAAGACGTTTCCACTTAACACACCACACACACACACACATACACTCTGTGCTGTATTTTTCATTTTCTTATTTTCCTTCCATGTTAGACTTGGAGCTTCCCAAGAGTGAAATCAAACTTATTAAGTTGGTGTCACCACTGGGCAAGAGTGTTATTCTTATATTTGAATAGAATTTGAAAGCTATGCTGGAATGTAGACATCTTGCAGTCAGGGTCTATATCTACTTGTATTTGCAGTGCTAGTCTGTAGCGGAATGCCTAGTTGACAACAGGCACTAAGTGGTTGTTGATTGAACATGTTAAAAATGTTGAGGTTCTTTTATGATAAGTCTAGACAGACTCCAAGGTATAACTATCAGGGTTCCATAGTGCTCAGTTGATAAGGGCTCACTGGCACAATAGCTCCCAGAAAGAATCTAGGTTAATCTCTTTTTAAAGGAAATGAAAAACATTATTCATAGAGGTCCATTATTTCATTTTAAAAACCAAAAAGTTGGAAATAATATATACTTCTGTAATCTTTCTTAAGAATAAAACATTTCTCACTGTTTCTCTTGTTTCCATAATAATAAAATGGCTTTTCTATGTTAATGATTCCCTAACAAAATGAAAATAGGGATTAATGAAGTGACACTGTAAAAACTTTAAGGGAAACAAATGCTGGAGCACTAAGGAACCCAAAGCAGTCTCTCCTCGTTTCATATTTTCTGCACAGAAGTGCATTTTTGAAGAGGCACAAAGCATAGAAAGAGGGGACAGTTCATTTCTTAAGTTGCACAGTTTTCCACACCATAGATTTTATGACTCTGATAACGCCTACCCTCAAAATCTTCCAGCTCAAGTTCTGTTTCAAAATGCAGAATTTATCAAGGGTATGGAGCCCATTAATCTTCTTTTATGCACCATCTGGTGAAGGACCAAAGTTACCTCTGGTCAGGAACTAGAGTTCCAAGAATTTCAGTAAACATCAGCTTCAATACAAACCTCTGAGATGGACATTTAAGAGGGCCAAATTACTATTTAAGGGTCATGCTCAAGAACAGGTGGATTTCCTCAAAATTTTACTAGGTTTTAAAAGTTTGAAGAAAGCAAGATCAAACTTCAGTCCTATGTTTGCAGAGTGCCATTTACTGGACTGTGATACAGAGTAATTTCTGAGACACTGTAAGAAGGACATGTGATTTGGACCCGTCATGGTATATACCCTTTGGGCTATGATGGGTGTAAAGCAGTATTCACTGGTGAGCAATAAAATCACTAAAGACAGGGGGAAGAAACTAATTTAGTATGTAAAGTCACTTTCATCGTTCACTTTATTCCCAACTTTTGAAACAAGGAAGGAGGAGAGACTATGTGGGTGTGGAGAGACTATGGAAGGTGAGACTATGTAGATGTGTCTAAGTTAAGGATCTTGAAATGGAGAGATTATCCTGGATTATACAGGTGAGTCCAGTGTAATTACCAATGTCCTTATATAGGAAAGAAGCAAGCAATAGTCAGAGAAGCAAATGTGACATTGAAAACAGAGGTCTGAATGTTGCAGCCATGAGCCAAGGAATGCAGGCACCTCTTGGAGCTGGAAAAGATAAGATTCTTCTTGAGTGCCTGCAGAAGGAACGCAGCTATTCTGACATCTTGATTTTGGCCCACATAAGACCAGATCTTCAGAAGTGTAAGATAATAAATTTGTGCTTTTTAAGCCACCGGATTTGTGGTGATTTGTTATTACCAGCAACAGGAAACTAACAAAGATACTATAATTATTAGGTTGGTGCAAAAGTAATTGCAGTTTTTGCATTGTGGCAATTTGCCATTTGATAGTGGAATATGCTCTAAATAAATGTAGTTATATTATAGATCATTTTAATGCACATTGTTCACTTTATGTTTTTCTGCTAGTGACTTATTACTTCCTATTTATCTTTATTTAGACTAAGGAAATGATGTTACGCCAAAAGCAAACGAGTGATTTTCTTATTTGAGTTCAAAATGAGTTATAAAGCAGCAAAGACAACTTGAAACATCAACAATGCATTTGGCCTAGGAACTGCTAATGAATATACAGTGCACTGGTGGTTCAAGAAATTTTGCAAGGGAGGCAAGAGCCTTGAAGATGAGGAGCATAGTGTTCGGCCATTGGAAGTTGACAAGGAGGAGAAGGGGACGACAGAGGATGAGATGGTTAACTCGATGAACTGAGTTTGACCAGGCTCCTGGAACTGGTGATGGACAGCGAAGTTTGATGAGATGCAGTCCATGGAATCGCAGAGTCAGACATGACTGAGCAACTGGACTAAACTGAACCTGCCAACCAACTACCACTTCATTAAGCATCTCCACAACTTTTTTGCAGGGAAAATGCTTCTACAATCAGCAAGAGGCAGAAAACGCTTTGCAAGAGTTGGTCAAATTCCAAAGCACAGAATTTTATGCTACAGGAATAAACAAATACATTTCTCATGGGCAAAAAAATGTGTTGATTGTATTGGTTCCTGTTTTGATTAATAAAGATGTGATTGAGCCTAGTTATAAAGATTTAAAATTCATAGTCTGAAACTGCAAATATGTTTGCACCAACCTAATAAACTTTGGTTTAGTAAAAATGTGAAACTAGGTTTCTGAGTCCTGAGAGGCCCCAGACAGTCCAGGAAACATGGAATACTGAAGTGATCACTCTGATATAATGAGCCACGCAGGGCAATCCTAAAATCAGAGTTTATAAGGGAATGGGCAAGTTGCTAAGGATACATGTTCCCACAAAGTAGTTAAGGGGCATGTGTGAAAACAAAAGAGAATGTTAAAGTTCAAAACTGACCCAGGTTTAGTGCCTCTTGGCAACTAGGCATATATAAATTTTTCTGAGAATCAGGGGAAAAAAGACTAATCACCAGTTAGCATTTTGAATTCATATCATGTAATCTCATCCACAAACAAATATTTTATATTTACTACTTGATTATTCATCCATTTACATTTTTGGTTTGTCTTAAACAATGCATTCTCACCATGTCTTAAAATTTCAACTTCTTGACTCCACACGGGTTCAGAATGAGTAAGTAAATAGAGCAAAATTTTACAATTGGGATTTAGATTGTCAAAAATCTCACAGAAAACAACACAAAAGATTTCAAACTCTATTTCAAATAATAAACATATATTTGTAACTCTGCCCAGATGATAGTATGTTAACCTGAGTCTACGTCTTTTGTTATTAACTTTTCAAATATAATCACGTTGAGCTTTATTTTGTGTTTACTTGTGTAAAATATAGTGAGTAAAAGTACATCTTTGATTCAGTCAACCTTGGGTTAACATCTCAGCTCTTCTATCTACAAATACTTGGCTTGTCTGTGCTTGAAGTTACTTAACATCTCAATGCTTTAGTTTCATCATCTATAAAGTAGTGAGAATAATAGTATACCACTCATCGTGTTGTTGAAAGGATTTACTGGGGAAAAAAACAGACATAAAATATTCAATTGAAAGTTTAACATAAAGGACAGTTAAGGAGTCTGGGCAAGTCATGTACACACTGCTATATGTAAAATAGATAACCAAGAAGGACCTACTGTTATAGCACATGAAAGTCTGCTCAATGCTATATGCCAGCCTAGACAGGAGAGGAGTTTGGGGGAGAATGGATACATGTATATTTATGGCTTAGTCCTGTTGCTATTCACCTGAAACTACAACATTTTTAATTGGCTCTACTCCAATACAAAATAAAAAATTTAAAGTTTGAAAAAAAAAATAGGGTTTTCAGCAGCGACCCTATTTCATTGTTGCTTTCAAATACCTCACTCCTCCTCTCATCCTGAGAGCGTAGGTTTGACTAGTTTCTGGCTTTCACTTTGAATGGTTATACTCTTGCTTGGCAGAGAATAAATCATGCCCTAAAGTTTATAGACTTCCTATAAGCAACCTAGTGAACAAAAAGATACATTTTAAGTAATTGCACTATAAAATTGTCAAGCTATGGTTTTCCAATGACATTACTCATGTAAGCAAACCTACAAATAGTATAAAGAAAAATTTTAAACTTTCATAATTTATTGTCCAATGCCTATTAAACACTTTGTTATGAAGTGGCTAAACACAATGATTTATCTCTTCATGATTTTACAAAAAGCACTTGGGCCAATATTTTTCAAAATAGAATTATCAATTACCAATAAGAGTCTATTTTATTTAATCACCCTGTCTATAAATTATGTTTTCAAGAATCAGCAATCATGCAGCAAACTTATCTAATAAGTAGAAAAAGAAGGTGAAAGATTTTGGGGAAAATGTATTCACTTTTATGCAGACAAGAAAGAAACTATGGTTGCTAAGGACAAAATACATAAAGTTGCACATGGCTGAATGCATAACAGACCTTAACAATGCCAGCTATTTAAAATAACAGTTCTGGAAACATTAAAAAGCAACAGAAAAAAAAAAAAAACCAAACCTGTTTTCTTCCCTTGAAAACTACCTAGACCACACTTTCCTTGTAAAAACAGTTGAGGATGTGCTGCCAACTAAAATGAAAGCTTTGTTTCTGTTTCACATATGGGTTCTCAATTGACGTATAACATATTTTGGGAAACAAAGCATAAGCGAGTCAAAATTACCAGGTTCATTTTTCTCTCAAAAACAGTTTTCTTCTACTTTTTGTGTAGTCTGCCAAGCTCATCATACTTTTGGCAGATATAAGGCACCTCTTCTGAATTAGTCTCATGAAGCTGGTTAATGCCACTAGCAGCCACTATAACCTGGCAATACACATCACAGGCTTTTATTATTGCTATTAATCAATGAGGTGAACTGACATTTAGAATGTGCATAAAACAGGCATGGCAACTTTCTATAATCAAAAATTTAAAGATATTTGGAAGATATTTGAGGAAGACCCTGGTTTGTTGAAAGGGTCAGGGATTTGAAATTAAAACATGTTCATAGTCTCATTTATTAATTCAGAATGTGACAACCTTTTATACAAAGAGATAAATTTTTTAGCTTTAAGGCCCATGTAAAACTTCCTCGTCTTCCTTCTCTCCTCCAGCCCCCAACCCCAACCTTTAAAATTTAAAATCTTATTAGCTTGTGGACTGGGTCTGGCCCACAGGTATCATTTACTGACAACTGATTTCATTCAAGTGTTTTTAAGCAATATGGGCACAGTCCTTGTATAACTAGTCTACTCACAGGGGTAAATGAATATAAAAGCAGTTGTACTACAGTGGATCTGGTGCCATAATGAAGTATATAGTCTGCTATACCTAACCCAGGTGCCAAGGCGAGGTAATTTGTGACAAAATGATTAGCTGGAGGAGGTAGGAGATTAGAGGTAAACACTTGGCAGGCAGAGATAAAAACAAGTTAAAAAGCTCTTAAAGGAGAGTTTGGTATAACTGAGGAATCACAAAAACTTTACGTGGCCTACAATGCAGAGGAAAGTGGGTAGGCAGATGAACAGCAAATCAGAAGCAGAACACGCAAGGTCTGATAAGCCGTGTTAGAGTTTAATCTTACAGGCAGTGAGAGGGCATTAAAGTAATTCAATAAAGAATATAAAGTATACATGTACCCCAATGTTCATAGCATCACTGTTTACAGGAGCCAAGACATGGAAGAAACCCGAATGTCCACCGACAGATGAATGGATAAAGAAGATGTGGTATATACAGTAGAATATTACTCAGCCATATAAGAGAATGAAATAATGCCATTTTCAGCAACATGGATGCAACTAGAGATTATCATACTAAGTGAAGTAAGTCAGATAAAGGTCATATGATATCACTTATATGTGGAATCTTAGAAAAAAGATACAAGTGAACTCATTTACAAAACAGAAACAGGCTTACAGACATAGGAAACGAACTTACTGTTACCAAGGGAGAGGTATGGGGAGGAATAAATAAGGAATTTGGGAGTAACATATACACTACTATATGTAAAATAGATAGGACTGCAAGGAGATCCAACCAGTCCATCCTAAAGGAGATCAGTCCTGGGTGTTCATTGGAGGGACGGATGCTGAAGCTGAAACCCCAATACTTTGGCCACCTCGTGCAAAGAACTGATTCATTAGAAAAGACCCTGATTCTAGGAAAGACTGAAGGCAGGAGAAGGGGACGACAGAGGATGAGATGGCTGGATGGCATAATGACTCGATGGACATCAGTTTGAGTGAACACCGGGAGTTGGTGATGGACAGGGAGGCCTGGCATGCTGCGATTCGTGGTATTGCAAAGAGTCGAACACGACTGAGCGGCTGAATTGAACTGAACTGAAGAGCATAGCACAGAGAACTATACTTGATACTTTGTAATAAATTATTGGGAAAAGAATCTGAAAAAGAATATATATATGAATCACTTTGCTATCCACCTGAAACTAACACAATATTAGAAACTAACTATATTTCAATGATAAATAAATTACTTAATTTTAAAAAGAATATACAGTGAACAAATTTGGATTTTTAAAATATTTCTTTGGTTGCAAAAGGAGATCAAATTGGAGAAATTCAAGACAGGAAGGAGGTCACTATTTAGGAAGTAATGGCCTTAGATACAGAACAGTTGCTAAAAACAGTAGCTAAATGTGGAAGGACTAAATTGAAATCTCATTTATGTATAAAAATCGCTTACTCTCTTGGCATCTACAAAACTGAACTAACTGGGCTTCCCTGATGGCTCAGTGGCTAAGAATCCACCTGCCAATGCAGGAAACACAGATTTGATCCCTGATCCAGGAAGATCCCATATGCTGCAAAGCAACTAAGCATGTGCACCGCAACTACTCGGCCTGAGCTCTAGAGCCCAGGAGCTGCAACTGCTAAAGCCCGAGCACCCTAAAACCCATGCTCCCCAACAAGAGAAGCCATTGCAGTGAGAAGCCCGCATGCTGCAACTCAGAGTAGCCACCATCCGCTGCAACTAGAGGAAAGCCTGTGCAGCAATGAAGACCCAGCATAGTCAAAAACAAGTAAGTAAGTACAATTATTTTAAAAACCTGATGATATTTCTTCACCCATCTGTCATAGAAGGTTCTTGTGAAGCACAAGTGAAATGACATATATAAAATAACTTAGCAACTCTAAAAAAATAAATACTATGTTTTCTTATAAGAGTAACACCTTCCATTATTAGGTTATACACATTAAAATGATTAAACACAGTGGTCTTGATAAAATTATAGTTTGAATAACCTTCAAGAAGGCACATGGACATCTGCAAACCCAACTTTATTTCTTTTCTCCTAGATCTGGAGGCTCCTGGTTATTGGGGGATGCTCCAGGCTTGACTCCTGATAATCTGGGGGTATTTCATTAGCTGACTCTAGATTACTAGCTCCCTTATAACTTCCCTATGCTTACTTTGGAACTGTGAAAGTGACAAGCAAATGATTATTTTAAAACATACTCCAGAATTGCTAGGGAGAAAACTGCCTTTGGTAGGTTAGAAAAAAATAAATAAATAACTGCCTGGTGTAGATCTTGAGTGTTTCAAAGACTTCAGAACAGAAGTTGGAATGTCTTTGGGACTAGGAAAGATTATTTTTCCCTTCAGAGAGATAACAAGAAAGGAGAATGAGAAGCAAATGGGAACAATGAAAAAAGAACCCTGGAAAGGACAGAAGTGCACATGGAGAGGAAGCCAGGGGAAGAAACCATACGATTACAGAAAAGTCTCATTTCAATCTTAAAAGTGTTTACCACCTGCTAGGCAGAGACCCAGAGAAGGCAATGGCACCCCACTCCAGTACTCTTGCCTGGAAAATCCCATGGACATGGGGTCACTGAGGGTCAGACATGACTGAGCGACTTCACTTTCACTTTTCACTCTCATGCATTGGAGAAGGAAATGGCAACCCACTCCAGCGTTCTTGCCTGGAGAATCCCAGGGACAGGGGAGCCTGGTGGGCTGCCGTCTATGGGTCGCACAGAGTCAGACACGACTGAAGTGACTTATCAGCAGCAGCAGCAGGCACGGACCAGTTCACCCTTTCCCATTACCAAGTTCTTTAATACTTCAGAAACCATTATATCACATCAATTTCATGAGGGATTTGTAAGAAGTGGGTGTTGTAGATAATTGTTATATTTATGGGTGGAGATTGGCAATGGTGTTGCATTTTGTAAGAAATTAACATGTGGAAGCAGAAGGTTGGGTGACAGAGGAGATCATGCAAATATGAGCCCTCTGCAAATCTGAAGAAAACTTGGGAGAGACCTGGATTTATGTTGGCCATGAAGTTGAGTTGAGCTCTTTTAGATAATATATAGAACTCCAAGGAGCAGAGGGCCACTCAGCTGACTGTCAGTTGTAGGATCATCATGAATTATCAGAAGGCCTTTTTTCAGATAATCAAGTCTACAATTAAGAAGGTTTGAAACAACCTATTGATGCCAAATGCTTAGAGACAATCAGCAATGCAACTAAATTATGACTATATATTATTCATACTTTACTAGTAGTAGAACAATCTAAAATATCCAAATAAACTGAAGTTTCCCATAAACTGGGAGGGATTGGGGGCAGGAGGAGAAGGGGACGACCGAGCATGAGATGGCTGGATGGCATCACGGACTCGATGGATGTGAGTCTGAGTGAACTCCGGGAGATGGTGATGGACAGGGAGGCCTGGCGTGCTGTGATTCATGGGGTCGCAAAGAGTCGGACACAACTGAGTGACTGAACTGAACTTCCTGTAAACCCATGCTCTGCTTTTTAAAATTATCTGTTTCATCTCTTTCTTGAGGCATAAAAGTAGAAGATAGAAATATATGGAGTACCCTTCATATAATCATTTCAAAATTACTAATATGAAGCAATATTCATACAACTTCTGGAAAAAAGATATTAGTTTATTCATTATATTGATGGAGCAATGAAATGTATACAACATTAATAGCTAATGTAACATAGTGATGTTCTAAGGAGTAGTAAACTTCATATCCCATCTCGCACACTGTAACTACAAACTTTTATTATGCAGAAGATGGAGCACTAGATTAAATTCCCATGGTTTAATTACCATGTCTATGACTAGATAGCTCTGGGACATTTAATAAGCTAATTTACTTCTCCAAGTCTATGTTTTCTCATCTGTAAGATGAATTGTTGAATGTAACTATTTTTAAATATTACAATTCTAAAATTTTGTTTCCTTTATGAATTGTAATGGGAAGGCCAGAAATATGCTATGTACTTACACTGTTGCCTTAGTGACAGAAATTTCCATCAGCATCACAATGCATAGTAATACAGATGGAATTATTTATTAATCCATATAACTCTAAAGAGCATAAAATAAGAAAGTTGTAAGGGATTTCTGAGTATTCTATCAAACCTCTACTTCAGTACAATATGATCAATATATCCCCCAAATGGTCTCACTTCTAGAACATCTCCCATGAGAGACACTTTTTTAATATATGACATCTATGTGCCTGTTTGCTGGCATCAGGTTCTATGATTTGGTTGAGACATTTATTTTGGTGTCAGTAGCAGGTGATGATAATTGTTAAAGCCTTTACGGTAAAGATGATGAAAGATACTTCTCCTTCTCCTTGCCCTGTAAAAACAGTTCCAAAAAAAGGTTGTTTTCTCTTTTTTCTACAATTGACCTGCTACTCAGTTATTTCTCTTTATTTCAGATTTATATTTCTTTTATTTCAGATTTACACACACACACACACACACACACACACACACACACACCCCTCCAGATTCTTTCCAGCAGATGGATAGAAAATATTGTGCACCTGTAAATAGGTCTGTAAGGCCATATAATGCTAATATGGATGGAGCTGGCTTCTATTGACTTGTGCATAACAATGCACGGGAAATCAGAGCTGGATTCATGCTTTTTATTTTTGTTACTTTTAATGCTGTAGTAGGTAGAAAATAGAAGCATTTCAGTTTTAAGATGAAAAGAATCCTTGAAACATGCATTTGTCTTAAGGAAGATTTGTAATAGCATGCTCTCAGCTTTACATAGATGATACTATTTTGTAATGCCAAGCAACCCTTTTTGAAGTACAGTTCTTCAGGCTTTATTCCTGAAAATATTTCAATAACTGTAACTAAATAAAAGACCTGAAGCTCAATACTCTCTTTTTCCCTCTTTCACTAGCAAGAAAACGTTGAAACTAGACCCATAGTTCAATATGAGAGAGATGCCAAATGAGTGAAAGAAGCAGTCATAGAGAAGAAACAGTAGAGTCTGGGCAGCTTGCCTAAAGGGACACTTGGGTCAACCTTCACATTGGAATTGAAAATATGAATAATTTTCTCTTCATTTTTCCCCTGGATTCTAACACTGACGACAGTCTTTGAACTTGTGTTACTTTTTTCTTGTTCTTTTGTGAAGCAAAAAGAGGCAACAAGAGAACAGGCTTTCGATCAGAAAGCCCAGAGCTTAAATCTAAGCACCACAACTTACTTGTTATATGATCCTTGTGAATAGTCTTGATCAGTTTAATTTCAGTTTTCTCATCTAGATATTGGCATGAAAATAATAATGACTTTATAGCATTATAAGAATTTTAAATTACCTGTAAATAGTATACTATGTATTTTGCACAAAGACATCCTTGTTAAATCATATCCATTATTGTTATTTGGATATATTGAATACATATATTGAATTTGGTTGTATATATTGCTGCTGCTAAGTCACTTCAGTCATGTCTGACCCTGTGCGACCCTATAGACGGTAGCCCACCAGGCTCCACCGTCCCTGGGATTCTCCAGGCAAGAACACTGGAGTGGGTTGCCATTTCCTTCTCCAATGCATGAAAATGAAAAGTGAAAGTGAAGTTGCTCAGTTGTGTTCGACCATCAGCAACCCCATGGACTGCAGCCTTCCAGGCTCCTCCGTCCATGGGATTTTCCAGGCAAGAGTACTGGAGTGGGTTGCCATTGCCTTCTCCGTATATATAGAGGAACCACTAAATAAAAAGAGACTCACTTTTTAACTTTTAAATTTATAAAATTCCCCCTCTGTTTTAAATAATATGCATGAACAAATAACCAAAATGACTACCTATTCAAAATTATGTATTGGAATAAAACATGTAAATGGAAGTGAAAGTGAAGTCGCTCAGTCGTGCCCGACTCTTTGCGACCCCATGGACAGTGAGTGGCCTGCACCAAGCTCCTCCATCCATGGAATTTTCCAGGCAAGAGTACTGGAGTGGGTTGCCATTTCCTTCTCCAGGGAATCTTCCCGACCCAGGGATCGAACCCAGGTCTCTCACATTGTAGACAGATGCTTTACCATCTGAGCCACCAGGGAAGTCCATGTAAATGGAAACTAATATGTATTTTCAGAATTGGAAGTTGTAGAATGACTGAGCTTATCGTATGTTTCACAGTCTTGGAATGCTTCAAGCAGAGAATGAGGCCAAAAGACTTAGTTCAGTTTATTTCTGAAAATAACTTTCCTTAAGTGGCTATGATGAAAATCACACCGGTAATTTATCCTGTATATCCTGTATTTGCCCTTCATATCCTCTCTCTGACCTTCTCTACCCAGCTTTACATTGCATAAGACTAACCACATGTCTATATTAACTGGCTCTTTTGCCCCCTGTCTTTGACTTGAGTTCAGTCAGTGGAAAGCACCATCAGGAGATCAAAAACAAAAAAAACAGGAGAGATTATCTTTCTTGCCGAGATGAATCACATTTAACTCCCGCCTAAAAAAAAACTATGGAATTATACAAATATATTTAAAAATGCAGTATCAGTTATTGAACATCAAGTGATACAGGGTAATGATCCCTGAGAGAGAGAAAACAAGCTGAAATCTGAGATTTCCCGGTGTATTGCCAGGAGAGAGTTTCCAGCTTGCAGTTCAGGAAGCTGAGAACTTTCTGTGTTGAGGAGATGGATGTAGGAAACAAGGAGGGCCAAGGAAGCTAGACAAGAGGGCTGCACAGAAGAGAGCTTTAGGTAGCTACAGAGGGTTCCTGTGGAGTCTTCAGCTGAGTATTGATCAGCAAATGTTTTTGAGATCATTGATCTTCAGGAAAATATAAGTTAAAATCATAATGAAATGTCATATTACATCCAGTAGGATGACTAAGATTGAAAAAAAAAGAATGATAATATAAATGTTGGGAAGTCTGTGGAGCAACTGGATCTCCTGTTTTTTAATGGTGCAGGTGTAAAATGGTACAACTGCTTTTGAGAACTGTTTGGAATTGTCTCATAAAGTTAAACATAAATCTACCCTATGATTCAGCAATCTTACCATTAAATATTTACCCAAGATAAAATAAATATGCTTATACTAAGACTTACATAACTTAATCTGTTTATACTAAGAATATTGACAGCAGTTTCAATGATAATTGCTAAAACACCCAAATATCTATCAAGATTTAAATGGATACACAAATTGTGATATATTCACAATACAGAATAGTCTTCTGAAATAAATATGAACAAAGTACTGGTAATTTTAACAATAGAAATAAAATTAAAAATACTTAAAGAATTCAAACACAAAAGATTACACACTATTTGATCTTATTTACAGGAAAGCTAAGAATAGGCATAACTAATGCTTAGTATTAGAAAAATGCTTCTGAACTATCTCTTGAAGGTGGTAAACTGGCTAGGAAGGGGCCTGAAGAAAGTTCCGAGAGTTAATTATCTTTCCTGAAGTTGTAGTTGTGCAAGTTTATACAATTATCAGAACTCATCAATCTGAGCATCTATTTTACATAAATCATACCTCAAAAATGACAACCTGCTGATGACTCAGGCAAATTTGAGAAAAGCGAGATGATGTAGAAGTCAAGGAGATGGAAGAGACTTGAGACGGGGAACCATGGACAAAGTCAAACATCTGTGTTAGAGGAAGGAAAAGGCATCGAGGAAGAACAGCGAGCATGAGATAACCCACCACTGTGAATAAAATTGCCCTCCAGATTAGAAAGAAAAACTGGAAAGGCAAATAAATCTTGTCATTATGTATAATTAGTAAGAGTTAGGGGCTTCCCTGGTGGCTTAAGTGGTAACGATTCTGCCGCACTGTGGAAGACCTGGGTTTGATCCCTAGGTTGGGAAGATCTCATGGAGAAGGAAATGGCAACCCACTCCAGTATTCTTGCCTGGGGAATTCCATGAATAGAGGAATCTGGCAGGTTACAGTCCATGGACTTGTAAAGAATCAGACACGAATGAGCAACTAACACTTTAGTAAGAATCAGAAGAAATAAGGTAAAAGGTAAATTGAACTTGGAGATATAGAACTGTGAAATAGGTATTATAAGAAAGTTTGTGGTATATAGAGGCATAATCAAGTTGCCTACAGCTACTTTCCTAACCAATTCTAAATCCAGTGTTAACACTCCTTGAACTTTGAAATTCTGTGCTGCTTAGGAGAAAAATCTTTCAATTCTGGTAAAAGGAAAAAGAGAAATAACCATTTTTCTTACTCTTACTTTTTCATGTTTTAATCCTCAAATATATTTTTTGGTGTTCATATTATTGTAAAAAAAATTTTTTTTTTCTGTCAGTTCCTTACTACAGTAAGTCATTATACAGTTATTTATGCTAGAATGGATATGTTAATTTACTCATTTGCATCATTTATGAGACTTTTCCCAGAAAAACACATTTATGTTTGAATAAACACACCTTGTGTGATTTAAAAGCAATCTTTAAGCTTATTCTTCATCTTGGTATTCTTTTTTAAAATCAGGTCTACTGCTCCTGACCTCTTGTATGATAAAAAGCAAAGAAGTTACTCAGCAGCTGGTATGGAAGACAGGTTTATATTGTCATAAAGTGTGTCTGGGTCAACTGACAGGTATGTAAAAATCCATCTGAAATAAAGTAAATTTTCTGTTCTAAAGCTAGATCATTAGCTTGGTTTTACTTTTAATTATTTAGATTTCATCTTGCCTGTCACATCATTGTAAAGATTAGAAAGAAATCAAAACCATTTATGACATTTACACATGTATGCTCTTTGAGCTACCATAACTGTTTACATTAACAATTGCTTTTGCACTGCCTGCTACATTTCTTGTAAAAAAAAAAGAATAATTTCTTGTATTGTCCATTAAAACATTCTTTGATGTATTTATTTTTCTTGCTTAAAAAATAGTCACTTTTGTCTGATATTTTTTTCAATAAACTCACTGTTAATAATGATGTATCTTCTGATACCTTAACCCTACAGATCTTTAATCTCCTCAAAATCCTTTCTTGCTAAAGAGTCACTTTGGTGTTTGCTTAGTTCCAACTTCCTCAGGAAGATTAAATACAATTCTTCTCTGTTTCCACTGCATCTTGTACAATACAATAGCTATCATCACACTACATTAATTTCCACTGTTAAACTGTCACCAACTGGAACTACTTAGTTTATAAAATTCTTAAAACTGATAGCTTATGGTGAACAGTGGCAGATTCGGGATCTCCGAAGAAGAAGATTTAGCTTCGGGACCAGGGACCAGGCTTGATCACTCAAGAGCTTTTGTGTAGCAGACTTTCTTAAAGTGAAAAAGGGACAGAGAAAGCTTCTGACATAGACATCAGAAGGGGGACAGAGAGCATCTTCCTGATAGTCTTTAGCAAGCTGTTTTATGTCTGTTAGAAAACTATTAATCTGATAAGAGAAAAACCTCAAGGATGATGGAGTTTCACCAGGCCCCTCCCCCAGAATATGCATTTTTGAAATAGGATGACATGAGGTGTGTCATCCCCCAGCCATGAAACAATTGATATGAATACTGGCTTGTTAAGCTATTATCAGCCCAAGGTTTGGGAAAAGGAAAAAAGTTAGTCTTAGATGGAACCATTTTGAAGAAAGGCAAATTCCAACACAAAATCATAGTTTCATTAACATAGCTTAAGAACAACATTTCCACAAGAAAAATGCATTGGTTAGCTCAAGGTTTGAGAAAAGTTAAGTTAAGGTGGAACCAGGTGTCATCGTGGCAACACAGAATTTTGAGACACTTGCAGCCTGTTTGGAGACCCTTGGTCTTCCTGCCTGTTACCCTCTCAAAACCATGCAGAAACCAATACAACATTATAAAGCAATTATCTTCCAATTTGAAAAAATTAAAACAAAGTTGGAAAAAATAAAAGCCCATACAGATGTATGGTCCTTTTCCCCCATTTCTCATCCCTTCTAACTTTGCCTTTTTCACTCAGAGTCACAGTCCTTCTCATCTCCCTATTCTTCTCAGTCATATTCTATTTTATTACTACTACCAAACCTATACACAATTATGGTTAAAGGGAGGGACAAAATAAAATAAGCAAAATACCATCTAGGGAATTGGTTCCCGAATGGTCATATTGTTCTGGTTAATTCACTATAGAGTTGACACTGGGCCATGGTGCTTTAGTTTGAGAGATTTATCTGTTTGAGTTTCATAAGACAGAATTCAAAGACAAATGTATTCAAATTAATATCTATATCTACACCAAATCTAGGTTTACATCAATGAATATAATTGTTCTTATACCAAGAACTGTGGGGCCCAATACTGTGGACTGTATAGATATTCTGACATTTTATCAGTGGATCTGTTTATACTGAAAAGGCTGTAAAGCTAGATACCCTTGCTACTGCTGCTGCTAACAACAATAATAAAACAATCAACTCTTCTCTAACCTTTGTGTGTGTGTGTGCCAGAAGTGGTTCTAAGCATTTGACATTTAGTTCTCATAACAATCTGCTGTTTAGGTGCTAATAGTTTTCTTTATTTTACAGATACTGTAAATTCAGACTGAAGGCAGAATTTAAAACCAGATGGCTTTAAGTTGAATGTTCTTAATCGCTATGTCCAAAATACCTCTCCATTAAATATACTACCTCATGAATTGGACTCAGAAATGAAAGCGGAAGGAGACAGAAGCCATGAGGAAACCATTTTGTGGAATGCAGATTATGGCAAAGGCAATTTAGTTTAGTAGTTAGCACTTACAGATTTGATATTTCTCTGCAGTAGTAAAAGTTGCTTTACTATTCATATAGAAATAATGTAGCTAAGAGTTGCTGCCAGACACTCACTGGAGTCTGCTTTTCTAACCCTGTCAATTATATTGATAAACAACTGGTAATAAAACAATTTTCCTTAAACAAAAACAGTGTCTGTTGTGATTCCTGGTTTCTAACCAATACAATAATTGGTACTGGAAGTGAGAACAGCAATTGAAAGGGGCAACAAAAGCAGAAGACAAGATAGGTATCTTTTTACAGAAAATTTGATGGTACTGTTAGCAAAAATGGGATTAAAGGCGCAACTTTTTTGCCAAAATTTTTGTACCAAGAAAAGTGTAAACAATATATGAAACAATAATTTTCAAGACAATGGATGTCTGGAAATAAAGGACAATAATGTTTGAAAAGGTGAAAAAAATATATATATGAGCTCCTTAATTGCTCCTGCAATATCCAGTCTGTTGCCTTGGGAAAGTGAACTGATTCAGAGCCTGTGGGACCCCCTGAGTTGAGGAGACAGAGTTAAGAGTCTGGGGAGATATTACACAGCTACTATAACTAGGGAAAACAACTATCAGAGAGGAAAGAGCTACCTAAATAGAGAGCCCCAGAGATCTTCAGAGGATTCCCATCAAGCATTTAGTTGAGTATGAATCAGTGCATGAATGAAGAAACTACTAGAGACTGAGGAAAGAGCACTCAGAAAGCTGAAAAGTGAATAGTGCCCAACAGTCACACAGGGCTGGAGACGGTGTTTGTTCCAGTAAACAGACTGAACTCATGATTCACGGAACACTGCATGGAGTACTCAAAACACTCTTGCCTCGATAATAGAAAATAGCTTTAGCCTGAGCCCTGTCTCAGTCCTGCGTAACAAATCTTAAAAGCAAATTCCAAGATCAAACTATTTCCAAATAACTGCATCTCAGAAAAAAAATAAGGGATTTTAGAAATGGAAGAAGACACAAGTAAATGAGATTTCTTATGTTCATGATCTAAAAAATTAATATTGTTAACATTTTACACCACTCGAAGTCATCTATGGATTCAGTGCAATCCCTATCAAAATTCCAGTGGCATTTTTTTCACAGAAATAGAAGAAATAAGCTAAAATTCAAATTGAACTATGAAAGATCTCAAATAGCCAAAGCAACTTGAGAAGGAACAAAGCTGGCACATCATACTTCCTGATTTTGAACTCTATTTAAAGCTAATTTAATAAAAACCATACAGAGACAGCATAAAAGTGACACATAGACAAAAGGAACAAAATCAAAAGCCCAGAAATAAAACCATCTGTATGTGATCAATTAATATTTGCCAAGGAAGCCAAGAGTCATAATGGGGAAAGATAGTCTTTTTAATAAATGCTGCTGGGAAAAATGGATATTTTCATGCAGAAAAATGAAACTGAACTCTGACCCTTATGCCATTTATAAAAATTAACTTGAAATAGGTTAAAGATATAAATATAAAACCTAAAACTATAAAACTCTTAGAAGAAAACTTAAGGGAAAATCTCCTTTACATCAATCTTGGCAATGATGTTTTGGAAATAATAACATCAATAGCAAAAGCAACAAAAGTAAAAGTCAACAAGTGGGACTACATCAAACTAAAGAAACAATCAACAAAATAAAAGGCAATCTATGGAGTGAGAGAAAATATTTGCAGACCATATATCTGATAAAGAGTTAATATCTAAAATAAGAAACCATACAGCTCAATAGCAAGAAAAAAAATCTGGTTTAAAAATGACAGAAACTTGAATAGACTTTTTTTCCCAAAAAGAAAACACATAAAAATGACCAACAGGTATGCAAAAAAGTGTTCAACATCCTTAACTATCAGGGAAATGCATATCAAAACCATAATGAGATATCTCTGCACACCTGTTAGAATGGCTACTATTAAAAAGACAAGAGATGACAACTACCTACCAGGATACAGAGACAAGAAAAAAAACTGGTGAGTTGATGATTTCTATATGGAGGTTTTTCAAAAAATTAAAAATAGAATTACCATATGACCCAATAGTTCTACTTCTGAGTATATACCTAAAGGAAATGAAATCACTGTCCTTAGATATCCGCACTCCTTCATTTATTATAGCATTAAATGCAATAGGCAAGACATGGAATCAACCTAAGTGTCCACTGACAGTTGAATGAATAAAATAAAATGTGATATACGTCATGAATGGAACTTGGAGGGCATTACGCTAAGTGAAATAAGCTAGAGAGAGCAAGACTGCATGGTATCACCAACATGTAGAAACTTAAAAAAAATCAAATAAGTCAAATACATAGAAAGAAACGGTACAATCGGGGTTGGGAAGATATTGGCCTAAGGGTACAAACTTTCAGTTATGTGAATAACTTCTGGGGATCTAATATACAATATGCTGGCTATAGTTAAAGGCACTCACTATATATTAGAAAGTTGCTATGTGAGTAAAGCTTTAGGATTTTCACCATAACAAAAACAACATAAAGGTTGAGTTAACAAACCATAGTGTGATAAACACTTCAAATCATTACACAGTCTGCCATAAATTTATACAATGTTATATGTCAATTGCTTCCCAGGTGGTGCAGTGGTAAAGAATCTGCCTGCCAGTGTCAGAGACACAAGAGATGCAGGTTCAATCCCTGGGTTGGGAAGATCCTCTGGAGTAAGAAATGGCAACCCACTCCAATATTTTTGCCATTTAGAGTATTTCTCCATTTAGAGTAATACAAAATTATCCAGGAACCGACATGGCAAGCGTTATTGTGTCTGACATTCAATAAAAAAAGTATTAGTCATGCAAAATAGAAGAAAAATATAATCCATAAGAAGAAGAAAAAGTAATCAAAACTAAGTCACATCTGGCACAGTTATAACAATTAGCACATCAAGATATTTAAACAGTTATTATCACTGTGTCCCATAAGCTGAAAAATCTACTGGGAAAACTGAACACGCTAAGTAGAGACATGGAAGAGATAGAAAGATTTAAATGAACTTCTACAAAGTGAAAACTTCACTGTCTAAAGTTAAAAATACATTCCGTAGGATCAATGGTAGATTAGACACTGCAGAAGAAAAAATAAACGAACTTGAAAATAAAGTAATAGAAACTATCCAAGATAAAACAAAGACAAGAACATTTAAGAAATTACTGGATCATGAATAATTGGCAGAACAGCTTCAAACACTTACTAAATGGGTACTTGGAGTCCCTGAAGGAAAGCAGAGGAAAAGGACAGAACAACTATTTTTTTAATGACACATTTTTTTCCAAATTTAATGAAAACAAAAAATTCACAGATATAGAAATCTCTACAATTGTAAACACAAGTAATACAAAGAAAACTACACCAAAGTATATCATAATCAAAACCAGTGATAAAAGAGATTTTTTGAAGTAGTCAGAAGAAAACAACACATTATGTGTAAGAGAAACAAATGGTAAGACAACAGATTTCTGATTGGAATCAGTGCAAGCTAAAAAACAAGAGAGGAAACAAATAAGCTATTAACCTCGAACTGTGTAACCAATAAAAATAACTTTCAAAAATAAAGGGAGAATAATAACTTTTTCAAACCTACTAAAACTGAGGTTTTCATCAGCAGCAGACTCATATACAAGAAATTTTAAGGACAGTCTTCAGATAAAAGGAAAATGACATTGGGTGGAAATTTGGATCAACATAAAAAAGGCGAGAAGCACTGAAAGTGGTAACTACATGAATAAATACATAAAATACTTGTTACTTTGTGTAAATTTCTTTAAAATCAAATTATTTAAACAAAAATAACAATGTAGTAAATGTTTTGTAACACACGTAAAACTAAAATTTTACACTGCAAGGAGATCAAACAAATCAATCCTAAAGGAAATCATTGGAAGGACTCAATGAATCGATGAAGCAAATGAATGAATCAAAGGAATCAGTGACTCAAATATTCATTGGAAGCACTGATGCTGAAACTCCAATACTTTGGCCACCTGATGCGAAGAACCGACTCACTGAAAAAGACTCTGATGTTGGGAAAGATTGAAGGCAGGAGGAGAAGAGGGCAGCAGAGGATGAGATGGTTAGTAGTATCACCGAATCAATGGACATGAATTTGTGCAAACACCGGGAGATGGTGAAGGGCAGAGGAATCTGGAGTGCTATAGTCCATGGGATCACAAAGAGTGGGCCACAACTTAGTGACTAAAAAACAACAAAACTAAAATATAAGATAACTGTATAAAGGTCAGGAGAGAAGAAATGAAAGTTTATTACTGAAGACTTTAATACTATATATTAAGTGATATAATATCACTTGAAGGTATATTGTGATAGATTTATACTGTAAACCTTAAAACAACCACTAACACACACATAAAATTATAGTTAATAATCCAAAGGAGATAAAATAGAATAAAAGTATAGAATTTATCTACAAAAAATAGAGAAAATGAAGACAAAGGAGACAAAGAATAGATGTGACAAACAGAAAACAAATAGCAAATGATAAATTTAAACCTAATAGTGACAAACCTAATGGCATTAAAGTAAGTAGTCTATATATTCCAATTAAAAGACAGAAATTGTCAGATTGAATATAAAGCAACTCCTTACTATATGTTGCCTATAAGAAACACGCTTTAAATAGGAGAAAAATAGGTGAAAAATTTGTAAATGTTAATAAGATACACACAAATACTAATATTTTAAAAGGCTTGGAGTGGTTATGTTAATAGCCAAGCTTATTTCAAAGCAAAAAACAGCAGGGGAAAATAAAGGTCATGTCATAGTGATAAAGGGTTAAATTCTTCAAGAGGATTTAACAAATCTGGATACTGACATACTTCATCATAGACCTTTAACATCCACAAACAAAAACAGGTAAAACTACAAAGAGAAGTAGACAAATTCATGATTACAGTCAGATATTTCAACAATGCTCTCACATTAACAGAATAATTTTACAGAAAGTCAGTAAGGATATAGAAGATTTGAGCGATACTATTAACCATCTTGACCTAATTAGCATTTATACAGAATTTCATACAAATACAGCAGAATATACATTATTTTCAAATGTATATGGGAAGGTTACAAAAATATACCATATTCAGAGCAATAAAATAGATGTAAATATATTGGAAGGGCTCAAGTCATACAAAGCATGTCTCTGACCAAGATCAAACTATTTTCATGCTCATTTGGCATATTTGCCTTTTTTCTCACTCTCATTCTCTCAGAATTTAGAGGGGAGTTTTCCAGAATCTACATGATGTGTGATATCACAGCATATTGAATGCAGAAGCTGACATGAGAATCCAACTGTCTTTTATTAAGCCACACATTAAAGCTATTTTCAAAAAATTAAAATAGTGCCACTCTACCCACTGATTTTTTTTGGAATAGGGGTTATTTTTCATAAAATACATTGAATGTGGTGCTATATAAGCCTTGTTCATTATTATTTTAAATTATTTATACTAATTTCTAAAATTCCTGTTTTAATTTCTAATATTATAAAAAATGATAGATATAGCTCATATGAAGACTCTCTTTGGAGAGTTCAATAACTTTTAAAACTACAAAGGGATCATGAGACCAAAAAATGTGACAACTATAACTTCAAAACACAAGTCAAACATTGCCACTCTTTGATTCATAAAAACGTAACTGGTTTTTAAATTGAATATTTCCATTTTGATGTGTCATTCACAGTGAGTGTTTACATGGTCAATACCAAATTCATCCTCTCCTCCTCTCCCATGAAATCAGTTCCTTCTACTAACCTATCTGTTGTTATTAGTACTTAATTCTCTGAGTCATTGATACTTGAAAATTTGGAGCAGACAATTTCTTCTTGTGCCCATTTTTTTGGTTTCTGTATGAAGTATTTGTATTTCATTACTTTATTAGATACATCTACCCACTAGATAAGTAAGTTTCCTGAAGATAGAGTCCATATATTAATCATCTTTTCTATTTCCTATGATATTCACCGCTTACTCAAAAATAAGATCTGCTAGTGGAATGATCCACAACTGACTTTGATAGAAATGATAGCAAATAGGCACTGATGACTTATTTAATATTACAGACACAATATTATTTGTATAACCTGGAATGTTTATATTCCATGCTGGAATTAATTTGTTCTTTAATACAAAATCATGAGTGTGTTCATGAGCCTCTGGTCATAATTAAACACACAATGTAATTTTAATTATCTTTGAATTAACATCATCATAAAAATGCCAATATGTTGGCAATGATAAAACATCAGTATGTTAGTATATGGAAGCCTCAAGATCAGTTTAGAGCTGTGCAGAAAATTACACTAGGCAGGAGAAAGTGCAATACTACCATACAGTTTCAATTTTACATTATGCTTTTTATACCTAAATTTGTGCCCATAATTAAAATAGCTGTGAGTCTTGAAAGCCAGGAAAATCATTAACAAAGGCACCAGTGCCGGACTCTGGCTTCATTCAAAGTGTAGACAATTTTAACCACAAGAAAGGGGCTTCCTTGGGGGCTCAGATGGTAAGATTCTGACTGCAATGTGGGAGACCCAGGTCTGATTCCTGAGTCGGGAAGATCCCCTGGAGAAGGGAATGGCAACCCACTTCAGAATTCATGTCTGGAGAATCATATGGACAAAGGAGATTGACCGACTACAGTCATCGGGTCACAGAGAGTTGGACACGAGTAAGTGACTAACACTTCTAACAGTTCCCAGGGTCACAAAGAGTCAGACACGACTGAGCCTTAACACTTTTAACTTCTAATGGTATTTGAGGAAGATGAGTTATAATAGGGTCACAATACGGAAATGTGGGGAAGTTTGACAATATGGCTGCTGACTGACACCAGCTTTTATGTGATAATACATGTTGTGAGGTAAGTTCTTTGCCCAGGGGTAGAGGAGCCAACAGCTATAGATATTCTGGTGGTGGTTTAGTCGCTAAGTTGTGTCCTAAGTTGTGTCCGACTCTTGCGATCCCACGGATTGCAGCCTGTCAAGCTGTACTGTCCATGGGAGTCTCCAAGCAAGAATAGTGGAGTGGGTTGCCATTTCCTTCTCCAGAGGATCTTCTTGACCCAGGAATTGAACCTGGGTCTTCTGCATTGCAGACAGATGATTTACCAACTGAGCTATGAAGGAAGCCCCTCATTAAAATATGTGAGGGGAAAGGTAAGAGCTCTGTGCTGTTGGTGAAGAAGTGGTAGGACCTTGATTGCAAATTACCTGCGGTGGGTGTAGTTGAGTGACATGCAAGATTCCCCTCTGACTTGGCTGGCTTGGGGGCACTGCCTGGCTTACTAAGTCTTGCTTAGGTTTACCTTTAAGAAATACAATTTTATTGACATTTTGAAAAGACTATGTCAGCTTGTTACACTGCCCCCATACCATAGGAAGCTATACATACCAAAACAGGTTATCTGGACAGCTAATGCAATAAGGGAATCACTATTCCCTAATTATCTAAATTGATAGGTGAAGCAGTATTCCATGAACTACAATACTTTTAAAAACATAACTAGGGTGAGGGAGGGGGTTTTCAAGATAGCGGAGGAATAGGACGGAGAGACCACTTTCTCCCACACAAATTCATCAAAAGAACATCTCAACGCTGGGTAAATTCTACAGGGCAGCTTCTGAATGTGAGCAGAGGACATAAGGCATCCAGAAAAGCAGAACATTGCCTTCAAAAAGAGGTAGGAAAAACACAGAAGACGAAAAGGGAAACAAAGGACTTGGGGAGGGAGCTCTGTCCCGGGAAGGGAGTCCTGTCCCGGGAAAAGTTTTAAATGGAGAGAAGTTTCCAAACCCCGGGAAGCACTCTCACTGCCGAATCTGTGGCGAGTCTTGGAGGCACATGGCAGGAGGAAAAATGAATGGTGATTGAGACCAGCAGGTTGCGAGCCCGGCAGTGATTCCCCGGCGGAGAGGCAGAGCAGACGCCTGCATCCGCCACTAGCAAGTGGGGGCTGGGCAAGGAGGCGCGGGAGACGCGGGCGGCGGTGCTTCTTAAGAATCTGGCAGGAGCGCCCGCGCGTAACCAGAGCGAACTAACTCGGGCTAGCACACCAGACTGTGGGACAGGTACCACGCAAAAAGCTGGAACATAAGACCCCACCAGGACCGCGCACAGAACAAAGGACGGAACAGAAATAGCGGGCTGCCCACCAGCCCCCGCCGGCGACAGGCAGCCAGAGCCGTAAGGGCTGGAGCGTGGCAATCGCAGCCCGGAGGGACTTTGCTGATCAAACTGCAAGCAGGCTTCTTTGCTAACTGAGACTTCCCAGGGTGCTGGACAGATAACAATTTACCTGACAAANAGGGGGCCCTGGCCTGGGCACCAAGAGCCATCCTAACCACCCACAACATCCTGGCCTGACAGCCCCTTCAAGGTTAAGGTGCTGCCTACACACGACGCCAGCAAGGTCAAGGCCAGTGGTCCAGGGCTCAACACCACGGGTGTGCCTGCAAGCCTTCCTGTGGAGTTCACCATTGATGCCAAGGACGCTGGGGAGGGCCTGCTGGCTGTCCAGATCACGGTGAGAGGGCCACGTGGGGGCCACCTGGCCCTGCTGTTTTGCAGCTTTGGGTCCATGGCAGGTGGGGAGAGGAGGGACCCAGGCCTGAGGTCCACAGCCTGGGGCAGATGAGCCAGTCTGAGGTTTCTGGTTTCCCCTGGGAGGCGGGCCCCCGCCTCTAGGATGGTGGTCACAGACCCAGGCTTCCCCCACACACATACTTGCTCACTTCTGATGTCACCAAAGCCCTTAGTGCCTCAACTTTTCTGCCTGTAACATTCTCCAGGGCCAGGTATAAGGCTGGGACTCTGGGATCTTTCAGACGAGCTTGTTGTACTGCTGGGGCTGGCCCTGGGGTAGAGGACTGGGGCTGAGAAGTGTTTGTGGGGATAAAGCAGGATAGGTGCCAAATTTCCTGTCCATGCCTGTCATCGGGGGCTTCCCTTCTGGACCTTGCCCATGGGGAAGTAAGTAAAGGACAATGCTGGATGCAGGCAGCCATTTTAGGCCATGGTGGCTGACCCTGCAGCAGCAGTGCTTGACACTTGATCCTCTGAGAGGGCCTGAGGGAATCCCGGGCCAGGGAGAGCTTGGACCAACTGTTC
>SJXQ01003443.1:911992-989797 GCA_006408695.1 Aepyceros melampus
GAAAATTAGAGATACCAAGGGAACATTTCATGCAAAGATGGGCTCGATAAAGGACAGAAATGGTCTGGACCTAACAGAAGCAGAAGATTTTAAGAAGAGGTGGCAAGAATACACAGAAGAACTGTACAAAAAAGATCTTCATGACCCAGATGATCATGATGATGTGTTGACTAATCTAGAGCCAGACATCTTGGAATGTGAAGTCAAGTGGGCCTTAGAAAGCATCACTACGAACAAAGCTCGTGGAGGTGATGGAATTCCAGTTGAGCTGTTTCAAGTCCTGAAAGATGATGCTGTGAAAGTCAAATCATAGATACAGAAAATAGGATAGTGATTTTCAGGGGTTGGGGATACAGGGAAATGTAGTTATTGTTGGATGGATACAGAATTTTAGTCTTAGAAGATTAAAATGTTTCTGGAAATGGATGATGATGGTTTCACACCAATATGAATGTAACTGATGCCACTGAAGTGTACACTCAAAGTGATTAAAATAGTAAATTTTATATGTATTTTACCACAATAAAAAATGGGAGGAAAATCAGTCCGTGTAATTCACCATATTAACAGTTTAGAGAAGAAAATCATATGATCATCTCAATAAATGTGGAAAAAGCAATGTGTTTAAAACCCTTAGCAGACTAGGAATGGAAATAGCTTCTTTGATTTTGGTTAAAGGGCATATACCAAAAATCCTACAGCTAACATCACTTGTAATGGTGAAAAATTGCATGCTTTCTGTCTAAGACTGTGAAAAAGCAAGGATGGCTGTCTTCACCATTTGTATTCAACTTAACTAGAGGATACTAGAAAGTCCCTTGGGTAGCAATTAAAAGAATAATGCATTACTATAAGCAAATAGAAGAAAATAATTATTATTAAGAATGTTTGTTTGATCTCAAAGAAAGGCAGAACTAAGAGAAGCTTATCTTTAGATGGGAGTGGAAACAGAGGTTAGCAACAAGGCTAAGATAATAATCAAATGTTCTGTTGTTTGTTCTTTGTTTTTAAACGAGAAGACACTAAAGCTTGTTTTCATACTGGTGATAAAAATGCAATATTTAAAAAAGTGGTTAATATAATGAGAAGGGGAAACTAAACTAGAAAGTTCTGTGAGCAGATGGGAAGATATGCAATCTAGTGATTAAGAAGAATTAGTATTTGATGGTGAGAAAGGCTCTTCCTCAGAGCCCACTTACTCTTTAGCAGAGTAGGAAGAGTTTTAGTGGCTTACAAATGGTTTTATGGTAGTGGTGATTTAGTCACTAAATTGTGTCCAACATTTTTGCAACCCTAAGAACAGCAGAGTTGGTCAGGCTCCCCTGACCATGGGGTTTCCTAAGTAAGAGTACTGGAGAGGGTTGTTATTTCCTTCTCAAGGGACAAATGATTTTAAGGGTCCACAGAAATGTTTTCATGAATTTTAAAGTCTGAAAGTCATAATGTCTTGCTCTTCCTTCATCGAATCCTAAGAAAACTAGTACGGAAGCAGATCCAGGATTGTTGGCAGATTTAGTGGTGGAATAAGAGAAAACACTCATATGATCACTTTTATATTCTCTCTATAATATGAGCTTATCTGGAGGTGGAAATGCCATGGTATCATAGCAGAGATTGAATGAATTAGAAAAGTGAGAATATATTTACAGTAGACATTTCTGAAAATAGTGAGTATAAAAGGGAAATATAGAATATTGAATAGGGTTGGGTACTCATTTGAAATCAGATATCATGCGTATAAAGAGTAAGGCCATTCTTGCTGGGCTGTGTGATTTACCCCTAAAAAAAAATGTTATATTCATGTAGTCCTTGTGTGCAGTCAGTTGCCAATCAAGAAAAGAGGAGAAAAGAGAAAAAAGGAAATTTCTTGTTCTCTCCTTTTGCTTGGTATCTCTCTCTCACTTAAATATACCCCCTTAAATGACAAAAGAGGATTACTTTAAACTTTAGCATAATTTGAAACATTGATAATTAACATTTCTCAAAGACACAAAATAGAGAAAATGTGGTTCCATAATTGGTTTATGGAATCATAAAGAGTTTGGGCTTGGGAAGACAGACAAAACCCTAGCTACTCACAGCTGTACAACATAGAACAAGATGCTTAACCCTTCTGAGCCTTTATGTTTTTTTAACTGTGAAAAGAAAAAATAAATTCTGTAATGGTTTTGATGAAGATTTATTGATGTTAAGTACAAAGAACAATTTACTACAGTGTATGTATATAACTGTTAGATTATTAGTTGAAGGAAAAACTCCCATTAGTGAAAGTTATTAACAAAAGTGAAAACATAATCAAATCTTCATGTATTGTCAAAGTTCTTAATGTGATCTCAAAACTCAGCAGAAAGATACACACATAATTCTTTTATTTTTTTATTTTTATTTATTTATTTAATTATTTTTTATTTTTTAGTTTATTTTGCTTTACAATATTGTATTCATTTTGCTATACATCGACATGAATCAGCCACGAGTGTACATGAACTCCCAATCCCAACCCCCCTCCCCCTCCCGCCCCACACCATCTCTCTGGATTATCCCTGTGCATCAGTCCCAAGCATCCTGCATCCTGCATCGAACCTAGACCGGCGATTCGTTTCACTTATATCATACATGTTACACTGCCACTCTCCCAAATCATCCCACCCTTCCCTCTCCCACAGAGTCCAAAAGGCTGTTCTATACATCTGTGTCTCTTTTGCTGTCTCGTGTATAGGTTTATCATTACCATCTTTCTAAATTCCATACATATGTGTATGTATACTGTATTGGTGTTTTTCTTTCTGAGTTACTTCACTCTGTATAATTGGCTCCAGCTTCATCCACCTCACACATAATTCTTTTAAAAAAATGATGTCCTTGGGAAATCCTCCATTCATTCTTTCATGCTATTATTAATTAATTTATTGCAGAAATATTTACCTAACATATGTTCTATGCCCAGCACTTCCTGAGTGTTGGGCTATACTGGTGAATCAGGCTTCTGAAGCCTGTTAATCTTGGCACTTTTTAACTTGGCACTAAGTATAATTCCACATGACTCAAAGTTTCACATACAGAGAACAAGTAATCAATCCAGCTTCAGTTCTCAGTTCTGCTCTTTCATTAGGAAACTATCTTGGTTATTTTGAAGACAGATAACTGCTAATTTACATTGAGTTTTCTGTATGACTTGTTTTTCCCTCTAATAGAATCTGCCATTTACCTGATAATTTTTTTAAAAAAATAAGCCCTACTTTCTGATTCTCTATGGCCCTTCCTAGGATGGGCATATGATATACACATTCCTGAGCCAAGTTGATCCCAGATAGCAACATATCTGTGCTGTCTCAGCCTTGTTGTCCATAGAAATGCCTGCACTAAGTTATAATTCAATGTTATGAACTAAGCTGTTATCAAAAGCTGATACAAGAAATGACCATTTTAAAAATATTACTCCATTTTCTGTAAAGTGTGTGTTGAAGACATTATCCATCATTGTTACTCAACATCCACATAATAAATTTCATCTAGAATACAGGGACAGGAGAGTATTTGTCTCACTAGATAAACTTTTATGTTTTCTATAATCTCACAAAAGTAGTATAGCATAGCAGTTAAGATGATGGCTTTGGAGTCAGATAGATTTGGATTTGAGACCTACTCTGAACTTTTTCTGACAAGGGAAATTAAGTTTTTAAGTCTTGGTTTTCCCATTTGTAAAAAGGAGATCCTGAATTTTATTATAATCAGTGAGATAATACATGTAATATACATCACAATATCTTGTATGTAGTAAACATTCAGTTAACAGCATCTTTATGTTTAGTATGTGAAATGTATAATGCTACACTTTTTCTCTCCTACCTTAATCTGCATTCTTGTTTTTCTACTAAATTGCCACAATAACATTGCCCAGGTTATCTGGTACAATAATTTTTCTCATTCTTTCGTCAAAGTTTTTTCAACGATGCTTCATTTATATATGTCTTTCTAAACCTCTTCAATATGATAGATGCCTTAAAAGTTTTTAGATACATGTGTGTATATATATCTAAAGGACAGAAAACACACACAGAGATTTTATTTTATAGAAAAAATAAAATAATAAAGAACATCTCAAATAAATGAAAAACTGTTTTATCCATAAATAAATGATGTTCAAAGCAAAATAATATTAGATACTTACCTGTGTGTATGTGCATATACACACCTGTAGGTATGCATGTGTGTGTGTGTGTGTGTGTGTGTGTGTGTACATGCTCATAGTCCACCAGACTCCTCTGTCTATGGAATTTTCCAGACAAGAATACTGGAGTGGATTGCCATTTCCTACTCCAGGGGATTGAACCCATGTCTCCTGGAACTCCTGCGTTGGCAGGCAGATTCTTCACCATTGAGCCACTTGGGAAGCCATTTGGATGTCATTTTTGGAAAAGGTCTATTTAATTCCTTTGGTTATCATCAAGAAGACAATACCTAGTAAGTATCAGTGAAGATGTGGATAAAAGGGAACCATTGTACACTTCTGGTAGGATTTAAATTGCTTCAGTCACTATGGAAACAAGACAGAGGTTCCTCAAAAAATTAAAAATAGAACTACCACAGGATCTGGCAATTCTACACCTAAGTATACATTGAAAGGAAATGAAAACAAAATGTCAGAGATGTATGCACTCCCATGTTTACTGCCGCATTATTCACAATATACAAGATATGGAAACAGCCTAATTGCCTGTCAACAGATGAGTGGATAAAGATGATATGGTATGTGCATACAGGGAAATAGTATTCAGGCATGAAGAAGAAGGAAATCCTTCAATTTGCCACAACACAGATGGAACTTGAGTGGGTGGAACATATGATGGGTGAGGTAAATCACAGAAAGATAAACACTATATATAGTATTTATATGCAGAATCTAAATAAAACAAAAAATAAATCTGAAAAAAAAGAAAGAAACCTCATAAAAACCAAGAGTAAAATGGTGGCTACCAGGGGCTGAGTGGTGGTAGGGGTGTAAGGGAGAAATTATTTAAGGGTACAAACTTGCAGCTAAGAGACAAGTCCTAGAGATCTAGTGTGCCACATAGTGAATACAGATAACAATATTGTATTATAACCATAAAACTTGTTAAGAGACTAGATATTAATTATCCCCACTACAAAAAAGAAATGATAATTATGTGATGTTATGAAGGTGCCAACTACAACAGCAATCATATTACAAGATATAAATTATATCAAATAAACATGGTTTATACCTTAATTATGTCAAATATACTTCAATTAAAATAAAACAAATACAAAAATATTTAAAATGTCAATTTCAATGGCAGTAAAATACACCAACCAGAGACATATTTTTTAAACTGTCAAATTGAGAAAAGTTTTACAACTGTTTACATTTGTTATGTAAGCTAAAATAGATATTCTTACATATTGCTAAACTTTTATTGCTAAAAGTTTAAATTGTTAAAATTTATCTGGAAGGAAATCCATCACAAAGTATCAACAATTTTTCAAATATCCTATCTTTAAGCCTTGCTATTCTTTGGAACTCTGCATTCAAATGCGTATATCTTTCCTTTTCTCCTTTGCTTTTCACTTCTCTTCTTTTCACAGCTATTTGTAAGGCCTCCCCAGACAGCCATTTTGCTTTTCTGCATTTCTTTTCCATGAGGATTGTCTTGATCCCTGTCTCCTGTACAATGTCATGAACATCTGTCTATAGTTCATCAGGCACTCTATCAGATCTAGTCCCTTAAATCTATTTCTCACTTTCACTGTATAATCCTAAGGGATTTGATTTAGGTCATATCTGAATGGTCTAGTGGTTTTCCTTACTTTCTTCAATTTAAGTCTGAATTTGGCAATAAGGAGTTCATGATCTGAGCCACAGTCAGCTTCTGGTCTTGTTTTTCTGCCTGTATAGAGCTTCTCCATCTTTGGCTCAAAGAATATAATCAATCTGCTTTTGGTGTTGACTGTCTGGTGATGTCCATGTGTAGAGTCTTTTCTTGTGTTGTTGGAAGAGGGTGGTTGCTATGACCAGTGCATTCTCTTGGCAAAACTCTATTAGCCTTTCCCCTGCTGCATTCCATACTCCAAGGCCAAATTTTCCTGTTACTCCAGGTATTTCTTGACTTCCTACTTTTGCATTCCAGTTCCCTATAATGAAAAGGACATCTTTCTTGGGCATTAGTTCTAAAAGGTCTTGTAGGTCTTCATAGAACCGTTCAACTTCAGCTTCTTCAGTGTTACTGGTTGGGGCATACACTTGGATTACCATGATATTGAATGGTTTGCCTTGGAAACGAACAGAGATCATTCTGTCATTTTTGAGATGGTATCCGAGTACTGCATTTCAGACTCTTTTGTTGACTATGATGGCTAATCCATTTCTTCTAATGGATTCCTGCCCACAGTAGTAGATATAATGGTCATCTGAGTTAAATTCACCCATTCTGGTACATTTTAGTTCGCTGATTCCTAGAATGTCGACATTCACTCTTGCCATCTCCTGTTGGAATACTTCCAATTTGCCTTGATTCATGGACCTGACATTCCAGGTTCCTATGCAATATTGCTCTTTACAGCATCGGACCTTGCTTCTATCAACAGTCACGTCCACACCTGGGTATTGTTTTGCTTTGGCTCCATCCCTTCATTCTTTCTGGAGTTATTTCTCCACTGATCTCGAGTAGCATATTGGGCACTTACCAACCTGGGGAGTTCCTCTTTCAGTATCCTATCATTTTGCCTTTTCATACTGCTCATGGGGTTCTCAAGGCAAGAATACTGAAGTGGTTTGTCATTCCCTTCTCCAGTGCACCACATTCTGCCTTCCTTAGTGATCAATGCAAAGAAATAGAGGACAATAGCAGAATGGGAAAGACTAGAGATCTCTTCAAGAAAATTAGAGATACCAAGGGAACATTTCATCAAAGATGGGCTTGATAAAGGACAGAAGTTGTATGGACCTAACAGAAGCAGAAGATATTAAGAAGAGGTGGTAAGAATACAAAGAAAAACTGTTCAAAAAAGATCTTCACAACTCAGATAATCATGATGGTGTGATCACTCACCTAGGGCCAGACATCCTGGAATGTGAAGGCAAGTGGGCCTTAGGAAGCATCACTACAAACAAAGCTAGTGGAGGTGATGGAATTCCAGTTGAGCTATTTCAAATCCTGAAAGATGATGCTGTGAAAGTGTTGTACTCAATATGCCAGCAAATTTGGAAAACTCAGCAGTGGCCACAGGACTGGAAAAGGTCAGTTTTCATTCCAATCCCAAAGAAAGGCAATGCCAAAGAATGCTCAAACTACCACACAATTGCACTCATCTCACACGCTAGTAAAGTAATGCTCAAAATTCTCCAAGCCAGGCTTCAGCAATATATGAATCGTGAACTTCCAGATGTTCAAGCAGGTTTTAGAAAAGGCAGAGGAACCAGAGATTAAATTGCCAACATCCGCTGGATCATCGAAAAAGCAAGAGAGTTCCAGAAAAACATCTATTTATGCTTTATTGAGTATGCCAAAGCCTTTGATTGTGTGGATCACAAGAAACTGGAAAATTCTGAAAGCAATAGGAATACCAGACCACCTGACCTGCCTCTTGAGAAACCTATATGCAGGTCAGGAAGCAACAGTTAGAACTGGACATGGAACAACAGACTTGTTCCAAATAGGAAAAGGAGTATGTCAAGGCTGTATATTGTCACCCTCCTTATTTAACTTATATGCAGAGTACATCATGAGAAATGCTGGGCTGGAAGAAGCACAAGCTGGAATCATGATTTCCGGGAGAAATATCAATAATCTCAGATATGCAGATGACACCACCCTTATGGCAGAAAGTGAAGAGGAACTAAAAAGCCTCTTGATGAAAGTGAAAGAGGAGAGTCAGAAAGTTGGCTTAAAGCTCAACATTCAGAAAACGATGATCATGGCATCTGGTTCATCACTTCATGGGGAATAGATGGGGAAACAGTGGAAACCGTGTCAGACTTTATTTTTTTGGGCTCCAAACTCACTGCAGATGGTGACCGCAACCATGAAATTAAAAGATGCTTACTCCTTGGAAGGAAATTTATGACCAACCTATATTAAATAGCAGAGGCATTTGCCAACAAAGCTACATCTAGTCAACTCTATGGTTTTTCCAGTAGTCATGTATGGATGTGAGAGTTGGACTGTGAAGAAAGCGGAGCACCAAAGAATTGATGCTTTTGAACTGTGGTGTTGGAGAAGACTCTTGAGAGTTCCTTGGACTGCAAGGGGATCCAACCAGTCAGTCCTAAAGGAGATCAGTCCTGGGTGTTCATTGGAAAGACTGATGTTGAAGCTGAAGCTCCAATACTTTGGCCATCTCATGTGATGAGTTGATTCACTGGAAAAGACCCTGATGCTGGGAGGTATTGGGGGCAGGAAGAGCAGGAGACGACAGAGGATGAGATGGCTGGATGTCATCATCAACTCGATGTACATGAGTTTGGATAAACTCGGGAGTTTGTCATTGACTGAGTCACCTGGCATGCTGCAATTCATGGGATCACAAAGAGTCGACACGACTGAGCCACTGAACTCAACTGAGCTTTAACCCAGTAGATCTTAATTTAATTTTAATCCAATAATTCCACATTTAAGATTTCATGCTACAACTACAATGATAATTTCATGGGAAAATATTAATTTAGATATAGAATGTACAATGTAAATTTAGAGACTATAAAATTATCAAACAGTAAATGGGGAAAAATAAAATACAGCACGTACATCTATTATCTCAAATGTTGCATAGTCACCAAAAATTAGAGATGTTTAAATAGTTATTAGTATGATAATACATTTGCAATAATATTTAAGAAAAACAGGAAACCATTAAAATTTATTCTATGAAAGTATGGTTTGAACCGAAGTCCTCAAATATATACATTACATATTTAAACATACACAAAGTATCTTATATATATTTTATGCTTGATACTTTATATGTTTATATATTATACATTAACTAAATACATAATATGTTCCACATATATAGAAATATACACATATTGAAAATGAAAGTGCTCAGTCATGTCCAACTCTTTGCAACCCCATGGACTGTAGCCTACAAGACTCCTCCATCCATGGAATTTTTCAGGCAAGAGAACTAGAGTGGGTTGCCATTCCTTCTCCAGGGGAACTTCCCGACCCGGGGATCGAACCCATGTCTCCTGCATTGCAAGCAGACGTTTTTATCACCTGAGCCACCGGGGAAGCTGGTGTATTCTGTGTTTTGTGTATATGTTAAAGTACATCTGCTCAAACTCAATCAGGAAGACTGTTAGTTAATCAAATAACAAAAAAAGCTAAAGTGCCTATTTCAAAGAAAAGTCATAAAGCTTTTGTTTCTTGCTAAGATGGAAAATTAGTACAAAATGCTGGCTCCCTCTCTCCAGATCACCTCTGGGCATACTATAAAAGTGTGAGAGAAAGGCACTTTCATAAATTGTTAAAAATATGAGTTAACTCTGAGGAAACCAATGTTATCATGAATTGTATGTATGATTGGAGCCTAGTGTGAAGGTGACCAGAGTTGATTTTTCTCATTATACTGTGAAAAATAATACACATAGAGAAGAATACATAAAACCAAGAGCTTAATTATTATTAAATCATCAGATTAACTCTGTACAGGTCATGAAATAGAACCTAAGCTGGAAGCCTGAGCATATCTCTGCAATCAAAACTTCCTACCTACTCTGCTTATCCCACCTGTACAAACTAACCACAATTAGGACTTTCATGTATATCTATTCTTGCTCTTCTGTATAAAATTATCAACTCTGCATCTCCCAAAACACTTTAATTTTTATTTAATTTTTGAAAATATTTTTGAATAATGAGTTTTCCCTGTTTATTATAATTTTTGGATATTGTTTTCAATTATACACCTTCAGGAAAATATTGCTTCAGATATATTTTTACTTATTCCTATATTCATTAATTCATTCATCTCAATAAACATATGGAGATATGGTTTATAACCAATACAATAAACCCATTTAAGTGCACATATGGGTGGTTTAAACATTCACGTTGTTGTTATTTAGTCACTAAGTTATGTCTGACTCTTTTGTGACTTCAGGAACTGGTGCCCACCATGGCTCCTCTGTCCATGAGATTTTCCAGGCAAGAATACTTGAGTGGGTTGCCATTACCTTCTCTGGGGGATCTTCCCAACCCAGGAATTGAACCTATGTCTCCTGAATCTCCTGCACTGGCAGGCAGATGCTTTACCATTGTTGCTGCTGCTGCTAAGTCGCTTCAGTCGTGTCCGACTCCGTGCGACCCTAGAGACGGCAGCCCACTAGGCGCCCCCGGCCCTGGGATTCTCCAGGCAAGAACACTGGAGTGGGTTGCCATTTCCTTCTCTGATGCATGAAAGTGAAGAGTGAAAGTGAAGTCGCTCAGTTGTGCCCGACTCCTAGCGACCCCATGGACTGTAGCCTACCAGGCTCCTCCGTCCATGGGATTTGCCAGGCAAGAGTACTGGAGTGGGTTGCCATTGCCTTCTGTGCGACCAGGGAAATTCTTTATTGTTAGTGATAATCAATTTGATAATCAACTGTTCTGGCATGGAATTTCTGTGTGTGGATTCTTTGAGTATCTTGGAACCATGGTTTACAGTTTTCATCTTTTTTTCAGACCTAATTGGCCTTAAATATTTTTTTTTCCTTCATATCTTTCTTTCTTCTGGGTTTCTAATTAAATACATGTCATATCACTTGATGTGTCCCCCACAGATCACTGAGGTTCTGATCATTTCTTTTGCAGTCTGTTTTTTCAATTCTGTTTGTTTTAGATTGATTCTATGATTCTATTGTTTTGTCTTTAAGTTCACTGATTATCTTCCCTTGTAGCATCTAATCAGCTCCTTATTACTTCAAATAAAATTGTCACTTTTACTATATTGAGACTTCCAATTTATGAACACTATATGTTTATCCATTCATTTAGGCCCTTGATACTTCAATCAAATTTTGTGTTTTTTAGAATATAGATATCCTTTTAGATAATTTGTTATATACACACCTAAGTTGATCATTTGGGGGAATTAATGTAAATAATATTTTAAAAACTGATTTTATTTTAAATGAAAAGGAAACAGAATTATAACTGTTTTTTGTGTGCTAATCTTCTATCTTGTGACATTGGAAACTAGGAGTTTTGTTTTGCAGAATCCTTGGAATTCTATACATAGACAAGCATGTTATTTGTGAATATGGAGACTTTTATTTCTTCTTTCCAATTCCTATGCCATTTATTTCTTTTCCTTTCCTTACTACACTGGTTGGGAGTTCTTTGTATAACGTTCAGTAGAAGTGGTGAAGGTGGATAATCCTTGCCTTGTTCCTTAAGGGAAAATGTATTAAGAGATCTTAGCAGAAAATAATTTGGTGTTACATCATTGAGTATTCTGTTGGCTTTAATTTTTTTCTCTCTCTTCCTAGCTTTCCAAGAATGTTCATCAAGAAGAGATGCTGGACTTTGTTAAATGAGTTTTCTCCATCAATTTATATGATGATGTAATTTCTCAATGTAGTGAGTTATCTTGATTGGTTTTTCAACACTGAACCATTCTTACATTCATGAGATAAAAACTCATTGAACCTGATGAGATTCCTCCAGAGAGAATTTGGTGGTGCTAGTGGTAAAGAACCAACTGCCAATGCAGGAGATATAAGAGACGCAGTTTCAATCCCCAGGTCAGGAAGATCCCTGGAGGAGGGCATGGCAACCACGCCAGTATTCTTGCCTGTAGAATCCCATGGACAGAGGAGCCTGGTGGGCTACAGTCCATATGGTCGCAAAGAGTCAAACATGACTGAGTGGTTGAGCACATAGCTCAATGACCCAAAATGCCATGGTTTGACATCTTTCTTGTTAATTTATCAGCATGGGATTTACTGTGCCAGATTATATATACATATTATGCAATTGTATAATGTTCAAATGGAAACATGTTGCATGAGAGTTGGTCTTCAGTTACCATTTCTAAAATAAACTTCTGTTTTCACTTAGACACTAAGGCAAGATAGAGAAATTTCCTTGTCTTATTTTCTTGATGAGTTTGACTTTGCTAGTCTACCTTTTACTATGGGTGAAACCCAGTAATAATTTCATTTTAATACAGACCCCAGTCCTATTTCTCACATTACATGGAATTAAGGACTTGTTACCTGTTTTTGCGTAACTAATAAAATGCAAATCTCTTATTTTAGAGGTTTCAACATTCCCCTAGGAGTTTTGTAGTCCCAGGATCAACTTAGTCCTCTGGAGTTCAGCCATTTTGGGAGTTTTGTGTGCTTTGTTTTGATTGTTCTTTATTTTTTGGAGGTTCTTAGATTTTTGATAGTTTTATTTAATTTGTTTAAATTGGCAGATTTTTAGGATATTTAATGGCTATAGCTAGTCAAAAGTGGGAGTCTATTTAATTGATTTCTAATTATTTTTCAGTTATAAAATTTTAACTGGTTAAAAAATTGATTTGATTATTATTCATGTTCAGGGTTCTATGCACTGCTCTGTCATTACCATACTGCCTGACTATATTTTTTGTTTTCATTTATTTTTTTTGAAATAAATAGTCCACAGAAACTTTCAGATATGTGCAGCAAAAGCAAGTTATTGCAGCAGTACCAAGATAGAATGGCAACTTAAGATCATAGCTGACCAGTACAGAGACAATACAAGGTCATATCAAATATGGGTAGCTCTTGTCTTAAGAAGCTGGTTTGTAAAACAAAAAATAAAAATGGACACATACAAAAAAGTTTTACCCCAAATAATACAGTGAAGCATTTTGGAGAAACTACAAGAGATTCTTGAAAGCTTATGATGCTCCCTTTTGATCTAGAAACACCCTCTGGGGACCTGATAACTCTCCTGAATCTGACCTTTCTCTCCCTCTTCATTCCTCTGAGACAGACACTCGTTTTCTATCTCATGTCATTTCCTCCGGGTTCTGCTGTGTGTTAATAAGTTTTAATAAGATGGAAAAATGCATGCTATTGTGTTTGGGAGTGAATGATTTACCCCGGAAATATGATGCTTTAACCTAATTAAAATGCTTGTCTCCACAAAGCCCTCAAGGAGCAATGTTAATGGTGAGATTTTCAGACATTGTGTCAGCCTCACAGGGATCCATTTTTCACTGTGAGGGAATTTGGCATCCTTCAAGTTTTACCACCACTGAATGGAAGATCAAGTTAAGCTTCCACCCTGTACCTTAAGCACCCTGTTAATTTGTAACACAGCATTTATATGAAAGTGAAGAGAAGTTTATCATGCAGAATGGACCTTAAAAGTTTTAGATTTGGAAACATACTGATGATAGTGTAGACTACGGGAGAGTAAAAATAAAACAGTTGAAAACTGTGAGTGGAAAGATTTTTATTAAAACTCCATTTAATATTTATGTTTCATTAATACTGCTTCACACATTAAGCCAAAATCCTTAATTTTAAAAATATCTTTTAATTTCTTTTTGTATTTTTAAATTATTGATTAAATTTATGAATAGGTGATACATTTGCATGGTTCAAAATCAAAACTGAGAATCACCATATTCTGTAATCAGGTTTTCTAGCCAAGGAGAAAACAGGTTTTAGCCAATATTTTAAAGGGCATTATCAGGACACATATGTACTGTTTGTAAATATAGACATATACAGAATGACAAAAAAATAACAAAAGCTCTACCTTGAATTTTTAACACTGAACAATGTCAGGCTGAGTGGCTGAATCCAAAATTACGATGAAAAACTGAACTGCCCACAAAGAGGAGAAATCTCCAGCAGATAGATATAATAGGATTGTTCCAAAAGAGACAAACTTCTTCTGTCCTCCTTCCAGGCTAAAGATTTTCACCATTTCCTTAGGAGAAATTAGAAGTGTCTATCTACACACCACAGAACAGCATATATGTATATGTGTCTATATATACACTTACCTACACAAATGCATATATATTTAAAGTTTGGGAAACAATCACTTATTCATTACAGATACTTGGATTTGTGGATCCCATCTGACCATTTCAAATCAAAATAGGCTTTCTAGTTAAGCAGCACCCTTTCCAGAATGTGCTCTACAAAGACAAATTTCTTACTGTATGCATCACATATCAGAAATCATAAGCTGTCACATTATTTGCAGCAAGATGTCAATGCTTTTAAATGCACTGAAACACAAGAATCTATCAGTAACTTATGTTTCTATATAAAGAAGATTATAAAGATATTGGGCTTCCCATGTGGTGCAGTAGTAAAGAATCCACCTGCCAATGTAGGAGACGTGGGTTCAATCCCTGGGTCGGGAAGATCCCCTGGAGTAGAAAATGGCAATACACTCCGGTATTTTGGTCTGGAAAATTCCATGGGAAGAGGAACCTCGCAGGCTACAGTCCACAGGGTCACGAAGAGTCAGATATGACTGGGCACGCACACATAGAAAAGATAATAGAATCATAAAATTTTAGAGCTGGAAGGAACCTAATAACAATGCTGCTGCTGCTGCTAAGTCACTTCAGTCGTGTCCAACTCTGTGAGACCCCATAGATAGCTAAACACAAATAACACTAATTATGTGATGGGCACTGTTCTATATACCTGAGAAATATTAATGTACTTGATCCTTAGCACAACAGGATAGGTTCTAGCACCACTCTTGTTACATACAGATGGAAACTGAAGCACAGACAGAAAGTTTAGTGAATTACCCAAGGTGATGTTGCTTAATAATTTTTGAACTAGAATTTGAAATTGGCTCTAGAATTTTTGTTCTTAACCAGTGCAAGTCTAAGAATCATTTCTAAATAAATGAGGGTAGTCAGTTTTACCCTCACAATGAGGATAGAAATATTGGGTTGGAATCACATGTAAAATTTACGACCACTGGAAGGAATTTGTCATCATATTTTCAGTTTTAGATTATTGCAATGTAATTGCACTAAAGAAAAATGGATTTGGCTGTCCCTCTTGATTAGTCTAAGCAATTATATACTTTCCTTTATCTCAAAAAAAATCCCACAAAAGTCTATTAACTCAATATAGAATAATAGGCCTATTTTTTTTTAATGGGAAGATAAAGGCTTGAGCCTGCCACTCTTAATCCTTAGTGAATGTTTAAAACTTAAGACTATTTTCGCTTAATTCAAAATGATTTTATTAGAAATAATTGAAATAATTACACTCCCAAATTGATCTATGCTTCCCACTGCTTCAGATTTCTAACGTTTTTCTTTTGAGCTTTCAAAATGTAAAGTGCTTTGAGACTTTTGTAAAAAAGATGCTTTTAAAAATACACACTGTCAAAGTGTTGCCAGTTTCTGTAAAACTCAGTTATATCAGGCACTGTACGTATTCAAATGTTGAAGTGACTCATCTTAGATTCCCTGTACAGCTTTTATGACCTACACCATAGACATAAATGGTTTCAAACTAGAGAACAAGAGATTGTCACTCTTAGCAAGATGACCTTGAATGAATGAGTAAGTGAATTAAATTTTCCAGTTTCTTATTTATTCCTAACTTGAAGGAAATCTCTTTCTTTCTCTGATTGTCTCGCTCACTCTCTCTCTCCACTTGAAGTTTACAATATGCATGGTGTTCTGGGGCCCTAAAGTTGTTAAAATCTCAAAGAACAGTCTCAGCCATTGCCACACAGATGCTATCTAGAATTCTTGAAACAGAAAACAGGAATTGGAAACCAGTTTCTAAAACTAAACCAAGGAAAAAGTTTGCTTCTAAATATGATTATTATCTCTTCAAATACTGCCATAAAGTGCTTAGTATATTTTAACCAGCCTCTATTTTTTTTAAAGAGGGATAAGCTTTGTAATGTTCAATGAGAAAAAAAAAGTATTACTTTATAATTAAAAGCATATAAATAAAAGCCACATACTTTTCTTATATTGGTCCATATGTGTTTCAAATCACAGGAGTCAAATGTGGCAGGCTCTCACTTGTCCCCCAATGACCATTTCATCCCTTCTTCCATATGAATAGAATTATTAAGTGGGCACAAGGCCACTCTGAATAAAGATAACATTTCCCGGTCTCCTCTGCAATTAAATTAGTTGTGGCACGTGACTATATTTGGCTGATGTGATGAGATGAGAATGTAAAGAGAAGTGGCTTGTGAGAGCTTTGGGATGTTCCTTGAGAGACAATGCAACTGCACCATTTGACTTCCTTCGCTTCTTTTTCTACTCATTGCTCAGAACCAATGCTGACATCCTGAACTGTGAGGTCAAGACCGCACAACGTAATGCCACTCAAGCTAATTCTGAGTCCTCAGGATCAGAGTGCCACAAGTTCCTAGTGGACAGATATAATAACTGTCTGAAAGTAATTTCTCAATTGTTAGAGTAACCTTCAGACTGCAAATGTGCACTAACAGGAAGTGGTTTACAAAGAAAGTCATGCTACACCTAAAAGACATGCTGCACGCTCTCCAGTGCCCAGCTTAGATCAGTCTAGGATGGACAGTAGATAAGGAGACCAGAAACCATTACCAGGATGCACAAGGCCAATGAGCAGACAGTTTCCACTGAGACAGCAATAGCTGCTATGTGGTCTAATCAAGGAAAGCCTTTTATTGATAGAGAAGACAGTTCTTGCTCTTCCTGACCATTGTGATTTGATAAATCCTCCAGGTTTCTCTGATGGCTCAGCTGGTAAAGAATTCTCGTGCAATGCAGGAGACCCTGATTTGATTCCTGGGTCAGGAAGATCCCCTGGAGGAGGAAATAGCAACCCACTCCAGTATTCTTGTCTGGAGAACCCCCACGGACAGAGGAGCCTGGTAGGCTACAGCCCATGGGGTCCCAAAGAGTCAGACACAACTGAGTGACTAAGCACAGCACAGCACACTGGAATAGTAAGACTGGTTGTCTCTTTTCTCTGAATTAGAGCTTTTAGTGTGATTATCTTCTTCATGATCCACTCTATCAGTCCAAGCCTAATTTAAGAGATAGGAACCACACCGTTATTTGAACAAGTAAAGTTTTATATAAAGAATTGCCAACCATAAGTGTTAAAATGATGAGAAATCAGGTAGTAAGAATAAAGACAATTCTAAACACTCTAAGAATAGCAGATATAAAGACAGTCACTACCCCTGGGACTGTGTCAGAGAACCCAAGGAAGAACCCCTACTCCACACACAGAGTTGAGAGCCTGACCTTGGTGGACGGGACATGGTGTGACTCACTGGATAGCAGATTGGGCTTGCTGAAGCTCAGCCTGTATGCATGTTCAGTCATGTTTGACTCTTTGTGACCCTACAGACTGTAGTCCACAAGGCTCCTCTGTCCATGGGATTCTCTAGGCACAAATACTCAAGTGGGTTGTCATGCCTTCCTCCAGGGGATCTTCCAGACCTAGGGATCAAATCCAGTTATCCTACATTTCAAATCCAGGTATCCTACTTTGCAGGTGGATTATTTACCATCTGAAACACCAGGGAAAGTGAAAGTCACTCAGTCGTGCCCAACTCTTTGCAACCCCACGGACCTTATACTCCATGGAATTCTCCAGGCCAGAACACTGGAGTGGATAGCCTTTCCCTTCTCCAGAGGATCTTCCCAACCCAGGGATCGAACTGAGGTCTCCCATATTGCAGGCAGATTCTTTACCAGCTGAGCTACAAGACAAGCTCAAGAATACCGGAGTGGGTAGCCTATCCCTCTCCAAGTGGGTCTTCTCAACCCAGGACTTGAACCAGAGTCTTCTGCATTGCAGGTGGATTCTTTACCAACTGAGCTATCCAGGAAGACTGAGCCACCAGGAAAGACTCTGTATATTGTATATGTGGAAGCAAATGATCTACCTTTTAATTTTTAACATTAAATTATTATTTATTTATTTGTGGCTGTGCTGCACCTTCATTGCTGCTTAGATGCTTTCCCTAGTTGTGGTGAGCAGGGGCTATTCGCTAGTTGTAGCTCCTGATCTTTAGAGCAAGTGTATGTAGCACAACTAGACCATTCAGGTATGACCTAAATCAAATCCCTTATGATTATACAGTGAAAGTGAGAATTAGATTTAATGGCCTAGATCTGATAGATAGAGTGCCTGATGGACTATGGAATGAGGTTCGTGACATTGTACAGGAGACAGGGATCAAGACCATCCCCATGGAAAAAAAATGCAAAAAACCAAAATGGCTGTCTGGGGAGGGCTTACAAATAGCTGTGAAAAGAAGAGAGGCGAAAAGCAAAGGAGAAAAGGAAAGATATAAGCATGTGAATGCAGAGTTCCAAAGAATAGCAAGGAGAGATAAGAAAGCCTTCTTCAGCGATCAATGCAAAGAAATAGAGGAAAAGAACAGAAGGGAAAAGACTAGAGATCACTTCAAGAAAATTAGAGATACCAAGGGAACATTTCATGCAAAGATGGGCTCGATAAAGGACAGAAATGGTCTGAACCTGACAGAAGCAGAAGATATTAAGAAGAGGTGGCAAGAATACACAGAAGAACTATACAAAAAAGATCTTCATGACCCAGATAATCATGATGATGTGATGACTAATCTAGAGCCAGACATCTTGGAATGTGAAGTCAAGTGGGCCTTATAAAGCATCACTATGAACAAAGCTAGTGGAGGTGATGGAATTCCAGTTGAGCTATTTCAAATCCTGAAAGATGATGCTGTGAAAGTGTTGCACTCAATATGCCAACAAATTTGGAAAACTCAGCAGTGGCCACAGGACTGGAAAAGGTCAATTTTTCATTCCAATTCCAAAGAAAGGCAATGCCAAAGAATGCTCAAACTACTGCACAATTACACTCATCTCACATGCTAGTAAAATAATGCTCAAAATTCTCCAAGCCAGACTTCAGCAATACGTGAACCGTGAACTTCCTGATGTTCAAGCTGGTTTTAGAAAAGGCAGAGGAACCAGAGATCAAGTTGCCAACATCCGCTGGATCATGGAAAAAGCAAGAGAGTTCCAGAAAAACATCTATTTCTGCTTTATTGACTATGCCAAAGCCTTTGACTGTGTGGATCGCAATCAACTGTGGAAAATTCTGAAAGAGGTGGGAATACCAGACCACCTGACCTGCCTCTTGAGAAATCTGTATGCAGGTCAGGAAGCAACAGTTAGAACTGGACATGGAACAACAGACTGGTTCCAAATAGGAAAAGGAGTACGTCAAGGCTGAATATTGTCACCCTGCTTATTTAACTTCTATGCAGAGTACCTCATGAGAAACGCTGGGCTGGAAGAAACACAAGCTGGAATCAAGATTGCTGGGAGAAATACCAATAACCTCAGATATGCAGATAACACCACCATTATGGCAGAAAGTGAAGAGGAACTAAAAAGCTTCTTGATGAAAGTGAAAGAGTGAAAAAGTTGGCTTAAAGCTCAACATTCAGAAAACGAAGATCATGGCATCTGGTCCCATCACTTCATGGGAAATAGATGGGGAAACAGTGTCAGACTTTGTTTTTTTTGGGCTCCAAAATCACTGCAGATGGTGACTGCAGCCATGAAATTAAAAGATACTTACTCCTTGGAAGAAAAGTTATGACCAACCTAGATAGCATATTCAAAAGCAGAGACATTACTTTGCCGACCAAGGTCCCTCTAATCAAGGCTATGGTTTTTCCTGTGGTCATGTATGGATGTGAGAGTTGGACTGTGAAGAAGGCTGAGCACCGAAGAATTGATGCTTTTGAACTGTGGTGTTGGAGAAGACTCTTGAGAGTCCCTTGGACTGCAAGAGATCCAGCCAGTCCATTCTGAAGGAGATCAACCCTGGGATTTCTTTGGAAGGAATGATGCTAAAGGTGAAACTCCAGTTCTTTGGCCACCTCATGTGAAGAGTTGACTCATTGGAAAAGACCCTGATGCTGGGAGGGATTGGGGGCAGGAATAGAAGGGGATGACTGAGGATGAGATGGCTGGATGGCATCCCTGACTTGATGGGCGTGAGTCTGAGTGAACTACGGGAGATGGTGATGTACAGGGAGGCCTGGCCTGCTGCGATTCATGGGGTTGCAAAGAGTTGGACACGACTGAGCAACTGAACTGAACTGAACTGAGCTGTAGTGCACAGGTTTAGCTGTACTCCAGCATGCAGAATCTCCCAGAGCAGGGATCAAACTCATGTCCCCTGAATTGGCAGGTGGATTCTTAACCACTGGACCACCAGGGAAGTACATACCTTTTAAGTTTGCTTCACTGGACTATGACAAACCACAACCACATACAGAAAAGTGCTGCTGCTGCTAAGTCGCTTCAGTTGTGTCCAACTCTGTGTAACCCCATAGACGGCAGCCCACCAGGCTCCCCCAACCCTGGGATTCTCCAGGCAAGAACACTGCAGTGGGTTGCCATTTCCTTCTCCAATGCATGAAAGTGAAAAGTGAAAGTGAAGTCGCTCAGTCGTGTCCGACTCTGTGCGACCCCATGGACTGCAGCCTACCAGGCTCCTCTGCCCATGGGATTTTCCAGGCAAGAGTACTGGAGTGAGTTGCCAGTATCATAAAAAAAATTGACTCTAAATTGAACGTGAAACAACAGAGTAATTGAAAATTGGGAAAGGAGTATATCAAGGCTGTATATTGATATTCTGCTTATTTACTCTGCTTATATACTCTGCTTATATGCAGAGTATATCATGTGAAATGCTAGGTGGATGAATCATAAGCTGGAATCAAGATTTCCAGGAGAAATAGCAATAACCTCAGATAGGCAGATGACACTACCTTTATGGCAGAAAGCAAAGAGGAACTAAACAGACTCTTAATGAAGGTGAAAGAGGGGAGTGAAAAAGCATACTTAAAACTCAGCATTCAAAACATGAAGATCATGTCATCTGGTCCTATCACTTCATGTCAAATAGACAGTGAAAGAGTGACAGATTTTTTATTTTCCTGGGCTCCAGAATGACTGCAGATGGTGACTGAAGCCATGAAATTAAAAGATGTTTGCTCTTTGGAAGAAAAGCTATGACAAACCTAAACAGCATATTAAAAGCAGAGAATTATTTTGCCAACAAAGGTCCATCTAGTCAAAGCTATGGTTTTTCCAGTAGTTATGTATAGATGTGATAACTGGACCATAAAGAAGGCTGAGTGCCAAAGAAGTGATGCTTTTGAATGGTGGTGTTGGAGAAGACTTTTGAGAGTCCCTTGGATTGCAAGTTGATCAAACCAATCAGTCCTAAAGGAAACCAACTCTGAATATTCATTGGAAGGACTAATGCTAAAGCTGAAGCTCCAGTACTCTGGCCACCAGATGCAAAGAGTCAGCTCATTGGAAAAGACCCTGATACTGGGAAAGATTGAAGGCAGGAGGAAAAGTGAACAACAGAGGATGAGATGATTGGATGGCATCACTGACTCAATGGACATGAGTTTAAGCAAGCTCCAGGAAATGGTGAAGGACAGGGAAGTTTGGCGTGCTATAGCCCATGGGGTTGCAAAGAGTCAGGCATGACTGAGCGACTGAACAACAAAAACTAGACGTAGTAACTTGATGAGCTTCTGGGTCATTTTTCTTGTGGAGGGAGTTACTATCATTTTATGTGTTGGGGAAAAAATGTATAGTTGATCCTTGAACAACATCAGGATTAGCAGCAGCAACATTAATGCAATAGAAAATCTATGTATGACTTACAGTCAGCCCTCCATATAGACCATCCCTTCAAATCCAAGGTTTTGCATCTGAGGAGTCAATCAACTGCAGATCATATTTGTTGTTGTTTAGTTGTTTCATTTGTTGTTGTTGTTTGGTCTGACTCTTTTGCAACCCTACAGACTGTAGTCCATCAGCCTCCTTTGTCTGTGGGATTTCCCAGGCAAGAATACTGGAGAGGGTTGCTATTTCCTTCTCCAGGGGATCTTTCTGACCCAGAGACTGAACTGCGTCTCCTGAATTGCAGACGGATTCTTTACTACTGAGACACTTGTAATATTCACTATTGAGAAAAATCCATGTAAAGGTGACCTATAAACATATGCTGTTCAAGGATCAACCGTACACAGATATTTGAGTGCAAAAGGATGCACAGTGGTACTGATTGCCAGTTGTCCCCTGTATCTGTCTTTTCTTTCTTTCAGAATATAGTTCTTAACTGGATACATGGCTGCCCAGAATAGAGTTTATTTTCCAGCCGATAGCAATCATGCATCGCTGATAGCAGCTCATTCGTCAGTTTGACAACTGAGCTGGAAGGAGAAGTATGTAGAGGCTTTCAAGAACCTCTTTTAGGAAATAGTGCACATGACCCCTTTATCCATTTCTCAGTTCCATCCACCATCATTTTTCAAGGACTGTAGGTCTCTTGAACTAGAGAGCAAGGATATGTGCAATGGAATAAAAAGACAGGTACCTTAGTCTCTGACACTTGCGGCAGGCATCCCATGCTAGATCTGCAATATTTCCTTGATCATTTCTTACTTGAACAAAAGGTATATTTGTACCTTGTTCAAGCTGTTTTTTTTTTTAATCACAATTGGCCTTAAATATAATATATTCTTTGTTTAAGTAATACTATCAATTCTAACCATTTACAGATAAACTAATTAGCTATAACTGTGATTACCCTCTGTTGTTCATAATGTCCTTTTGACAAGATAATTTGTAAATTTTTAAAATATTTTTTTGATGTGGACCACTTTTAAAGTTTTTAATTGAATTTGTTACTATATTGCTTCTGTTGTTTTATGTTCTGGTTTTTTGGCCATGAGGCAAGTGAGATCTTTGCTCTCTGACCAGAGATCAAACCCATGCCCCCAACATTGGAGGGCAAAGTCTTAATTAACCACTGGACCACCAGCGAAGTACCTAGTCACCTCTGTTGTTCATAATGTCTTTTGACCAGATAATTTGTAAATAATAATTTTATAACAAGAAGTAGTTAATAAGTTAAAAGGTAAATTACGTTTTAAATCTTTACATTTAAATCTTTAGTTAAAAGGTAAATCATGTTTTAAATCTTTTATATTTAACACATGATTTACCTTTTAACCTGACTACATCCTTCTATAAAATTATTATTTACAATGTGGTATTTGGGGTTATTTGAATTATCCAGACAAGACATATTCTATGTGTTAGTATGGATGACAGAAAGTTGGCTATAAAGTATGTCTCTCATATGAACATGCAAATATTTCAAAGATGATATATAAATTTATAAAATGCATGTGAGTGAGTCTGATTCATTTTCCTGTGCCAAAGATAAAGTTAGTGGAAGAGGCATGGGATTGAAGGAGCTTTCCTGATTCCCCTTTGCTGACTCATTAATGTGAAAACATTGCCACTTCAAAATAATACAAAACACACAAACCATCACAAAAGACAGTTAAGCAAAAATTTTTCTTCCTAATGCTTCCTAAATGTATACAAATAAATAAAAATATGAAATAATTGTAGATGCATCAAAGTTTGATGAGGGTTGTTAAAAAATGTTAATAAGGTCAGTTTTTAAAATATAGCTCATATTTTAGCTAGAACTGAACCAAAATTCAGTTAACATTAGTTAAAAATAAGAAAAAAATGGAGAAAATACAAAATCCAATCACTTTAAGAAAAGAACTCCAAGAGTTGAATATGAAAGAAAAATATCAGTATATAAATATGAATAGTTAAAAATGATGGAAAGTTTGCATATTAATAAATAACTACATAAGGGGGAGATAATTATACTATTGAGGAAAATCATAAAATTCATCTTTCTTAACCAGGGTCCAGATTTTTGTTATAATCTGTATTATGGACTAAATGTGTCTTCCCTCCCCCTAAAAATTCACAGATTGAAGCCCTAACTCCCAGTGATTATACTTGGAGATAGACCTAAAAAAGGTAATTAAGGTTAAATGAGGTCATGAGAGAAAATTCTCAATTCAACAGGATTATAAGAAGAGGAAGAGAACCAGAAACGTACATAGAGAAAAGACCATGTAAACACAATGAGAAGAGGGAGAAAGAAGAAATCCAAGGAGAGGGAGTCACTCAGTCTGGGGTATTTCAATGGCACTCCACTCCAGTACTCTTGCAGTCCCATGGACGGAGGAATCTGGTGGGCTGCAGTCCATGGAGTCAACAGAGTTGGACACGACTGAAGCGACTTAGCAGCAGCAGCAGTTGACTAATACAACCTTGCAATGTGGTCAACAAAGCAATAAAATAAATTGATTAATGAGAAGCTATTATGTGCTTTAACCCTAATTCTAGATTTATTCAGGCTAAATTCTGTTTTGAGATTGTCCTCAAAATAGTCAAACTGTCTTTGCTGGTGTTTGATGTCTCTCTGTCTTTCCCTGAATCTCCTATTCCATTACTGACAAGCAAAAAGTATATAGCAATATTTTTTTGACAGGTCTCAGGCCCTTGACTACAAACAAGCTTATTAGCAATTATTACAACGGTTTAGGAAAGTGTAAGCACTGACATTAATACCAAAAATGCCAACATACACCATACATCCTTAAAGTTTAGTGTCAAAAAGATGGCAAACTCATTCACCAACAGACCAAAAGTACAGCTTAAATTAAATTGCTGTTTGATAGTTGTATTTCCTAATGAATCAACTTATATTTTCCTTGCATGTCTTTCATTGCCCAGGAAATTTAAAGGAAAAATCATTTAAAATGATTTTAGCAGAGCAAAATATCACAAAAGAAACATCAAATTAAATATTTTAAGAGAAATCTCTCTTTTATATCATTTAAAATATTTTGTATATTCACAGAACTATGTTAGAAAAAGATAAGAACTTTGATTCATAACAGTTTTGTGGGTTTAGATGTCCACTTTAAATAAATAATTTCAATGAGCAGAGTAGAATAAAAATTATACAAAATAAATTTTTGTACTTGGAAAAAACATTTTTCAAATTCACTTGGTATTTAAGTGGATCTAAAGCATCATGCTATTTTTGACTCAGGGCAGTATACCAATTAGCTGTGTGGTTATGCTGGAGTTCTTTGACCTCCTAGGGTCTTACATTTCCTCAAATGTGAAAACAATGACCAGAGGGTTTCTATGGAGGACCGTTACAGAAATGGCCTCCAATTTCTTCCAAGCTGCTTGTACCCATGCTCTTGGCTATCTCTTTCCACATCATTTTGGATTCAATCATGTGTTTGGCTTTGACCAGTGGGACAACAGCTGATGTGACTCAAGCAGATCTGAACACTGCTTTCACATTTGGGATTATCCGCACTTGCCACACTTCAAACCCTGACATGTGAGCAAGTCCAAACTAGCCTGCCAGAGAATGAGAAACATGCCAGGCTGTCACTCTAACACTGAGGGTTTTAGCCAACAGACAGCTCACCACCAGATTATCTGGCTTTTGCCAGATCATGCAGGACCAACAAGATGCCATTCCAACTTGCTAACTCTGAGCACGCGTGTGATCCCAAATGAAATAGCAAATTCCAACTCAAAGTAGAAGAACTTCCCATCAGGTTCTTAAGTTAAACTAGTGGATGTTGTGAAAGTCACAGTTACCAGTGGTTTGTAACACTAACAGAAAATAATAGCTTGACCAACCTAGATAGTATATTCAAAAGCAGAGACATTACTTTGCCAGCAAAGGTCCGTATAGTATTGTCAACGCTATGGTTTTTCCAGTAGTCATGTATGGATGTGAGAGTTGGACTGTGAAGAAAGCAGAGCACCAAAGAATTGATGCTTTTGAACTGTGGTGTTGGAGAAGACTCTTGAGAGTCCCTTGGACTGCAAGGAGATCCAACCAGTCCATTCTAAAGGAGGTCAGTCCTAGGTGTTCTTTGGGAGGAATGATGCTAAAGCTGAAACTTCAATACTTTGGCCACCTCATGCGAAGAGTTGACTCATTGAAAAGACTCTGATGCTGGGAGGGATTGGGGGCAGGAGGAGAAGGGGATGACAGGGGATGAGATGGCTGGATGGCATCACTGACTCGATGGACGTGAGTTTGAGTGAACTCCGGGAGTTGGTGATGGACAGAGAGGCCTGTCGTGCTGTGATTCATGGGGTCGCAAAGAGTCGGACACGACTGAGTGACTGAACTGAACTGACTGAAAGTCTTTACGTTAATGTTAACGATTAAAACATTGACGACTCTTGATTCTATTGCTATGACATAAAATCTCAAAAGACAGTCTGCAGACAGAGAACCCGTTCTAGTTTCCCATCTGGACCAGTTTTTGCACCTCAGAAGTCTACTTTCACGCACATAGGCTGAGCATCCATCCCGATTGGCCAGAGATAATCCCAGTGTCCACTGTTATCCTGCTGCTGCTGCTGCTGCTGCTGCTGCATCGCATCAGCTGTGTCTGACTCCATGGACTGTAGCCTTCCAGGCTCCTCTGTCCATGGGATTTCCCAGGTAAGAGTAATGGTATGATGGGGTGCCATTGCCTCTCCCACTGTCATCATAATGTAATTCTTAATAGGGCCCTCTTTAAAAGAGTTTCAGTAAAGTCAATATGGTGATCTTAAAATATATTTTCTAGGTTTGGAATTAGGAATAATGAGTTTAAAATAATTTTGATTATTATGATTAGTTTTTGATAAGCAATCTATATCTTTACTGAGCATAGAATGTGCAAAATCCTACTGTAGGAATCATGGAGGTATAAAGATGGACAAAACACGGTCCATGAACACAGACATTGACAATCCACCATTGCTCTGAATGGTGTTATGTCCTCCCCAAACCCATTATGTTGAAGCTCTAACCCTCAACACAATGGTAGTTAGAAAGGAGACCTTTTGGACATAATTAGGTATAGATAGGAGGGTGGAGATGTCATGATGGGATAGTATTCTTAGAAGAAGAGACTCCATACAGCTTATTCTTGCTCTCTCCTCCACCTGAGGACACAAGAAGCAGGCAGGTCATCTATAAACCAGGAAGAATATCCTCATAAGAGAGAAGTCATGCTAGCACCTTGATCTCTGACTTCCTAGGCTCCATGACTGTGAGAAAATTAATTTCTCTTTAAGACCATTGCCACTCTGTGTATTGCATTATAGCAGCCCAAACTAAGATGACTATATAATTCCTCTAAAATATATAAACTGTAGAAAGTCAAACACCCCGGGTGTATGAAGTAACTTGCATAGTGAACATATACACGTGAACTTACTTGTATATCGAGTGAGTACAGTAGTTAAAGGGAAGATTTTAGAGCCAATTTGCTTGTGGTCAACATTCACATGAATACTGTGACCTTTGACTAGACACATCCCTTTTTTAGCTCAGGTTTTCAATCTTGAGAATGGGATAATAGTAACAACATTGAATTCAGCGTATCTTTGGAACTATATACATATATACACACACACACAACAGTTTTAGCACTAGTGTTACTTAAGTATGAGATTTGTTATAAGGAAAATAATAGAAGTGCTTTACTTTTTTCCTACAAAAAGAAAAATGCATTAATAGAAACTTGAAATTTATGTATTTATATGCTAAACAGTTTAAACATGAAATACCTCTGAACTACAATAGAGTTAGACCTTGGAGATTATATTCACTGAGTGAAATATCAGACTCTGACATATTTAAATATCTCTCCTTTTCTGTGTCACCTTAGTTGATTCTGTCTAAATTTAATTCATGTATGATGTAATATTTGTACCTGTACTGTCAAAACAAAGCAATATTTTGTTCATTCAAATGATGGATGTTGTAATTAGTTGCTATAAACTGATTAGAATGATATACATTAAGGTTAGAATGCTAATATTTTATAATTATTCTTTTGTTTCCCAAACTAATTTGTGTTTTGAGTTGCCAAAGAACTTGTTTAGAACTGAAATAATTCTTAATGGTTAGCGAAGTATAAAATACTAGTTTAAGAGAAAATGTGTCCATAGAGGACATAATTGGATATCTCAGAGAGGTCTTCCAGATGTATTACACGCAGAAATATAGATATGTACTTTACAATTGATAACAGTGCTTTTTATTATCTAGAAATGACTTCCAGGAATAATATGTGCATACTACGTATACACTTGACCCCTTTGAGCATCAACCTTCCCTGCTGTTGAAAATCTGTATATAAGTTATAGTCAACCCTCCATATCTAAGATTTCTCCATATCCATAGTTTCTTTCCATCCAAACTCCCACATCTGCAGATTCAACCAACCAAGACTGCATAGTACTATAGTGTTCAGCAATACTACGAAAAAAAATTCCGTGGATAAGTGGACTCAGTTTAAACTGGTGTTGTTCAAGGGTCAAGTATAATAGAAAACTTTTCTTATATGTGGCTGTTATCTATAATTTTAAACTTTGTCTCTGTAAATACATGCTTCTTACCAGGCCTGTTCTCAGATCTGTCCTTCATACTAATAGCAAGTATGGGCTATATATTTTTCTGCCGCTATTGATACCAGTGGACCAGAGCAAGAACACGATTTGAATTGTGCTTTATGTTTAATGACTCTTGTAGTTCTGAACCATGATAGGAAACATTTTAGACAAATTCAGTTGCTAAAGCTACCTGACAAATCTTAGAATGATCATAATTGCCAAAAGTAATTTCTTTCACTTGATTGTTCCACTGATTTAAAAAATATCAATTCTATTTCGGTTGTGCATATTGAGACCAAATCAGCATATATGAACATGATATAATTATCCTTAGTTTGGGGCTTACAACACAAATAAGAAGAAAGTGTATTAGCTTTGAATACAAGTGCTCTAATTATAAAAAGAGCAAAATCAAACAAAAAATTCCACATATCCTCTTCCAGTTAGGACCCAGAACAAGAGAGAGCTAGTAATAAAAGTTACATTTGTACTATAATAGTCACTAGTTTTAGGGCTGCCTTTATATGAGTATTAAAGTAAAGCACAGAAAGTAAAAGAAATGAAGGGTCCTCACAATTTGTACTTGATAGAAATGTCAAAGAAGCTATAATTTTAGGCAAACTAGGAATATATAGCTAGCTTAAGGTTCTCTTTCAAAGGCATAGCACTTGTATTTCAGTGACATTATTTTAGCTTTACTTTAAAAGGATTTTTGCTAACCCATCACAAAGAATCAAAATTAAGGGTTAAAAACTGCAAAAATAACAAATGCAAAGTGAATTTTTTTTGGAGCCTCCAACCTTATATATGGAGACAAGAACTTATGAGAGTAACTATAGGAAAGTAGAAAGATTCTTTGATAGTCACAAACTACCTATTGAGTAGCAATTTGGACAGATTTTTCCTTGAGCACCTAAGTTGAGAAAAAGAGCTATTCCTTAAGAACTGTAAGAAACGTGAAGGGTGAAGAGTTTTAATAAACAGTGAGCACAGTGAATGGAGGCAGTAAATATGACCACCAAAAAGTCTGATGGCATTTTAGGATATTCTAACAGAACCAGCAAGGTAGAAATTCCTTTCTATTTTGTTCTGGACAATGTGGTCAGGTATAGATGCTACACCTAACATAATATGCATCCACAAGAGTGACCGGAAAGAAGAGAGTGACAAAACGGTGAACGAACTGAAAACAATATTTAGTTGAAAGACGTGTAGATGTGAGAAAGATACAAAGAAAAGACTTGATAGGTGAGACACAGGGTCCATGATAGTAACATGAAAATAATTGAAGAGAAAGGACTAGAAATCACACTTGCTTTATTATGGGCCCCCAATTTTGTTGGAGAGAGATTTTGTTCAATAACAACTGCCTAACAGGTCAGATTCTCTAAACAAAGAATAGACCACCTCAAAAGGTAGTGTGTTCTCATTCCCTGAAGTATCAATTCCGACCACATAGATATTTAGGAGAAACACTGTAGATTCAGTAATATCAGAGTAGATGAGCTATATAATGTTTAATGTTCCTTTGAAGCCTGAGGGGTTTGATAGCAGGATACTCAAGGAGACAATTAGCTAAGAGAAGGTAAAAACTATTTGTTTTTATAATGAGTGTAAGTAGCCATGAAAAAAGGAGCCCTTCAACACATAACCTCAAAAGTTGCAATATCATAAATTTTGTAGGCAATTTTATTCCTCAAAGTGCTGCTGCTGCTGCTGCTGCTGCTGCTAAGTCGCTTCAGTCATGTCCGACTCTGTGTGACCCCATAGACGGCAGCCTACAGGGCTCCCCCATCCCTGGGATTCTCTAGGCAAGAATACTGGAGTGGCTTGCCATTTCCTTCTCCAATGCATGAAAGTGAAACGGCAAAGTGAAGTCGCTCAGTCGTGTCTGACTCTTAGCGACCCATGGACGCAGCCCACCAGGCTCCTCCATCCATGGGATTTTCCAGGCAAGAGTACTGGAGTGGGGTGCCATTGCCTTCTCCAAAGTGAAAGCAGTAAAAAAGGTAGGTGTAAAGTTATCTGACTAAAAATGCCATTGTTTTCCTAGCTGAGATTTATTTAAAGAGGAGGCCAATGGTTTGAACTTAAAATAAGAAAAAGTAACAGCAAACAATATTTAAAATGATCATGAAGTGAAGTGAAGTGAAAGTCTCTCAGTCATGTCAGACTTTTTGCACCTCATGGACAATACAGTCCTTGAAATTCTCCAGACCAGAATCCTAGGGTGCATAGCCACTCCCTGCTCCAGGGGATCTTCTAGGGAACCCAGGTCTCCTGCATTGCAGGTGGAGTTTTACCAGCTGAACCACCAGGGAAGCCCAAAATGAGCATAAGGTGATATTTCTGAGAAATACTAATTTTTTTTTAATGTGTAACTCATATAGAAGAAAAAGAAATGCATGACTTTTTTGGTAAGAGAAATAAAACTGTTCAGAGAAGAATGCTATGCTTTCCTTTTTCTTCTTCTTCTTTATAAACAGGACATTTAGGGTGTCCTGACAGAGTCTGACAGAAGCTAGATATAATCCCCAAACACAAGTCCATGCAGGCAGCCTACACATCTCTGAACCTCTTGGTCCCAGGACAGCCAGAAGTACTGATCACCTGACTGAGGAGCCAGGTTCACTGCTTGTGTCCCTCTCAAGAATGTTGAAATCTTTTTTTTTTTAATTAACTAATTAATTAATCTGCCTCACTGCATGGCCTGTTGGACTTAGTTCCTGGACCAGAGACTGAACCAGTGCTCCCTGCACTGGAAGCACAGAGTCGAACAGTAGACTGCGGAGGAGTTGCTGATCTCAGTCTTACTAAATGTTTTATACCCACGTGTGCCTAGGAGCTCATACATTTTATGAGCTGCTTCTGTTTTCATAGTTCCCTCAGTACCTAGCTATTGTCTATCCGCATTTCCTCATACTTCCTAGACCCTAGGGCTATCCTTATACTGTTTGTAAGATACATACAAACCCCTGTTCCCTTGTATAAGAGTACAAGATGTGACTTGGAACATTTACTGAATATTAAGTTTCTCACACTAGGAATTCATTTTTTTTCACATTTAATAATCATAACAAAACCGTTTTCACTCCAGTGCTCACATACGCCGCTGGATCTGTTAATAGACTCAATTGATGTTTTGTTGGATCAACATATGTGAATGGAAATCAAAACAGTATTACTACTGTTATGTGGAGCTTAAGCAATTAACATTTAATAGTGTTCAGAAATGGTCCAGAACATCGAGGTTTGTTCTTTCTGAGACTAAAGAGCTCCAGGTATAAACTGAGATCCAAGACTAAGAGTCACTTCTACAACATTTACGATCAAGGGTGGTCCCAGCTAAGGACAAAAGAGTCTCTCCAAGGTGCCATGGATAAATTTATTTACCTACCTCGGAAGTATATTTTGAAGCAAACTCATGCTGACATACTCATCAGGTGCGGCTCTATTCACACACAGCCTGACAGAGACGACAATAAGCTCCTTTCATAGGTGAGGGAGCTGATGAGTAATGACTGTCAACAACATTTCCTGATAGAAGTCATCTCTTTTATCCTTTTCAGTACATAATCCCAGAGTTTCTATCAAACACTTGACAAAGAACTTTTGGATTTAAAAAGAAAACTAATTTTTTTGAGGAAAGAAATGATCCTTGAATATCTGTAGCAACCTATAGATATACATTCTTAGGAATGTTTCTTCCATAGTATATTTGGCATTAGGTAGGACTATTTATTCAACAATATAAACAATCGGCAAATCAGATGTATCAGAAAATGCTGACATCAACTGACTAAGACTGCTAAAATCATGGCTGGAACAAATAGAATTTAAGAGGTCATATTTAAGGAAAGAATTAATGAACATTCATGATTCTTTATTTTGTTCTTACATTCATCAGATACCCAAAAAGGAATGCCCCTAGAATACATCATTTTAACTTCCTAAAGAATACCTTCAGCTAATTACTTCTATGTGGTATGCTCATAATTTTAAGCAAGAGATAAGGATTTACCATTTGAAGTGCTTTTATTTATCTTCCCAGATAATATGCAAAACTATGCAGTAAAATGGCAGATACATAATAATACATGATAACAGTAAATAAAATTCAGATGGGTTGTACTTTGATGGTATTGTACCATTGTATAACTGTTGGTTAAAACTTGATTCCTGTGAACTAAATCCTCCACCTTTTATAAAAATATGCTTTGCAGGTGTCTACATCTTTTACATATAACATTAGCCTTTTACGTTTAAATTCATAATTTTCCCAGTTTCTATTTTAAATTTTATTCAACTTGTCCTGCTGAAGTATTCTAACTTCCTGAAGTAATTTTAAATCTTAATACTAATTTATTGAATTTACAATACTTCCTAGAGTCCTGAAAATTTCATAAGCATCCCTCTTATCCTTTCAACCAAACGCTGCTGACAACAGTGACTTATACAGGGCCAAGGACAAAACGCTATGACATTCAATGGATAAATTTTCAAGGGCAAAGATTTGTTCTTTGGGGAGAATGACAGCACAGTGATGTAATTTTATTCATTCTTAGAACAAATGTGGCTCATTCAGCATAATTTCTTAATTATGATCCAAATGAAAATGTAAAAGAAATTATTCTGACTGAAGTAAAGGCATATAGAAAGAAGACACTGTGTAACCTACTTTATGTCCATGAGAGATTTGGATCTTTTATATTAATCACATCTAATTCTTTGAATATCTCACCAACATCATTTAAAGTCATAATCAGCACTAAATAGCAAGAGGATCACCATCTTGGAGGTCATGGAATGAAGCCAAAGTATTGACATTGGAGCCTACTAATGTTATTTGTTTCAACAAAGCTGATGAGTTTGATGGGTGAAAAGGTTGGACATTCATGCAGTAGCCACGTGATGAAGTGGAGCCAATATGCAGCAGGCACATTTAAAACACACAGGCAACTTGGAATATGGCAAGTACTCTAACATGTACATTTTGTACAAAATGATGCAAATGCAAAGGGGAAAAATATAATGAGTAGTGACTCCAGTTGTAAACCATTATGCAGCCTCAATGAATTAGAGAAGAAAAAATAACCTTTTGAGTCATGGTCACAGATAGCAACTTCCTTTGCTTGTATTTCCAAAGAGGAAAAGCTCTTGAAGACATAGGATTAGCATTTCTACTTGTAATATTTGCAAAAATTAAATTATATCCCCTACTGAAAACTCAAAGAACAAAACAACCTTGTTTTGGTGTCTATGTCTGGAATACCACATCCCTATATATATATTAGGGCTTCCCTGGTGGCGCAGAGGGTAAAGCATCTGCCTGCAATGTGGGATACCTGGATTCGATCCCTGGGTCGGGAAGATCCCCTGGAGAAGGAAATGGCAACCCACTCCAGTATTCTGGCCTGGAGAATCCCATGAACAGAGGAGCTTGGCAGGCTACAGTCCACAGGGTCGCAAAGAGTCGAACATGACTGAGCGACTTCACTCACTTCACTTATATATGTATTAATATGGAGAAAAAATCATGTAACATTTCAAGTTATTTTTCATATTGCATTTGTTTTAACTATGAAAGTAAGTGGGAAACAATCTATCAGAAAGCAAACACTCTGAAATAACATGGCAGAGTTAACCCACAATGAGATTCACATCTGATCCCTTCTCTCTGCTGGAGGGGCCAGTATTAAACAGATAGCCTGAATAGGAATCACCATGTGGCATACTAGGGGACACACTAGTAGAATGGAAGATTTGGGCTTTGCAATGAATAAAAGACCTTAGTTTTAAAATAAAAGATATATGTATGTGTATAACCGATTCACTTTGCTGTATACTGAAACTAAAACAACACTGTCAATCAACCATATTTCAATTTAGAATTAAATTAAAGAAAGAAAGAGACTTAGATTGGGACCCTGCACTGTCCCTCACTAGTTGTTCTACCTTGGGCAGTCACTTCATCTCTCTGAGGCTCTGTTTCCAACATATATCTGAGGATAATAATATCTGGGATTCATGTGAAAAGTACTAAGAAAATGTAACATACACTAAGAGAAATGATAGCTGCAATCATCATTTCCCCAGATACGTTATCAGCTCAGTTCAGTCTCTCAGTCATGTCCGACTTTTGGGGACCACATGAATTGCAGCACGCCAGGCCTCCCTGTCCATCACCAACTCCCGGAGTTCACTCAGACTCACATCCATCCAGTCAGTGATGCCATCCAGCCATCTCGTCCTCTTTTGTCCCCTTCTCCTCCTGCCCCTAATCCCTCCTAGCATCAGAGTCTTTTCCAATGAGTCAACTCTTTGCATGAGGTGGCCAAAGTATTGGAGTTTCAGCTTTAGCATCATTCCTTCCAATGAACACCCAGGACTGATCTCCTTCAGAATGGACTGGTTGGATCTCCTTGCAGTCCAAGGGACTCTCAAGAGTCTTCTCCAACACCACAGTTCAAAAGCATCAATTCTTTGGTGCTCCGCTTTCTTCACAATCCAAGTTTCACATCCGTACATGACTACTGGAAAAACCATAGCCTTGACTAGACAGACCTCAGTCGGCAAAGTAATGTCTCTGCTTTTCAATATGCTGTCTAGGTTGGTCATAACTTTTCTTCCAAAAAGTAAGCGTCTTTTAACTTCATGGCAGCAGTCACCATCTGCAGTGATTTTGGAGCCCCCCAAAATAAAGTCTGACACTGTTTCCACTGTTTCCCCATCTATTTCCCATGAAGTGATGGGACTGGATGCCATGATCTTTGTTTTCTGAATGCTGAGCTTTAAGCCAACTTTTTCACTCTCCACTTTAACGTTCATCAAGAGGCTTTCTAGTTCCTCTTCACTGTCTGCCTTAAGGGTGGTGTCATCTGCATATTTGAGGTTGTTGAGATCTCTCCCGACAATCTTGATTCCAGCTTGTGCTTCTTCCAGACCAGGGTTTCTCATGGTGTACTCTTCATATAAATAAGAGTTAAATAAGCAGGACATGTTATAGTCATTAATTGTCTGGACAGCAACATCACCAAATAAGCAAGTGAGAGTCATAGGTGGAAAAAGCAGATTAAATAAGTCTTTATTCTGTAGAACTTTACTTTGATCTGAAAGAATCATCACAAGGAATCTGGTGAATTTCGGGTTCACCTCTGGTTGCAGGTTGAATCAGGAATGTTGTCAATAGAAAGAGCTCATGTATATTAGTGGTTAATTAAAAATCAAGCTAGGGAACAACCACTGCGGAAAATGGTTAGACAACATCTATAATACTAAGGCTAGAGACATAACCTATGACTTAACACTTCCACTCCATATATTAATATATACTGAACAAATGTATACACATGTTCACCAGAAGATATATGCTAGAATGTTCATAACAACACTATTCAAAACAGCTTCAAACTGGAAACTTTGTAAAAGATCAACAGTTGACTAAAATGTGATACATTCACACGATGGAGTACTGCTTAACAATAAGCATAAATGGTATACATTAGATAATAATATGGATGGTTCTCACAAATATAATGTTGATAATTTTCTATTGTTTAATCTGTATATAGTTGCATAGTTTATTAAATTTATGAACGCTCATCAGATTCTAGACTTACATGTGTACATTTCTATTTAAGTACCATATTCAAATTAAAAATAATAAATTAAGATGTACTAATATTCAGTGTTTAATTTCAATGTATTCTTTGATCATGTATCCCATGGCCCTCAGAAAGCATAAGCCCACCAGGCAAGAGAGTTCCTAGAAAGGTTTTGACCAAAACAAGTTTTAGCATGTTACTCAGTTCAGTTCAGTTCAGTTGCTCAGTCATGTCTGACTCTTTGCGATCCCACGAATCACAGCAGTCCCTGAATAAATGCCAGAACACACATTGTTTAGAGACATTATTAAAATTCATGCAATTTAAATGTTAATGTTTTAAGCATAACCTTATGCTAGGGGAAAAATGTTCTATTTGTTATTTGTTTCCAATATGCAAATTCAAAATTTACATAACTATATCCTAATATTTTGCTTATAAAAGGTGAATTAGTATAAGAAAAGCCTTTTATATCTGCATTGCACATTTATATGCAATATTGTCATTTGCCCCTTCAACTCATTTCTGGACATAGAAAACAAATATATTGCTACCTACTGATGAATTCAATGGTAGGTACATACTATATGAAATTCAAGAAGATAAATGATGTAATATGCATTACTTTACAACTCATATACCTTGATATATAAAATCACATTCACATCTTAATATTAGTCTTGGATTTTTCTTTAAATGAAATGCTACTTCACATATATAGCAGTATATGTATTAATTCTACTTTATGTATTTGAAATATTATTTTATACATTGTATATGGTTTAATATTTTTTTAGACAACTTATTTCTCATTTTAGAAAGTATACCCTTCTGTTTTTCTTGTCTGCTGTGCTATAAATGATAGTGTTTTTAAAAGGGTTAGTGAAACTTGGCTGTATGCAATTATTTTTGATGAAATCAAACCCTGGGTCTTTCAAATATTCTCTTTCTACCTTTGGGAAAGTTGTTTGTTGTTTTAATAGTAATGAAACATTTTTTTTATTTGTATTAAATGTACTCAGTTCTCTCTGTGTACAGACAACATTGCAATGCTCCCTAAAATTACTTATCTTTATAATTTCCATTGGTTGGTATTTAGACTTTAGTTTGCAAAAGAGTACAGTAATTGCCATAATGGATTAATTTCTTTGAATAACGAATATGTCAAATGTGCTTTCAGTTCTATCAATTTCCTCTAAAGCCAAGACTCCAAAGAGATGTTCAGTTCAGTTCAGTTCATTTCAGCCGCTCAGTCGTGTCCGACTCTTTGCGATCCCATGAATCACAGCACGCCAGGCCTCCCTGTCCATCACCAACTCCCGGAGTTCACTCAGACTCACATCCATCGAGTCAGTGATGCCATCCAGTCATCTCATCCTCTGTCGTCCCCTTCTCCTCCTGCCCTCAATCCCTCCCAGCTTCACAGTCTTTTCCAGAGAGTCAACTCTTCCCATGAGGTGGCCAAGTACTGGAGTTTCAGCTATAGCATCATTCCTTCCAAAGAAATCTCAGGGCCAATCTCCTTCAGAATGGACTGGTTGGATCTCCTTGCAGTCCAAGGGACTCTCAAGAGTTTTCTCCAACACCACAGTTCAAAAGCATCAATTCTTCAGCACTCAGTCTTCTTCACAGTCCAACTCTCACATCCATACATGACCACAGGAAAAACCATAGCCTTGACTAGACAGACTTTAGTCGGCAAAGTAATGTCTCTGCTTTTGAATATACTATCTAGGTTGGTCATAACTTCTTCCAAGGAGTAAGCGTCTTTTAATTTCATGGCTGCAGTCACCATCTGCAGTGATTTTGGAGCCCAAAAAAATAAAGTCTGACACTGTTTCCACTGTTTCCCCATCTATTTCCCATGAAGTGATGGGACTGGATGCCATGATCTTCGTTTTCTGAATGTTGAGCTTTAAGCCAACTTTTTCACTCTCCTCTTTGACTTTCATCAAGAGGCTTTTTAGTTCCTCTTCACTTTCTGCCATAAAGGTGGTGTCATCTGCATATCTGAGGTTATTGATATTTCTCCCACCAATCTTGATTCCAGCTTGTGTTTCTTCCAGTCCAGCATTTATTTTGACCTAAAACAACATGAAGAAATTCAGCATCAGGTTGAGGGTTCCCTGGAGCTTCTCCTTTCATTGTCCACAACTTTGCTTTTCCTTGTGGAAGAAACATTCTCCCTGTAACAAAAACTCCTTCCTCATAAAGAATCCTAGATACAATCTCTCAAAGGGAGGACACTTCCTTTTTTGATTCACCATTTTGGTTCATGTTGTTAGGTAGTTAGAATAGGAAAAAGGAGTCTAAAATGGTAGTGGCTAAAAGACAAAGAAAGGAAAAGCTGGGAAAAATGAAACAAAAGAAAATCCGAGGACTGGAGTGAGAACCTCAAGTGAAACAAACAGCCCTTCTGGCTAGCCCAATTTACATAGGCTCAGAGGAGTAGAAAAAACATACAAAAAGAGAAGCCAAAATTGAGCCCTTTCTTATTTTGGGTCGCCCTGCCCTCATGGCTCAGAGGTTAAAGCGTCTGCCTCCAATGCGGGAGACCCGGGTTCCATCCCTGGGTCGGGAAAATCCTCTGGAGAAGGAAATGGCAATCCACTCCAGTGTTCTTGCCTGGAGAATCCCATGGACGGAGAAGCCTAGTAGGTTACAGTCCACGGGGTCGCAAAGAGTCGGACACGACTGAGCGACTTCACCTCACCTCACCTCACCTGCCCTCATGCCTCAAGGTTGTATTTTCCTTTGCTTGGCCAAATAAACTGAGCTGTAACCAAGCTGTAACACTGGTCTGCCATTTCAAATTTTTGCTGCAGTGAGACAGAAACAAGGAAATTGCATACTTCCCCGACAGTTTCATCACATTTTTATGTGTCATTTATTCTTGATGTTCCTTGATTGCTTTGTCTTAGCCGTTTCCTGCACTCTTCCCTGGTGGCTCAGAGGTTAAAGCGTCTGCCTCCAATGCGGGAGACCCGGGTTCGATCCCTGGGTCTGGAAGATCCCCTGGAGAAGGAAATAGCAATCCACTCCAGTATTCTTGCCTGGAAAATCCCATGGACAGAGAAGACTAGTACATTACAGTCCATGGGGTCACAAAGAGTCAGACACGACTGAGCACCTTCACGTTCCACTTTCATGGTGGTGACATATAATATTCATCCACTTCCCTCTTTCTCTTCCCTGTGCCAGTCCCTGTTAGATGCTTGTGACAAGAGCAGGATATAAAGGTGATTAAGAGGCAGTTTTTACCCTCAGAGAGCTTATAACTTAATGGCCACTGATTTTTTTTTTAATTTAAGATAATCCACAGCAAAGGGCTATAATAATTGATCAAATGAATATATTTTCCTATAATTCAGAAAGGTTAATTATGCTATGAAAGTTAACAATTTACTCCACAAACAACACTCAAATGTAAGATTGTTCTATTTCCCAAATTTCACATTTGCTCATAACTTGTTATTGAAGAATTAAGTCACTATGTCCTCTCTGTCATGGTGTTTGGGTGGTAATCCTTAAATCTCAGAACCATTTTACAGGATAGGGAAGTCAGAAAAGTCAGAGAGCAGATAAGGACTATATTTGAGGGGCAGAGGGTTCTTCAAGTGCTTTTGAAATCACCCCTGTAGGCACATCATGCCAGTCAGGGATGCTAGAGCCAGAAATAATATTAACAATGTAAAATGATTTTCCTGAATATTAGACCTAAATTTACATTAATGCAAAATACATATGTAGAAATGCTATTACTTCAACTACAAATTAATTTATGAGTGGTGCAGAATGTTAAATAACTTTACAGAAGGAGAGTCATTTTTCCTATTCTCTGAGGGAGTATTTCACATCTTTAGTAAAGTTTTTGTTGTTCAGATACCTTGGCTTCTTGGTACTTTATAAAAATAGGCAAAAATCTTAGAGAATTATTGGGATTGCCTGCATGCTGCCTCAAGTTATTTGCTCCAATTGTTTGGACCAGTGTTCCTAAAATTCAGTCATGATGGACTAATGTATCTCTGACCACAGCTGTATAAGGGTAATAATTACAATTAAGGAAAGGCTACACACACACAAAAAAGGATAATTTTACTAAGTTATGAACAGGAATGTTCACCACATGCATAGGGAAAGGACACATAGTTATCAAAAATATATATTAAAATGAAAACATGTGTATGTCCTTAGGCAAAATTTATTAATCTACTATTTGCTCTATTTCAGATTTCTGGAGTAAAATATGAAACGGTTCCCTTCCTTAACAGAGTTAGTCCTGAAAGGATGACAGACATATGCACAAATACACACTGTGATAAGGGTTGAGGAGAATATGCTGCTTGGCTGATCAGTACTTCTCAGTCTCTTTTGCTGGTTCCTCACCCCCTGATTTTCCAAACAATTGGTGTTCCCTGGCATCCATCCTCCTTCTAGCACTACACATTATCCCTGAGCAATTTTCTTCCCTGTAATTGGCTTCAATTACCTCCCTATGCTGGCAAGTCTAGATATTTCTATTCAGTCTGAGGCTCCTTCCATTCTCTCCATAAGTCTACTGAACATCTCTACACAGATATCTCGTGCTCATCTCAAAAGCAATTTACCCAGGACAAAATGTATCACCTTTCCTTCTCTTCCTTCTCTATTTACCTACCTTAAAAAAAAAAAAAAAAAAGATATCACAATACTCTGTGGTTCTAGCCAGAAAACTAGGCACTAGCCATTCCCAGATTCTCTTTGTCTTTCAGCATCCACTCTGTGCCATGAAGCCTACCTCTTTGATATAACTCACAGACTTCTAGCTGAATATACCCCTATCTTGTTGCCTCAGTTCAGAATCTCTTTCATTCATCCACCCATACATTCATTATTCAGCAAATATTTCTGGAAAGGCTTCCTCCCTTTCAATCTCTCATCTTCTTTTGCCAGTAATCACCTGTTTGGTGTCCCAATATCATTTTCATAAGATATAGAAACTGCATTTCTACCAGAGTAATGATTCTGAAATGTGAATCTGGTTCTGTTACTTCTCCACTGAAATATCTCTTTTATATTTTCATGGTCCTAAAACATAGCTTTCACATACTGGGCTGTAGGGCAAGGAGGAGTCAGGAAATTGTCAAAATATTAATAATAGTTTAGCATCTAATTCTAGAGTAGAATTGATATAAAATCAGACAGAAAATGTCAAATTTGCTACTCTTTTACCGTACTCTACTGGAGCCCCAAATCAGAATAGCATCTCCTAAGTCAAGGCTGTATATTGGCACCCTGCTTATTTAACTTATATGGAGAGTACATCATGAGAAATGCTGGCTGGAAGAAGCACAAGCTGGAATCAAGATTGCTGGGAGAAATACCAATAACCTCAGATTTGCAGATGACACTGCCCTTATGGCAGAAAGTGAAGAGGAACTAAAAAGTCTCTTGATGAAAGTGAAAGAGGAGAGTGAAAAAGTTAGCTTAAAGCTCAACATTCAGAAAACTAACATCATGGCATCTGGTCCCATTACTTCATGAGAAATGGAGAAACAGTGGAAACAGTGTCAACTTCATTTTGGGGGGCTCCAAAATCACTGCAGACAGTGGCTGCAGCCATGAAATTAAAAGATGCTTACTCCTTGGAAGGAAAGTTATGACCAACCTAGACAGCATATTCAAAGGCAGAGACTTTACTTTGTCAAAAAAGGTCTGTCTAGTCAAGGCTATGGTTTTTCCAGTGGTCATGTATGGATGTGAGAGTTGCACTGTGAAGAAAGCTGAGTGCTGAAGAATTAATGCTTTTGAACTGTGGTGTTGGAGAAGACTCTTGAGAGTCCCTTGGACTGCAGGCAGATCCAGCCAGTGCGTTCTAAATGAGATCATCAGTCCTAGGTGTTCTTTGGAAGGACTGGTGCTGAGGCTGAAACTCCAGTACTTTGGCCACCTCAAGTGAAGAGTTGACTCATTGGAAAAGACTCTGATGCTGGGAGGGGCTGGAGGTGGGAGGATAAGGGGACAACAGAGGATGAGATGGCTGGATGGCATCACTGACTCGATGGACATAAGTTTGAGTGAACTCCGCGAGTTGATGATGGACCGGGAGGCCTAGCATGCTGCAGTTCATGGGGTTGCAAAGAGTCGGACACGACTGAGCGACTGAACTGAACCAAACTGAAGAATATTAAAAAGAATGTATGTATGAAAAAGAATGCATGAATCACTTTGCCATAAAGTAGAAATTAATACAACATTGTGAATCAAATATACTTCAATAGAATAGAAATTCTAAAAAAGAATAGCCTTTCCTTTCCTCCTCCACTAAGGAAAGATGAAGAACATGTTTTCCCATATCTGGTATGCATACTTAAGGCTCTTCTTTCTTATCTTGACAAAGGGACAATAAAGAGTCTGGTGATAGCCTATGTTGGATATTAAACTCCTCAGGACAAAAAGCAATGTTAGCTGAATCAGCAAAATACCCCCATCATCCTACCCTCCTGAGATTCTCTCCAGTTCCCAGTGGATATTCCTTCCCTTCTGTTGATATGAGTAGTTGAAATGGTTTGGTAAGAAGAAAAATTTAATTGGCTGGAATAATATGGTAATGGTACACTTCAACGTTTGTGAAGTGTATATAAAAAAAGCCTCTATCAAACTTCACCCTGATACATAAGATGGTCCAAGGAATAAAATCCTATTAGATATTCTATTAGATACCTATTAGATATTCTAAAGACTTCAAGCCAAATGCTGTATGTCTTAATTGCCTCAAGAGCTCAGAGGCCATGGTGCTATGGATTCTTGAACAGTTTGCTATGAAACTCTTTTAAAAATAGAAGTTCAACATGCCAAGCAGATAAAGTGGGACTTGTTCCTGTTGAAGGTCTTTTGAGATTTGGAACTCCACTTACTCCTCTGTCTGATCCCCCATCACTTGTCCTCCATCCTGCACCACCTGGAGGCCCCTGCAGCTGCTAGTTTAATCTTGGAGAGCATGATCTTAAACCCACTAGGCTCTAAGATAAAACATGTAAACATTTAACATGGCTGCTAAGACTTCCAAAGGCCCATGCCTAATTTTTTATTCCAATCTTTCTTTGCACCACCCTCCCAGGCACCAGTTTACCCCTGCTACCACTACTTTCCCCAAGCTTTCACTGCACACACTCTCTGCACTAGCCCACTGGTTATTCACCTGGTTACTTCAAGAGAATGGTCATTGCTCATGACCTTCTCACCTTCAGACTTTCTGACCTTCTCCATTCCCTCCAATCTCCATCTGTCCATCACATCTCATTTCATAGAGCTCAGCTAGAGGATTACCATCCATAGGAAACAGTTTCTAGCCCCTCAGTTAGAAATGACCACTTCATACATCTTTCCAATTGCACACTATATACACTCCCAATGCAGGGTCTATAAAGTTACATTATGTTCATTGTTGAAACTGAGGAGGACTCTGTGGTGCCTTCCCAGGGACACACCTCCCTCCACCATGTCCCCTGCCTCTTGTTTGTAGAAAAGCTTTCACTTCCTGGGCCTTCCTGAAGTTCCAAAGAGCAAATTTAATCAGAGAAATGAGAAAATACAGAAACCAGGGAAAAGAGTCAACAAGACAAAATAATAATAGTTTAGCCGTAAAACAAAGTTCAGGGACCTTTATTTCCTTCTCAAGGCTATAGATAATATCCTGAGCCGTGTCCTAGAGTTGTTTTGCAGATACCAACACCCACATCAGGTGGAAGAAGTTAACTGCATGTTGACAACCAGCGTGCAGACCCTAGACTAGTTGGAACTGGAAGGCTGATGACTGAGATTCCCAAAACATCACCCTAATATCTCAGGAACAACCAATCAGAGAATTGTGCATTAGTTTATCACACACCCTGCGATCCTTTCTCTCATACTGTCTTTAAAAATACTTCCCTGACTGCCATTAGGGAGTCTTTTGAGCATTAGCTGCCCATACTCCTTGCTTGAAGCCTTGGGGAAATGAACTCTGTGCTTTCCTTCACCATAGCTTGGTATCAGTAGATTGGCTTTGCAGCATGTTAAGTAAAGGGACCATAATTCAGGCCCATAACATCATTCATTTCTTTTAAATATGGTAAATTTTTAAAATACAGAAAAGTACAAAACAGAAAGTAACAAACATCTAAATTCCTTTCACCCACAATTTATCATTATAAAATTTTTGAGGTTTTGCTTTTCCTCTTTTTACCTTGTGTCTTCTTTAAAAAATAAAATATGTTTTGTTTAAAACTACATTCTGTTCATAGTATATAATTCAGATAGTGTTGAAAATCAAGAAGATTTAAGTTTAAGAACACTCAAAAGTTTATCACTTAGAAGTAAACTTTATTATTATTATGTAATTATTGTTTAAATCATCATACAAAAGATATATACAGACAGAATGTAAAAGCCAAGATTGCTGACATGGAAAGGGACCATACTACAGATATTAATTCTGTGATTTTTAACGAGAGAAAGAAACAATGAACACCTAAATCTACAGAAAAGCAGCGAAAGCAGGACAAGGTATTCCTGTTACCTTCTGCCTAGATTACTCAAATATTACATTCTACCACACTTGCTTTACCTGAAAACTTAAGAGAAAATTGCAAACATAATTCTCTTTACCTATAAATTCTTCAGAACGCATTTCTTAAAAGCAATGACATTCTCTTATATAAACACAGTATAACTATCAAATCAAGAAATTTAACATAGATGTAAGAGTATTATCTAATCTCCAGACTACATTCAGATGTCACCAATTGTCCCACTACTGCTCTTTTTCTGATTCACTATGTATAAATCCAGGATTATTCACTACATCTGGTTGTTCTGTCATTTTGCTCTCTTTTAATCTTTAACAGATCCTTAGTCCTTATCTTTCATGATCATGACATTTTTAAGCTCACAAGTCAGTTATCTTGCAAACTGCCCTGCAGTGGTTTTGCATGCTAAAGGGTACATGCAAGAGAGTCCAAAGCTTCACCTTCCTGATTTCTTTCTTTTGATTCAGGAATGCTGGATTTGCGTGAGTTCTCTTATCTGTTGTGTTTGGTTTGAGGGGGTCATATTTTCTACCTCTTAGACTAGTGATTCTTAATCCTAGCTGCACACTGGTATCACCTAGGTAGCTTTCATGACCAGGGATTTCTTATCCATCCACAATTTTGTAGCCTGACAAGAGGGGGAGTCCTGGAATACCTGGGCTGATTCTTCTCTAACAGCCTACAGCATTCACTATAATATAGCTCAGTCCATTTACTCTTATCAGAAAGATCCTTATTCTTTGGATTTTTCCTGTAACTATGTGTCCAGCTCTAGAATCTTTGCTTCTCAAGAAATATCCAACCTAGCCCAGTCTCTCACTTCTATTTGTTTCTCCCCAGCTACTCTGTCTTTATTATTCCCCAGAAAGAAGAATCAAAAGATACAAGCGCTCACTTATTTTCTTCTCCCCAGCTTTGGGGATACAGACAAGAATCTATAATTCAGTACTTTGTTGATCTACATGTATTATTCAGGACTTCAGTAAGTCTCTTGGCTCCACTCTAGAATCTTATTTCTTTTCTTGGGTGCCAATTGTCGGATTTACTTCATTAGTTTCTGCTCTTTCCTTATTTGGTTAATTTTCACTTTTTTGTTGTTGTTGTTGCTGTAGTTTATCTTTCATATTTAAGGTATTGAAGAAGGGAGGGAATTTTGTGGCACAATTTCAACCCATTTTCTTAATGCAGCACTTATTTATTCATATGTCGGTTTTTCTCTGATGGACTGTAAGTGCCAGAAGGTCAGGTATTTATTTGCATTGACTCAGGGTATAGCAAGGTGTCTGACACGTGCCAAGCATGCAATAAATGTTTTTGATTAAATTTTTAAAAAATATAATGAGAATATATATGGGGAAGCACCAGAATGTTATTCATTTAATCAAAATTTGGACTCTTCATTCAAGGTGTCTACCATGTGTTTGACCATCACGTATAGAGTACAAAAGTGTTTGCATTGTGTGGTTATTTCTGACATCATCTCAACATTTTATGAATATCAGTAAAATCTTACTCTTTCCCAGCCTTTCCCCAGCTGTTCATTTCTCAGGCCAAAGGATAGAAAGTAGGATTCAAAGGCTCGTTAATTTACCAAGCATCTTTTTTTCCCCCACTTTCCTGGTAATCACAGGCATATTTTTTTATTCTTCCTCAAAAGCTCCCTTAGAATTCACAGCACCATCACCACCTCCCAAAACAAATCAAAACACCTTCAGTACCTGAAGTTTATGTAAAAACAGCCAAGCCCTTTATTTTTGTAAAAATTTCTTTCTGACAAGGTAAAAAAAAAAAAACAAACAAAACAAAACAGGTATTCTGCTCCCAGGCTGTACCACAGCATCCCTTTGACTCATTGTCATTGGATGTTCCAATGTGAATAAACAAAACTGCTTATTCTTTTCCAGTGTGGTTTTATGAGGGGGAAGAAAGTTGGTCTTAAGGTTTCATTAAGAGACATGTAGATAGTGTGAGCCTAGAAGCATACTCGTTCCAACATGAGCATCTCCCAATGCCTTGGCCATTGGTCCTTCTTAGACTGGCTCCCCAGGTCTACAATCATCTGATGCCCTCCTAGCATTTGGCTATGTGTTGAGTTTTTTTTGTTGTTTTTTTGCTGTTTACTTTTATCCAGCTTTGAAACTCTTTGTTAGCTTTTAAAGATGTCATTTGCTTACATGCATTCAAAATCTTTTAATGAGGGAGTCTTGTTGAAATTTAATAAATACATAAACATGAGGTTTCTAAGAAAGGAGAAATGAATGTCAAACAATTAAAGATAAGTATTTTATACTATTTTAGAACTTATAAAGGGTCTATTCATCTAATTCTTGACTATAGAAAATAGCTCCAAGGACATGACAGTAGAGGAAGCCTATTAAACCTGTTGGGCCAAAATAATTATGCACATATGTCAATAAATTGACTGATTTAACTGATTAATTAATTTACATTTCAAGAAAATAATCTTTTATCTTGCTGGCAATAACACTGTTTAATAGGACTGAAAAGGTTTGGCTGGAGTGAAATAAAATATAAAAAATAAGTTAGAATTTGTGTTAAGCTGAATAAAGGCCTGCAAAGATATCAACATTATAAACCCCTGAATCTATAAAAAAATGTTACCTTATACATTAGAATGAATTCTGCAGGAGGGATTAAATTATAGATCATGAGATGAGATTATTTTGGATTATGTTGACATGCCTAATATCATCACAAGGGTTCTTTTAGAGGGAGGCAAGAGGCTCGAAATGAAAGAAGGTAATGTGATTGAGCTGGTGGCTTAGATGATAAAGAATCTGCCTGCAATGCAGAAGACTTAAGTTTGATTACTGGATCAGAAAGATACTATGGAGAAGGGAATGGCAACCGGCTCCAGTATTCTTGCCTGGGAAATCCTGTGGACAAAGGAACCTGCTGGACTACAGTCCATGGGGTTGCAAAGAGTTGGACACAACTGAGAGACTACTACTTTCACTTGTACAATGTGACTGAAGTAGAGATTGGAGGTTAGGGGCAATAAATCAAAGAACGGGCTTCCCAGGTGGCAGCAGTGTAAAGAATCCACCTGCCAATGAGAGACACGGGTTCAATCCCTGGGTCAAAAAGATCTTGTAGAGGAGGAAATGGCAACCCCTCCAATATTCTTGCCTGAAAAATTCCATGGACAAAAGGAGCCTGGCAGGCTACATTCCATGGGGTCAGAAAATTTGGACATGACTGAGCAACTGAACACACACACACACACACACACACACACAAGTTAAGGAATGCCAGTGGCTTCCAGAAGCTGGAAAAAGAAAAGAATAGATTCCCACCCAGAAGCTCCAATAGGAACGAGCCCTGCTGGCACCTTGACTGTAGTCCAATGAGACTTCTGACCTCCATAATTGTCATTGCCACTAAGTTTATGGTAATTACAGGAGCAGTAGGAAATAATGTGGAATTTAAAATTCTTTCCCCAAAGGCCAATACAATTTCAAGAAATAAGCTGCAAAGCTATGTAATAAAGTCAAAAGTGAAATGCTTTCTCTGTTGCTTTCTTAGAATATGTGATGAAAATTTGCTCGTCATCACACTATAAGGTTTTGGTTTTATGTAACTTTAGTGCTTCATATTTCTGCTTAAAGTTCTGTGTTGATACACACGAGTGTAAAATTCTCCATAGCCCTCTGCAACATAAATTTTGTTTTTTTTTTTTAATAAAATCTCTGATGTAATTACCTCTTATTGGTTTTATAAGATAAAGTCCCCTGATTGTGAAAGCAAAGATGTTATTTGAAATATTTGTCTCTGTGATCAAGATATTTGCTACAAGGAAAAGCTACCAATTCCTAGAGAGTTTTCACACCTGAAAATTAAACCAGTTTGTATTGCAAATCTGTTTTATGCAAATTACAAAATCAATCACTTAAATAGAGGCCTCTTAACAAAAGATTTTCCAAAGGGATTAAAGATTCCCTACAGAGGTCAGTTCCTCAAATATCCCCTAATACAAATGTATACACTGAACAGACTGGTTATTTAACAAATGCCATGCTACAGAATATATCTTGAAATATTTGATTGACATAGGAGAATGCACTGGAAAATAATACATTATAACAATTCATTTTTTTCTTATGTTTTTAGTGTTTCTTGGGTGAATTCGCAGTTAATATTTGAGGTCTGGGGTTAGACTACTTAGATTAAATCCCAGCTCTGCCACTTGTGACCTAAAGTTAATTATTTAATTTCACTACTCTTATAAGAGTCATTAAAGCAGAGATATTACTTTGTCAACAAAAGTCTATCTAGTCAAGGCTATGGTTTTTCTAGTGGTCATGCATGGATGTGAGAGTTGAACTATAAAGAAAGCTGAGCGCTGAAGAATTGATGCTGTTGAACTGTGGTGTTGGAGAAGACTCTTGAGAGTCCCTTGGACTGCAAGAAGATCCAACCAGTCTATCCTAAAGGAAATCAGTCCTGGGTGTTTATTGGTAGGACTGATTTTGAAGCTGAAACTCCAATAATTTGCCCACCTGATGCTAAGAGCTGACTCATTTGAAAACACCCTGATTCTAGGAAAGATTGAGGGCAGGAGGAGAAGGGGCTCAGGGAGGATGAGACAGTTGGATGGCATTACCGACTCAGTGGACATGGGTTTGGGTGGACTCTGGGAGTTGATGATGAACAGGCAGGCCTGACATGCTGTGGTTCATGGGGTCGCAAAGAGTTGGACACGACTGAGTGACTGAACTGAACTGAACTCCTTTAGGAACATGGGGAAAAGTGATAAGACTATCTTCATTTGATTTGTTTTAAAGGTTATAAAAGTTAAAGTGTGTAAAATACTTACTGACAGAATGACAACTTGTACCAGAAAGCCTTCAGTTAGCAATTATTATTAAAGTCTGAAATGTAAAATAAATGTTCATCAATCTCATATATATGTATGTAGCTACCATTATATAGTCAGTAAATATTTATTAGGGGCTACTATATCCTACAGGGGTTTTCCAGGTGATGCAGTGGTAAAGAATCCACCTGACAAGGCAGGAGACAGAGGTTTGATCCCAGGATCACTAAGATCTCCTGGAGGAGGAAATGGCAAACCATTCCAGTATTCTTGCCTGAAAAATCCCATGGACAAATGAGCCTGGTGGACTACAGTCCAATGGGTTGCAAAGAATTTGGACGTACCGAGCTACTGAGCACAACACAGCAATAGAGTAAGAGATAGTATTATAAGTTTATATATTTAATATTCAGGATAACAATAGTAGATAATCGAGAAAAACTTTTGGCAAAAGTTTTGGCAGAACTTGCAGCAGTTCTCATGAGGGAAGCATTTTTTAGCAGTCAAAGAGAAGATATTTCTTTCTTTTTCAACGTATTTTTTCTTTTAGCATTCAGATAAAAGTTAGCCCCAAAATCAACTTTATAATCATATTTACTTGCAGAGGACACATCATGTTCAACAAGAATATCAAGTTCAAATGCAAGCATTTGCTTAACATAATCAATCTCCCAGAAAAGATCTTGACCATTATAGTGAATATGTACTTGTAACTGAGTTACAAGGAAAAGTCTGGATTGAAGAAGAACTTGCAATTGTTCATTTTCTTTATACAAACCTAAATTTGATTGTATCACCCAAGCTGGTTTTCAGATTCAGTCATTTGAAGCATTTTCCCTCATCTCAGTCTTCTTAGTGTTTCAAGGTCTTATACTCAGAGCCCTCCATACTTCACTCCATACTATTTTCTGGTAAATAAATGCTCATAGTCCAACCAGGTCAGTGCATTGATATCCTTTGGCTCTATTGCTTCCTCTTCATGTTTGGGTACAGCAACTTCCTGGCAATCTATGTAGATTCAACCATTTTTTTCTGAGATTTTACACTTTCCCTCCTATAGCAATCAGGAATCTTTCACATAAAAGAATCAGAAAAGGATTTTGATTGAGGCTTTTGTCTCCTAATGTGAACTGTCCCCTCTCCTTTTAGAGCACTCTCAGCTGATAGCTAATTGATTGCTAAGAAAACATTAGCAGACTTCATTTTAAGAAGCAATTTCTCCTAGGAATATTTCAATAAGCTTTTCTTACAAGTTAAATCAAGACTCAAAGGAGTAAATCTCTAATGATGGAAATGACAGGTCAAAAGGTAAAGCCTTTGGGGACCCAGTTCAGCCTCATAAGCCCTCCAGGCTATCATGTGTAGTGCTCTTTTATGGAAATCCTTTCATTCCTCTCACATGGGAATGAAGGAGACAAATTAAGAGAAATGCAAAGCTAAATATTGGTTACATAAGATGTTCCTTGATACTCTTCTTGAAAGCTATTGCTCAAATAATTTTACTTCCCTGTAAGTAGGGGAAAAGGTGAAACAATTAGCATATAATTTTTATTACTTCATATAACTCTAACTGCAACAGTTTAAATTGTAAACGAAGTCTGAACATTCTCAAAAAATATTCAAATTATAATAGAATGCATCTACATATTTCTATCCGCATGTAATAGAACATAATAATGACATTAATATAATCAACTAATTCTATTTAATGTGAGTACATTATGTTATTTTCCGATATGGTGATTGGAAGATTAAATCTAATTATGGTCCTTTTAATGAAAAAATTATGGTATCTTATAAAACTAGGGCCAAAATTAGATATATACTTCTGGTAGAATGTATTACATTTTGAAAAATCATATATTCATATCATTTTAAATTCCATGTAATAAATGAATCTGTCTTATATATTATATATATATATATAAACTGGAGTATCTTTATTGAAGTTGAGATTTTATCATAATTTTACTTTATGAGGTTAATAAAGGCATAAAAATTCACAAAATAAAATCTTGAGAAAACTTTAACCTTACTGTAAATTTTGGGTTTTCATGACAGGTTAGTGGTGAAGAAGCCACCTGCCAATGCAGAAGACGCAGGTTTGATCCCTGGGTTGGGAAGATTTCCTGGAGAAGGAAATGGCAACCCACTCCAGTATCCTTGTATGGGAGACCCCATACAAGTCTATAGTCTGTGAAGTTGCATGAGTCAGACATGACTTAGCAACTAAACAACAACAACTGCAAACTTGGGGTTTTACTCTGTGAGTTCAAGGGCCTGAGCCTATTTGTAAAATATAATTTGACCTACTCATTTACAGTGCCACCTCTCCAACATCTGAGTCATTCATATCAGTAATCCTCAATCTTGTGTAATTAGACTTGTTGTTCCCATGCTCATCCTCATTTTCTACCCCCACAGGACTTCTTTTACTGAGTTATATTTAGAGTGATATATCTAGGTGCTACTTTGGGCCTAGAGACTATACCCTTTCTTTTGATCTATAGTGAAAAGAAGGGGGCATTACTGTTTACTTGGGCTTATGGACACTTCTGATTATGGATCTCTTTAGAAGCATACTCCTTTAAGGAAAAATAGTCTGCTTCTGTGTCCTCTTCTGCAACTAGAACCAAAGTCGGGATAAACTCTTGCTAGGTTAGGCACACTGTGCCATGGGAGACTCCTAGGCAAGAGGCTATCCAAATGGTAATAACCATCAAATGGATTCTTTAAGTGTTCATTTGATATTCAATTCAAGAAAAGAGAGCACAGTGAGAGAAAAGGATGAAGAAGAAAGAGTGCCTTCTTAATACTTAACCTCTCCTCAATTTTCCTAAAGAATTCAGTTTTGGAGACAAGTTTTCATACTATAAAATAAAAATAAAAGCTTTTTGGTTAATGAATCTGTCTTCCTCAGAGGCAGTATTGATTATCTACACTCATTCATTTGTCGTTCGTTTGGGCTTCCCAGGTGGCGCTAGTGGTAAAGAATCTGCCTGCCAATGCAGGAGACATAAAAGATGTAGGTCTGATCCCTGGGTCAGGAAGATCCCCTGGAGAAGAAAATGACAACCCACTCCCGTATTCTTGCCTGGAGAATTCCATGGACAGAGGAGCCTGGCAAGCTATAGTCCATGGGGTTGCAAAGGATTGGACATGACTGAGCACATATCTCTACCATCATTCAAGTACACTTCTTGGGATCTGACCTTCAGCTCTAAGAGGCTCATCATGGTATTTTCATGTTTATATTCTCCTGTACCAGACCAGTTTTAGCAAATAAAGTTTTTTTTCATTTCATAAGTTTTCCATCAGAGATTTTTCCATACTTGTAGCCCCTCTGCAAGTTGCCCAGGGACATTTTCGATAATGTCCATTCAAATAAGTACCTCCTCTACCATTTCTTTGATTTCTCTGTGCTGTGTTTATGGAGAATACAGACCCAAGCCTTCTCATGCCACACACATGTATATGAAGCATACATAGTAATTCAAAAATATCAATTTAACTTACAAAATACATAATTTATTGTTTAGCATCTCTCTTTCAGGCCTTTGATTTGGGAGACACAAAATAAACATAAAACTTGGTTACTGCCTTCAATATACAGTCCATCATATGTGTTCTTCCAAAAGTAAATTATATTGGGGAGATTTATTCTTCAAAAGTAACAGTGGACATGCTTTAAATTCATCCTGGTTTAGAATATGTTTACAACTTTTGTGTCTCAGAGGAACTATGAGTTTTATCCCTAGCTATACATAGGAGACAGAGAAGATTAGTGGCAATGAAATGCCCTGCATAGATGAAAAAAGACAATTTTATGGGTCCCTTTTCAATATATTTACATAAAGGAAGAAAAAAAAACTAAAACAAAACAATAACATCTTAAATAGCACAAAGTCCTTGGCTTATTAGCTTTTTAGAAGCTTGTGCTTGTAGATACTATGGTGTTCTGTTTGGAATACAGCCCCAAATCATCACATTCCATTATAATTAACTGGGCTGCATGTGACTTTTCTACTGATGGGTTGATTTTGAGATGGAAATTTTGGAGGAATCACATCAAATGCTGGAGAATGCACATACATTTGGTATAAAAGAATTGTAATTAAACTTCAGTCATCCTCTCCTACAGAGAACATTGAATTAGAGTCAAAATTGGTTTCTATTATGTTTAAGTATATCAGAGGCACAGGGGGGTGATCATTAAGACACTAGAGCAAAGTAAAATCTGTAGGCAAATGCTCTATTTATTAAAAAGTGTGGGTGAATTCAAAGCTGTCCCTAGGGTGGGTGCTGAGGGCAGCCTCCTGGAGGGATGCAAATGTAGCCCTCAGTGATTCTCACCAACATAACCCTGACACCACAGTAGGGACTCTGGGTCATTTAAGTCCACAAAGTGTACAGCTCTCTATAAAAGAGCCTAAGGGAATCAAGAAAAAAATAAAAAGAATCTTTGGATTTGAACTTAAGCTTTCTCTGCCTTTCTTCCTTCTTCCCACTTAGATTCAAATTAGGTTATCAAAGTCATCTATATCCTTACAAAAGAAATCCTTTCTGAAGCAGAGTTTCTTGGGGGAAAGGAGGCAAGATATCTCCTTCATATTGGATTGGGAAGAATAAGTCAATCTTACTGTCACTATGATTCACTCTTGTCAAACACCATCATAAAGCAAAAGGATGAATATGACTCTTCCCTCGATCAGATATAATTTCTACTCTGTCCTTTTGTGACTTCTAGTCTTCTCTAAGGCTCACAATAGCTACTGCAGCATGATATACTTTGTATATAATGATTATACCAGCATAGGGCTATAATCAATCACCCAGCAAGTAAACAAGCAGGTGAGTACATAAAGAAGCAAACAAACAAATCATCCTAGGAGGATGGTAAAGAATTGATATTGTCCCCAGTACCAATAATAAAATAGTAGTCTTTGTCTTTATTGCCCTTGCTCCACAAACAAAATCAATGGACCCTGATTCTAATTTAAGTAATCCCTAGATTTTCTCAGATATGCTCCTGAAAAACCCTCTCAATTTTATAGTCACTATTAACTTTTGTTCTTTTATCCCACAGACAACTTTTAACATATTGCAAAAAAAAAAAAACCCCACCCACTGTGCAATAAGATCATGAATAAGTAATGCTCTTTGTCCTTAAGGAGTGTATAGTATGTATTAGTTGCTCAGTCGTGGCCAGCTTTTTGTGATACCATGGACTGTAGTCCGCTAGGCTCCTCTGTCCATGGGATTCTCCAGGCAAGAATACTGGAGTGGGTTGCCATCCCCTTCTCCAGGAGGTCTGCCAACCCAGGGATTGAACTGGGATCTCCTGCATTGCAGGCAGATTCTTTACAGGGCCACCAGGGAAGCCCCTGTGTATAGTATGGGAGAGGACAAATATACAGATAATTATAACAGTGTGATCAGAGATATAAAAGAGTGTATAGGAAGCAATGGAGCACAGAAGACAGACTCCTAGCCCAGATGGGCAAGGGCAGAGGTAACAGGAAAGGAAAATGATAGGGCCCATATGGGGTCTCATTTTTAAGATGGCTCATTATGTTGACATCACAAACAAGGAATAAAATTACAGTGATTCTTAAGGCTGACCAAACTGCCCAAATGACATTCTGTTATCTCACTGGTGCCTACCTTCTCAAAGCTACAAGACCACCAGATTCCAGACCTCCAGCTACATGACCACAGGAATCAACTACAGGCTAAAAATTAACCATCCCTTCAGAGAATTTTTCATTGGTGTGGTATAAGAAAGACCCCATCAGAAAGGGAGGATGCTGGTTCTCCTTAAGGGCCAGTCACCCTCTCTTTTCCCTCTAATAAATTTTCCTTTTCTTGTCTGACTGCCCTGCTCGCTCTCTTTTTCTCTGCAATCACCTTACAAAATCGATGCTGACTGGTGCTAGCCAGTCAAATGAAAGAAGTTCATTTCAGTTCAATTCAGTCGCTCAGTCATGTTCAACTCTTTGCGACCCAATGGACTGCAGCACGCCAGGCCTCCTTGTCCATCACCAACTCCTAGAGTTTAATCAAACTCATGTCCATTGAGTTGGTGATGTCATCCAACCATCTCATCCTCCCTCGGCCCCTTCTCCTCCTGCCCTCAATCTTTGCCAGCATCAGGGTCTTTTCCAATGAGTCAGTTCTTCATATCAGGTGGCAAAAGTATTGGAGTTTCAGCTTCAACATCATTCCTTCCAATGAATACTCAGGACTGATTTCCTTTAGGACGGACTGGTTGGATCTCCTTGCAGTAAAAGGGACTCTCAAGAGTCTTCTCCAACACCACAGTTCAAAAGCATCAATTCTTCAGTGCTCGGCTTTCTTACAGTACAACTCTCATACCCATACATGACCACTGGAAAAACCATAGCCTTGACTAAACGGACCTTTGTTGACAAAGTAATGTCTCTGCTTTTTAACATGCTGTCTAGGTTGGTCGTACTTTTCTTCCAAGGAGTAAACGTTTTTTTTAATTTCATGGCTGCAGTCACCATCTGCAGTGATTTTGGAGCCCAAAAAAATAAAGTCTGTCACTGTTTCCACTGTTTTCCCATCTATTTCCCATGAAGTGATCGGACCGGATGCCATGATCTTCATTTTCTGAATGTTGAGCTTTAAGCAACTTTTTCCCTCTCCTCGGTTACTTTCATCATACAGTACAACTCTCATACCCATACATGACCACTGGAAAAACCATAGCCTTGACTAAACGGACCTTTGTTGACAAAGTAATGTCTCTGCTTTTTAACATGCTGTCTAGGTTGGTCGTAACTTTTCTTCCAAGGAGTAAACGTTTTTTTTAATTTCATGGCTGCAGTCACCATCTGCAGTGATTTTGGAGCCCAAAAAAATAAAGTCTGTCACTGTTTCCACTGTTTTCCCATCTATTTCCCATGAAGTGATCGGACCGGATGCCATGATCTTCATTTTCTGAATGTTGAGCTTTAAGCAACTTTTTCCCTCTCCTCGGTTACTTTCATCAAGAGGCTCTTTAGTTCTTCACTTTCTGCCATAAGTATGGTATCATTTGCATATCTGAGGTTACAGATATTTTTCCTGGCAATCTTGATTCCAGCTTGTGCTTCATCCAGTCCAGCATTTCTGATGATGTACTCTACATATAAGTTAAATAAGAAGGGTGACAATATATAGCCTTGATGCACTCCTTTCCTGATTTGAAATCAGTCTGTTGTTCCATGTTGAAATGAGAAAAGATAAGGTGTCAAACAGGAACGTACCATTACATTGAACATTCAAGTTGGTAACTAAGTTGAATTTTAGGGATCCTAGCTCCTCTAGTCACCAGAGTTGGATAATATTCAGCCAGCATATACTAATATGTCAAAACCTATGCATGAGTGTTTGTGTATGTGTACTGTCTGTTTTGACTGATATGTTCTTGAACTCCTCCATTCAGTCGATTCCATTCAGTTGCTCAGTTGTGTCCGACTCTTTGCAACCCCATGAATTGCAGCAAGCCAGGCCTCCGTGTCCATCACCAACTCCCGGAGTTCACTCAGACTCATGTCCATTGATTCCATGATGCCATCCAGCCATCTCATCCTCGGTCGTCCCCTTCTCCACTTGCCCCCAATCCCTCCCAGCATCAGGGTCTTTTCCAATGAGTCAACTCTTCGCATGAGGTGGCCAAAGTACTGGAACTTCAGTTTTAGCATCATTCCTTCCAAAGAAATCCTAGGGTTGATCTCCTTCAGAATGGACTGGTTGGATCTCCTTGTAGTCCAAGGGACTCTCAAGAGTCTTCTCCAACACCACACTTCAAAAGCATCAATTCTTCAGCGCTCAGCCTTCTTCACAGTCCAACTCTCACATCCATACACGACCACAGGAAAAACCATAGCCTTGATTAGACGGACCTTAGTAAGTAATGTCTCTGTTTTTGAATATACTATCTAGGTTGGTCATAACTTTTCTTCCAAGGAGTAAGCGTCTTTTAATTTCATGGCTGCAGTCACCATCTGCAGTGATTTTGGAGCCCAAAAAAACAAAGTCTGACACTGTTTCTACTGTTTCTCCATCTATTTCCCATGAAGTGATGGGACCAGATGCCATGATCTTCGTTTTCTGAATGTTGAGCTTTAAGCCAACTTTTCCACTCTCCTCTTTCACTTTCAACAAGAGGCTTTTTAGCTCCTCCTCACTTTCTGCCATAAGGGTGGTGTCATCTGCATATCTGAGATTATTGATATTTCTCCCAGCAATCTTGATTCCAGCTTGTGTNAAAGTCTGACACTGTTTCTACTGTTTCTCCATCTATTTCCCATGAAGTGATGGGACCAGATGCCATGATCTTCGTTTTCTGAATGTTGAGCTTTAAGCCAACTTTTTCACTCTCCTCTTTCACTTTCATCAAGAGGCTTTTTAGCTCCTCTTCACTTTCTGCCATAAGGGTGGTGTCATCTGCATATCTGAGGTTATTGATATTTCTCCCGGCAATCTTGATTCCAGCTTGTGCTTCTTCCAGTCCAGCATTTCTCATGTTGTACTCTGCATATAAGTTAAATAAGCAGGGTGACAGTATACCACCTTAATGTCCTCCTTTTCCTATTTGGAACCAGTCTACCCAACTGCCAGTTCCATAGGCAGTACATGTGAACAGGAAACAGTGCCCTGGGAGTGCCGTGGAGGGAAAGTGCACTGTGATGTTGCAGGCCGAGATTTTTCAGATACTTGCATGTGTGCTGAGTGGCTCCGTCATGTCTAACTCTTTGCAGCACCATGGACTGTAGCCTGCCAGGTTCCTCTGTCTATGGAATTTTCCAGGCAAGAATACTGAAGTGGGTTGCTAGTTCCTTCTCCAGGGGATCTTCCCAACCCAGGAGATGCTTTACCACTGTGCCACTAGGAAGCCCCTTACAAATACTTGTTTTGAGCCAAATGAAACTGTTAGCTCCTCACCTTTATTTAGAAATGGACTAAATGTGTTGGAAATCTGGACACACCAAAAACACACCCCTCTCTTGGCCTTACCTTTGCAAAGTTTGCATGAATGGTGCAGCCAGCTGATTATGACCTTTTGTAACCTCCCATACCCAACTGATTACCACATGTAATCAATTCTGCTGCATAAATCTCTTACAAATCCATCACTCTAGTTCTTCTATTGTGATTTTAATTTAGCTTCCCACAATTTTTCACCTAGATTCCTGCAGTGGCCCCTGAGCCTCTCCTCTGATCCATTCTTCAGCACATCCTGATCCTGTGCTGGTCACAGTCCACTGGTGGGTTGAGAAATCAATGGCATTGACCACAACCAGCATTTTTAAAAAATGTAATAGAGTAAAATCAAATAGACCTGAGTATATTGCCCAAATACATATAACAAGGGATAGTATTATTTCAGGAAACTTTTGTCTCACAGGTGCCCATGGTATGTGGAAGTCCTGATGTAAAAATAGAATTCTTACTGGGATCACAGGCAAGGAGTTTGAAAGTCCCTACTCTGCCTTGCTGCCAAAGATACTGTTTTTAAATGCAATACTCTGTCCCCTTCCCTGCTTAAAATTCCTTAGAATCTCTCCAGTATCTCAAGGGTAAAAGCAGTTTGTATTCTGTAGATCAGGGGTGAGAGAAGTTTTAATCATTTCAGGTTTTAGCAGGGCATTCAAGAGTCTGGTGTTTGACATTTGCAGAATTCTCCATCCTCTCTCCAGTTCCCCAGGTGTATCCTATGGTAATAATTCTCAAACTTGAAAGCACATCAGAATAACTCCAGTCACTTGGATAACTGCATCTCCTTGGGTTCCACTCTCTAAGATTCTGATTGGGTAGATAGGAGGCAGAGCCCGGGAATCTGCATTTGTATCATCAAGTCACACCAAAGCATTCTGGGTAACAAGAGGGTTGATTATTGTTGGAACACATCAGAATAACTCCAGTCACTTGGATAACTGCATCTCCTTGGGTTCCACTCTCTAAGATTCTGATTGGGTAGATAGGAGGCAGAGCCCTGGAATCTGCATTTGTATCATCAAGTCACACCAAAGCATTCTGGGTAACAAGAGGGTTGATTATTGTTGGAGTCTCAGTTGTAAGACACAGAGTAAGGGATATAGGGAGACTAAGTGCTTAACTCAGGAGAAGGCAATGGCACCCCACTCCAGTACTCTTGCCTGGAGAATCCCATGAACGGAGGAGCCTGGTGGGCTGCAGTCCATGGGGTCGCTGGGAGTCGGACACGACTGAGCGACTTCACTTTCACTTTTCACTTTCATGCATTGGAGAAGGAAATGGCAACCCACTCCAGTGTTCTTGCCTGGAGAATCCCAGGGACAGGGGAGCCTGGTGGGCTGCCGTCTATGGGGTCGCACAGAGTCGGACACGACTGATGTGACTTAGCAGCAGCAGCAGCAAGTGCTTAACTCTGCCTTTTTGTGAGGGGAGGAATGGACAGGAGAGAACCGTAAATGTGTCCAGGAAAGCATTTGTGCCTTAGCAAGCAGGAGAAGGTTTCAAAGAGTAATTAAGATAGTGAGATCGAGATTCAGGCACGTGCTAGAGAAGGGAGGTGCAAATAATGTCATGAGTCTGGAGAATGCAGATACTTTTTTTTTTTCTTAAAAAAATGTTTCTATTGAAATATAGTAGATTTACATAAGTGCTTAACTCTGCCTTTTTGTGAGGGGAGGAATGGGCAGGAGATAACAGTAAATGTGTCCAGGAAAGCATTTGTGCCTTAGCAAGCAGGGGAAGGTTTCAAAGAGTAATTAAGATAGTGAGATTGAGATTCAGGCACGTGCTGGAGAAGGGAGGTGCAAATAATGTCATGAGTTTGGAGAATGCAGATACTTTGTTTTTTTTTTTTTTTTCTTAAAAAAATGTTTCTATTGAAATATAGTAGATTTACAATGTCATGTCAGTAAATATATTTACTTTGAGTAAGTGAATAGTATGCCATTCATTCAGAAAGGACTTACTGAGCTCCTTCTGTAAACCTGACATCATAGTAGGTACAGGCAAACAGCTGTGAAGAGGTCCTTCCCTCTTCACAGTCAAATCCACCCCCGTGTAGGGGCGGTAAGTGAAAGGGGAGGGAAAGGGTGAGACAGGGTGTCCGGCCAGGGCTAGAAAGAATTTGCAAAACAGCCAAAGGAATTTGCCTATGAGTAAGGAGAGCTTGAGAAAGTTATAAAGTGAGGAAGGAACAGTACTGCATTGATTTTTTTAAAAAACCCATTTCAGTTTGCAAAAGAGCAAGGAGGTGCAAATAATGTCATGAGTTTGGAGAATGCAGATACTTTGTTTTTGTTTTTTTTTTCTTAAAAAAATGTTTCTATTGAAATATAGTAGATTTACAATGTCGTGTCAGTAAATATATTTACTTTGAGTAAGTGAATAGTATGCCATTCATTCAGAAAGGACTTACTGAGCTCCTTCTGTAAACCTGGCATCATAGTAGGTACAGGCAAACAGCTGTGAAGAGGTCCTTCCCTCTTCACAGTCAAATCCACCCCAGTGTAGGGGCTGTAAGTGAAAGGGGAGAGAAAGGGTGAGACAGGGTGTCCAGCCAGGGCTAGAAAGAATTTGCAAAACAGCTGAAGGAATTTGCCAATGAGTAAGGAGAGCTTGAGAAAGTTACAAAGTGAGGAAGGAACAGTACTGCATTGTTTTTTTTTAAAAAAAAAAAACCCATTTCAGTTTGCAGAAGAGCATTTCTTGGGGGTAGAGGCCACAGTGGGAAGAACTGGAGTCAGGAAGGCCAACTGCAAGGTTGAGGCTCTATCCAGCAAGAGATTCAGTTCAGTTCGGTTCAGTCGCTCAGTCGTGTCCGACTCTTTGCGACCCCATGAATCACAGCACGCTAGGCCTCCCTGTCCATCACCAACTCNGTTCAACTTCAGCTTCTTCAGCATTACTGGTTGGGGCATAGATTTGGATAATTGTGATATTGAATGGTTTGCCTTGGAGACGAACAGAGATCATTCTGTCATTTTTGAGATTGCATCCAAGTACTGCATTTCGGACTCTTTTGTTGACCATGATGGCTACTCCATTTCTTCTGAGGGATTCCTGCCCACAGTAGTAGATATAATGGTCATCTGAGTTAAATTCACCCATTCCAGTCCATTTTAGTTCGCTGATTCCTAGAATGTCGACGTTCACCCTTGCCATTTCTTGTTTGACCACTTCCAATTTGCCTTGATTCATGGACCTGACATTCAGGTTCCTATGCAATACTGCTCTTTACAGCATCTGATCTTGCTTCTATCACCAGTCACATCCATACCTGGGTATTGTTTTTGCTTTGGCTCTATCCCTTCATTCTGTCTGGAGTTATTTCTCCACTTATCTCCAGTAGCATATTGGGCACCTAATGACCTGGGGAGTTTCTCTTTGGTATCCTATCATTTTGCCTTTTCATACTGTTCATGGGGTTCTCAAGGCAAGAATACTGAAGTGGCTTGCCATTCCCTTCTTCAGTGGACCACATTCTGTCAGACCTCTCCACCATGACCCTCCCATCTTGGGTTGCCCCACAGGCATGGCTTGGTTTCATTGAGTTAGACAAGGGTGTGGTCCTAGTGTGATTAGATTGACTAGTTTTCTGTGAGTATGTTTTCAGTGTGTCTGCCCTCTGATTCTCTCTTGCAACACCTACCATCTTACTTGGGTTTCTCTTACCTTGGGCGTGGGGTAGCTCTTCATGGCTGCTCCAGCAAAGCACAGCCACTGCACCTTACCTTGGATGAGGAGTATCTCCTTACCACCACTGTTCCTGACCTTCAATGTAGGATAGCTCCTCTAGGCCCTCCTGTGCCTGCCCAGCCACCACTCCTTGGTTGCTCCTCCAGGCCACCGGCCCTGGCCTCGGGCATGGGTGGTTCCTCTCAGCTGCCACTCCTGGCCTCAGGGGCGAGGTGGCTTCTCCCAGCTGCCCCAGACCTCAGACGTGGGGTGTCTCCTCCCTGCCGCCCTGACCTCAGAAGCGGGGTGTCTCCTCCCGGCTGCCATCCCTGACCTCAGACGCAGGGTAGCTTCTCCCAGCTGCCACTGACCTCGGATGCGGGCCTGCTGGTAGGGAGAGGGAAAGTGGAGGAAGCAGGCCGAGAGCCTGCCTGCAGCTCCTCAGCTCACCTCATTATGCTGGTAAGATGATCAATTAATACCGGGTATGTGGACAGAGTAATCTACAAAATATAAATTTAAATATTTTAAATCTATCAGGATGACTTTGTTGCTTAACTCATGTGTTGATTGAGAAGAATACTGAAGGTAAAAAGTGGAATAATGGAAGAAGAAAATTAACTTTTGCTGCATTTCTACAAAGCACAGCTTGAATCTATGTATTTAGATATCTATATTCCCATTCAGGAGAAGGCAATGGCAACCCACTCCAGTACTCTTACCTGGAAAATCCCATGGATGGAGGAGCCTGGTAGGCTGCAGTCCACGGTGTTGCTAAGAGTCAGGCACGCCTGAGTGACTTCACTTTCACTTTTCACTTTCATGCATTGGAGAAGGAAATGGCAACCCATTCCAGTATTCTTGACTGGAGAATCCCAGGGACAGAGGAGCCTAGTGGACTGCCGTCTATGGGGTCATGAAGAGTCGGACACGACTGAAGTGACTTAGCAGCGGCAGCAGCAGCATTCCCATTCAATGGGCTTCCCTGGTGCTTTAGTGGTAAAGATCTGCCTGCCAATGCAGGAAATGTGGGTTTGATGCCTGGTGGGGGATGATCTCCTGGAAAAGAAAATGGCAACCCACTCCAGTATTCTTCCTGGGAAATTCCATGAACAGAGGAACCAGGTGGGCTACAGTCCATGGAGTTGCAAAGGGTCAGACAGGACTTAGCAACTAAACAACAACAACAAATTCTTATATAATAATTTTTTAAAAAGTTAGAAATTGCTATCACAATTCTGCAAATGACAAAACTGAGATGGGACTATTTAAATATTTTCCCAATGATATATATCAGTGAGTGGAAAAATAGAATTTGAGTCCACCTCTATGTTCAAGTTCTCTTTTTCTATCTCTATGCAGCAAAGGCCAAATGTTATGAGAATACTCTGTCCTCTATTGATAATCACACCAGAACTTGTTCTGGTTCCAAAACAATGAACAGGGCTAAGCACAGGATCTGGGCTCTGTGAGAATCAGGAAATGGTACTATGCCTCTTTGGTGTGCTTTCCTTGGCAGCTGTGATGGCACACAGAGCGTGGCCAAGAGGAGCTACCCCACGAATGAGGTCAGGGGCAGAAATCAGGAGAACCCCATGCCCAAGAGGCAGTGGCCAAGAGGAGTTACCCCATGTCCAAGGTCAGGGGCAGTGGCCTACACTGCCAGGCTGCGCTGGCACAGGAACAGCCAAGAGTAGCTGCCCCATGTCCGAAGCCAGGGGTGGTGGCTGGGAGGAGCAACCCTAGATCCAAGGAGTGGTGGCTGCGTGGGCACAGGAGGGCCTAGAGGAAATATTCCACGTTCAAGCTCAGGAGGGGCGGCGGTGAGGAGATACCCCTTGTCCAAGGTAAGGAGCAGCGGCTACACTTTGCCGTAGCAGCGTGAAGATATACCCCACGTCCAAGTTAAGAGAAACCCAAGTAAGATGGTAGGTGTTGCAAGAGGGCATCAGAGGGCAGACACACTGAAATGATAATCACAGAAAACTAGTCAATCTAATCCACTAGGGCCACAGCCTTGTCTAACTCAATGAAACTAAGCCATGCCTGTGGGGCCATCCAAGACAGGTGGGTCATGGTGGAGAGGTCTGAGAGAATGCGGTCTACTGAAAAAGGGATGGCAAAGCACTTCAGTATTCTGGCCTTGAGAACCTCATGAACAGTATGAAAAGGCAAAATGATAGGATACTGAAAGAGGAACTCCCCAAGTCAGTAGGTGCCCAATATGCTCCTGGAGATCAGTGGAGAAATAACTTCAGAAAGAATGAAGGGATGGAGCCAAAGCAAAAACAATACCCAGGTATGGATGTGACTGGTGATAGAAGCAAGGTCCAATGCTGTAAAGAGCAATATTGCATTGGAACCTGGAATGTCAGGTCCATGAATCAAGGCAAATTGGAAGTGGTCAAACAGGAGATGGCAAGAGTGAACGTAGACATTCTAGGAATCAGCAAGCTTAAATGGACTGTAATGGGTGAATTTAACTCAGATGACCATTATATCTACTACTGCAGGCAAGAATCCCTTAGAAGAAATGGACTAGCCATCATGGTCAACAAAAGAGTCCGAAATGTAGTACTTGGATGCAGTCTCAAAAATGACAGAATGATCTCTGTTCATCTCCAAGGCAAACCATTCAATATTACAGTAATCCAAGTCTATGCCCCAACCAGCAACACTGAAGAAGCTGAAGTTGAACGTTTCTATGAAGACATACAAGACCTCTTAGAACTAACACCCCAAAAAATGTCCTTTTCATTATAGGGGACTGGAATGCAAAAGTAGGAAGTCAAGAAACACCTGGAGTAACAGGCAAATTTGGCCTTGGAATACAGAATGAAGCAGGGAAAAGACTAATAGAGTTTTGCCAAGAGAATGCACTGGTTATAGCAAACACCCTCTTCCAACAACACAAGAGAAGACTCTACACATGGACATCACCAGATGGTCAACACTGAAATCAGATTGATTATATTCTTTGCAGCCAAAGATAGAGAAACTCTATACAGTCAACAAAGACAAGACCGGGAGCTGACTGTGGCTCAGATCATGAACTCCTGATTGCCAAATTCAGACTTAAAATGAAGAAAGTAGGGAAAACCACTAGACCATTCAGGTATGACCTAAATCAAATCCCTTAGATTATACAGTGGAAGTGAGAAATAGATTTAAGGGCCTAGACCTGATAGATAGAGTGCCTGATGAACTATGGACAGAGGTTCATTGACATTGTACAGGAGACAGGGATCAAGACCATCCCCATGGAAAAGAAGTGCAAAAAAGCAAAATGGCTCTCTGAGAGGCCTTACAAATAGCTGAGAAAAGAAGTGAATCAAAAAGCAAAGGAGAAAAGGAAAGATATAAGCATCTGAATGCAGAGTTCCAAAGACTAGCAAGAAGAGATAAGAAAGCCTCCCTCAGCGATCAATGCAAAGGAATAGAGGAAAACAACAGAATGGGAAAGACTAGAGAGCTCTTCAAGAAAATTAGAGATACCAAGGGAACATTTCATGCAAAGATGGGCTCGATAAAGGACAGAAATGGTATGGACCTAACAGAAGCAGAAGATAATAAGAAGAGGTGGCAAGAATACACAGAACTGTAGAAATAAGAGCTTCACGACCAAGATAATCACGATGGTGTGATCACTTGCCTAGAGCCAAACATCCTGGAATGTGAAGTCAAGTGGGCCTTAGGGAGCATCACTATAAACAAAGCTAGTGGAGGTGATGGAATTCGAGTTGAGCTATTTCAAATCCTGAAAGGTGATGATGTGAAAGTGCTGCACTCAATATGCCAACAAGTTTGGAAAACTCAGCAGTGGCCACAGGACTGGAAAAGGTCAGTTTTCATTCCATTCCCAAAGAAAGGCAATGCCAAAGAATGCTCAAACTACCGAACAATTGCACTCATCTCACATGCTAGTAAAGTAATGCTCAAAATTCTCCAAGCCAGGCTTCAGTAATATGTGAACCATGAACTTCGAGATGTTCAAGCTGGTTTTAGAAAAGGCAGAGGAACCAGATACAAAATTGCCAACACCCGCTGGATCATGGAAAAAGCAAGAGAGTTCCAAAAAAACATCTATTTCTGCTTTATTGACTGTGCCAAAGCCTTTGACTGTGTGAATCCCAATAAACTGCTGAAAATTCTGAAAGAGATGGAATACCAGACCACCAGACCTGCCTCTTGAGAAACCTATATGCAGGTCAGGAAGCAACAGTTAGAACTGGACATGGAACAACAGACTGGTTCCAAATAGGAAAAGGAGTACATCAAGGCTATATATTGTCACTCTGCTTATTTAACTTAGATGCAGAGTAGGTGAAGGTGAATTCGCTCAGTCGTGTCCGACTCTTTGCGACCCCGTGGACTGTAACCTACTAGGCTTCTCAGTCCATGGGATTCTCCAGGCAAGAATACTGGAGTGGGTTGCCATTTCCTTCTCCAGAGGATCTTCCAAACCCAGGGATCGAACCCGGGTCTCCCACATTGGCAGACGCTTTAACCTCTGAGCCAAGATGCAGAGTACATCATGAGAAACACTGGGCTGGAAGAAACACAAGCTGGAATAAAGATTGCCAGGAGAAATATCAGAAACCTCAGATATGCAGATGACACCACCCTTATGGCAGAAAGTGAAGAGGAACTAAGAAGCCTCTTGATGAAAGTGAAAGAGGAGAGTGAAAAAGTTGGCTTAAAGCTCAACGTTCAGAAAACGAAAATCATAACATTGGTCCTATCACTTCATGGGAAATAGATGGGGAAACAGTAGAAACAGTGTCAGACTTTGTTTTGTTTTGAGGGGGGCTCAAAAATCACTGCAGCTGGGGACTGAAGCCATGAAATTAAAAGATGCTTACTCCTTGGAAGAAGAGTTATGACTAACCTAGATAGCATGTTGAAAAGCAGAGACATTACTTTGCCAACAAAGGTCCGTCTAGTCAAGGCTATGGTTTTTCCTCTGGTCATGTATGGATGTGAGAGTTGGACTGTGAAGAAAGCTGAGCACCGCAGAATTGATGCTTTTGAATTATGGTGCTGGAGAAGACTCTTGAGAATTGATGCTTTTGAACTGTGGTGCTGAGAGACTCTTGGATCTCTGCAAGGAGATCCAAGCAGTCCATTCTGAAGGAGATCAGCCTTGGGATTTCTTTGGAAGGAATGATGTTAAAGCTGAAACTCCAGTACTTTGGCCACCTCATGAGAAGAGTTGACTCATTGGAAAAGACTCTGATGCTGGGAGGGATTGGAGGCAGGAGGAGAAGGGGACAACCGAGGATGAGATGGCTGGATGGCATCACTGACTTGATGGACGTGAGTCTGAGTGAACTCCAGGAGTTGGTGATGGACAGGGAGGCCTGGCGTGCTGTGATTCATGGGGTCGCAGAGTCGGACACGACTGAGCAACTGAACTGATGGCTATAATGCAGGGAATTCCCTGGTCATCCAGTGGTTAAAATTTAACCTCCTAGTGTATGAGAAGAGTTGACTCATTGGAAAAGACTCTGATGCTGGGAGGGATTGGAGGCAGGAGGAGAAGGGGACAACCGAGGATGAGATGGCTGGATGGCATCACTGACTTGATGGACGTGAGTCTGAGTGAACTCCAGGAGTTGGTGATGGACAGGGAGGCCTGGCGTGCTGTGATTCATGGGGTCGCAGAGTCGGACACGACTGAGCAACTGAACTGATGGCTATAATGCAGGGAATTCCCTGGTCATCCAGTGGTTAAAATTTAACCTCCTAGTGGAGGGGATTGCATGTTCAATCCCTGATCAGAGAGCTAAGATCTCATTTGCCTTGTGGTCAAAAAGTCAAAAACTAATAGAGAAGCACTGTTGTAACAAATTCAGTAAAAGCCTTTAAAATCATCCACATTAAAAAATGTTTAAAAATAATAATGCAAATATTTCTATTCTACAGGTATGCAATGACTCTTGAATATGGCAATGTAAACAGATTCTGTTAGGTGAGGAATACAAATGTGTAAGTCAAAGCCTTCTTTGTAAGAACTATAACATCCTACTGATTCCCTCATTAATTAATAAGTCAAATAAAATCTTTGCCAAGTGTAAAAAATAGTTTATGGCTAAGGTTACATTCTTCTCTCCACACCCAAAAGCCACGTTGTTAGGCTCATAGAAAATTATAGAAGAGACTGATGTTCAAGATCACTTTCACCATCAACAGTATACACAGTGAGATTACTATGCGTTTGGCATTAAAAGGATACCACTTAGGAAAGTGGGAAGAATAGAGAGAACTTCAAAGAGGAGCTGGCATTTGAAAAGAACCTCAGGGAATGAGTAAGATACCAGGCTAAGAGAAAAAATAAATACTAAAGCACAGAGGTGAGGATACCTAAATTATGCCTGGGAAATAATAAGCTCAAATTAGTTCCAGATAGGTCATGGAGAAGAGAATAGAGACATCAGTCTATCTCTCAGGTGTGTCAATGCTGCCTCTTCCCTCCACTCCCACTGCTACTGCCTTTATTAAGTGTCAGAATTCTCAATTGAACTGTAACAACAGCTTGTCACTATTCTCTCACCTTCCCATTTCTCATCTGTACCCGAGTAATCTTTTCATAATAAATGGCGGTTCAGTTTGCACTCCCACTTACAAATATTTCAATCTTTCAAAATCTTTTCAACTCTTTAAAGGAAAAAAAAACCCAGACACCCAATAATCAAACATTCACAATATCCAGTATCCAATACAAAACTACTAGACATGTGAAGCCAGATAATGATCCAAAATGAGGAGAAAAAGGAATCAATAGATAAAGACCTAGAAATTACAAATGATGGAATTAACAAGTGATGACTTTAAAGGCAATTATTATAAATATTGCCAAAGATGAAAAGGAAAGCAGACATACTTGTGAAAGAAACAGGTTATAAAAGAAAAACAAAAGCTGAAAATACATTATTGCAAATGAAAAATTTACTGATTGGTATAATAGGCAACTGGATTGGTTAGGCAACACAAAAGCAAATAGCAGTTAATTTGATGTTAGGGTAATAAGATTATTCAAATTTAAGTAGAAGTTGAAGAGGAAAAAAGGGCTAAAAACTAAACAGAGCCTCAGTAGTCTGTGGGACAATATCAGATAATCTAACACAATGAAGAGGACAAGACAGAAAAAAGTGTTTACAGAAATAATTGTTTAAACATTTCCATATTTAATGAAAAATGCCAAATTAAGATTAAAGAAGTTCAGTGAAGCACAAACAGTATGAAGGAAAGTGAAAGTGTTAGTCACTCAGTTGCGTCCAACTCTTTGAGACCCCTTAGACTGTAGTCCACCAGGCTCCTCTGTCCATGGAACTCTCCAGGCAAGAGTACTGGAGTGGGTTGCCATTCCCTTCTCCAGGGGATCTTCCAACCCAGGGACTGAACATGGGTCTCCTACACTGCAGGCAGATTCTTTACCATTTGCATCACCAAGGAAGCCCAGAAAAATCATACTGACACATTATAATCAAATTACTCAAACTTATTTCCCCTCTCTCTCCTATGTATTTCTGGTAGGGCACATTCAGATCCTGATACAAAGTCTGTTCTGCAGTACATTGTCACAGTGATAAATGTTTAGTGGTAGTATTATCTGAAGTAATTCCTTACCAGCATGGGTAGAAGTAACAATGCTTCAAAATGACAGCAAGCACATAAACAAATCCAACTAAACCCAGACTAAATGCATCCCCAATTCAACTTCTTAACTGACTCTCAAATGCCACTGTACCCCGATGTCACCCAGACACCAGAATGACCTGATTGAGGAAAGGTCATGTGGAAAGAAATAGTGGCCTTAAGTAAGTACAGTTAAACTATCCTATTTTTCTAAACTTTACAGAAATGTATTACTGGGACTCCAGAAGCCTAAACAGGCCTGAGAAATGAGAGGCCTGCTAGTTGGATTTTCTCAGTCTCGTGTTACCGTCTCAGCAGTAGAGGAGCTGGGGGTAGGGTGGAATGGGGTGGGTCAGGGGTAAAGTAGACAGGGAAAGCACAAGAAAACAGACAGTAAATTAATTATAAGGTCATGTCAACAGAGAAGTAATGCACAAGACAAACAGCCCTTTTACATAAATATTAAGTCAGATTTATTTCATCATTTGAGAAAGGATTTTATTCCAGAAATGACTGTATTACTCTGAATCAGCAAAAGTAAGTTTTCCATCATCCGTAAAACTGTTTGCTTAAATGTTACTCTAAATTTTAATGAAATTTAAAGTTATGTCTGTGCTCAAAAGATAAAAAGGTAAATATCATGAGACTGGGCTTGAAAAACTAAAGAAACATTCATTCTTTTGAAGCACATTTTAAAAAACAGAAAAAGAGAAAGAGTCTTTCCAGATAGTAAAAGCAAGGATATTGGAAGAAATAGAGAATATTTGTATTAATTTTAAAAGTTCTTTGACTCTACTATGCATTCCACCAAGTTGTATTATTGAAGGAAATACAATTATACATTAAGAGAAAGGACAATATTATTTACCCAGAGTTTGACTTCTGGTATTTAAAAAAAATAATGAATTTAGTATTTAAAAAAATGACACATATTGGCTGAAGCCAGAAAATAATATGTCAGTCACCATGTCACACTTTAAAGGTCTCCAAAACTGCCTTCTTGTGTCACTACTCACATAGGAATTTTTTTATAACATACAATTTTATTTATTTCAACTTTCAACTACCTGAAAAATCTATTAACATTTTAGCCATAAGTTTTTCAAATGAAATAAGCTCAGAGTGTCTGATTCACTTGAACTTCAAAAGTCATCACTTGGCCAACACTTTAAACTAATTATAAAAATAAAGATAAAAACTTAAGTAAATAATAATTTAATGTCAGTATCACACTAAATAGTAGCATATGATGTTAGCTATTTTTGATGAACCTAAGAAAAACATTCTGAAAATTAAAATACAAAAAAGTATTGCAGAGGCAACCAGTATTATAATTATGAGCATTTGCTTTGAGGCAGGATTTTCTAAATTTTCATATTCATATTAAAATTGATAAACAAAGACTGCTTTCCTTACTTACGCCATAACTTAATACCATAGAACTGAATTATAGATTAAAAACTACTTATATAAGGTTCCTGTATCACAGCTGTCATTATGTCACTAAATAAACACAGCTTGGGTAGCATCCAAGACTGACCCAGCCAGTGTTAATGACTCTGTAAACCAAACTTTTCATTATGAAAGCAAAATGTACATGCAGTCTCTAACTTGTCACTGAGAAGTATTCTAAAACATCTTTTTGCAGGTGGCTATTTGAATGCATTTTGTCAGACTCGCTGGTTTTCAAGGAAATATATTGTCAGCTCAATGAGAGAACTAAATTTAACCCACAATATGCCAGAATTATAGAAGAAATGATAGGAAGTATGTATATTAAGAATTCTTTGGAAACTACAGTTACTGATTTTTCAAGAAATGCCAAGTATGCATCTCATTCTTCTTGTAGCAGGCAGTTTTTATTTGAGCCCAGCCCTTATGTGGCAGTTGGAAAAGAAAATCATTCAGCTTCAAGTTGATGCAGGAATAATGGGAGCTGGAGTCGAGAAAGAAAAGTTGGAAGGGATGATTGCTAAGAATGGAGACCCATTGGCGATGGTATCTTGTAAACACTTCAACTTGTCATTTGTCACAAATATTTTTGTTTTTTTCTTACCAGCCACAATACTGGGTTAGGCTGTTAGATTTCTGATAACATAACCTTTGTAGCCTATTCCAACTCGTTCCCTCTCAGGACTCTTAGAGCATCACAGTTTTGCATCTTTTCTCCTATTGACTTTTCCTAAAACAAGCTCAAAAGGACTTTCCAAGGTGTTTCATTCTTTGACCTTTGTGTGCTTGCTGCTGCTAAGTCGCTTCAGTCGTGTCCAACTCTGTGCGACCCCATAGACGGCAGCCCACCAGGCTCCTCCATCCATGGGATTTTCCAGGCAAGAGTACTGGAGTGGGGTGCCATTGCCTTAATCAATTTTTATCACAACTGCAACATGAAAACAAACAGAATGTCCTATTATAAGCCACTCAGATTTTCCCTTTTCATGTAGACTCAATTATTCTCATATATGGTGTTACAGCAAGCTTGTGAAATAAGTATCTTTTTAAAGAATAAATTATAATGAATTTAAGGTTAGTCCTCTAATAAATGTCTATTTTTGCATTCTGATGTATTTTTGTAAAGTGAGGGAAAGAGTAAACAGGATTATATACATAAAGTTAGAAACTGAAAAGTGCCTACAATGTAACTTACCTATGAAAGCATGGGTCATAGGCCCTGAGTGAAAATGTGTGAAAAATGTTAGGAAAGACCTCTGTAGAGAATATGAAGGGAAAGAAAAGGAAAGTGAAGTTGCTCAGTCTTGTCAGACTCTTTGCGACCCCATGGACTGTAGCCTACCAGGCTCCTCCGTCCATGGGATTTTCCAGGCAAGAGTACTGGAGTGTATATGAAATTGCTACCAAACCAATCAGGTCCACGTACCTGCTCACAGCAAGGCCAATCTGCTGACACCGGGTTGTGTGGAAGGAAAGTGCAGGTTGCGGTGATGGAAGTGTACCAAAGAGTCCAGGAGAGCTCGTGCTGCAAAAATCCTGAACTCCCAAATGGATTTCGGGAAAGCATTTCAGCCAGGTGAAGGAGGGAGGTTGCAGGATGTGTGACTAGTTCCTGGCACAAGTCTCATTGGTTAACGAGGTATCAGGGCAGTGTCACAGGGGTTAACATTATCAATGCTTAGGTTCCAGGATGCCTGAGGCTGTGTGTCCTTGGTCATCGAGTAATTAACATCTTCCATTTGGTGGAAGGTTTTCACATCTGTAAAACAACTCTGGAAATGTGCCTCACATATTCTTCTGTAGGTACTTCAGAGAGGACCTAAAGCAGAGGATATGGGGGAGGGGTCAATCCCAGGAAGGCCCCATTGGGTCCTGCTTGGTTACAGAATCTTTATAGACAGAAAGAGTCTAATAGAAACACCAAGTCCCTTGCTTTCTTGGGCATTTGAACTGAGATTGACTCTGAAGGAATGCACTAATTGGCAAGTGTCCAGGCCCTGCACTGGAGTGGGGATGGAGAGGAAATGAAAAAGCAAATCTTATTATTTCACCACTTTACTCCGAAATCCTGCTTCCTTGAAGTTTATCTCAGATCATATCAGAAGCAAGAAGAGAAGCTGGATCCACTTATTTCCCAAAAGTAGTTAAGAGAGAGGTTGGTTCATCATGATTGGATAAAAATGAAAAAAGATGTTTATTACTGAAGTAACAGCCACATCAAAAACTTGACCAGTGGCTTAAATTTTCCACAGTACATTAGTAGTAAAATTCAGGTTCAGGTCTTTGGGCTAAATACACAAATTCAAAAGTTCTCTTTGATTATTATTTTTTATGAATTCACATGTTTAATGTAGTCAAATTTCTATAAGCAGCTGGTACTCACACCTACAAATGTATAACAATAACTGTTTCCTCTCAAGTTCAAATGCAATTCTAGTTAGGCAGAGAAAGTTTCAGAGTCTGGAGATAAGCCAAAGGAAAAGAATTAAGCATAGTTAAGCAGATTTTCAAACATAGAAAGCAGTTGAATTTCTTCTTAGGGATTCATAATTATAAAGAGATCATTAGAAGAAGATTTAAAACGGTATTGCTGCCTTGCCTTTGATGCTGCAAAACCATATATCTTTGATGCTTATGCTGCCCCTTATGTTCAGTTTCTACAATTAGTTTTAAGCACCATTACAAACTAAGGGAAGCTGTTTATTCAACTGTTCACTCTGAATACTGAGCACAGCACACACTTCTTTCTTAACAAAGTAATTATCTAAGAGGGAGATTATTTTGGGGGTCACCTGCCAAACAAATAAAAAACTCTTTGAAGAGAATTAATTCACTCAATATGCACTGGAGGCTTCTCAATATCCTGAATGGTCCTGAAACATTATATGCAATAGCACTGAAACCACTAACCATAAGCCCTGTCCTCTCACAAGATTAACAACCACTGAAGATGTAAAAAAAAAAAAAAAAAAAAGGGAGGAAAAAAAAACTAAGCAAAAGAAGAAAACAGGAAGAAAATACTATATGAAGGAACAATCCACTTATACAGGGTATAAAGCAACAGCCTAGAAGACATTTAACCTGAGACCTATGGAAGAGAAATAATCAACAAAGTGAAGCCTCAGAGGAAAACAATTCTATTAAAAAAAAAATAAAAACAAAAACAAAAACCTAATGAGCCCGTGAAAAAGATTTAAAGCAAGAAAAGTCTGGTGTCAACTTAGAAAAACAAACAAACAAAAAACAAGCTCAATGTGAGAGTTGCAAGTACTGTTTTATTTGGGGCAAAATGAAGACTGCAGTCCAGGAGACGGCACCTCAGCAGCTCTGAAAAATAGCTCCAAAGAAGCAGAGGGGAAAGGTCAGTATATATGTGACTTTTGGTGAAGGAAGAATACATGCAATCAAGCACATATTTTCCAGAAGGTTTCTACTAATCTCATGGAGCTTTTGCTAGTCATGAGAAACAGTCATCACCAAGAAGGATTTTAGTGCTTTTCTAGATATGAGGAGATTACAAGAATTAGGCTCATAAAATTGGCTTCTGAAAATACCTATCTGCAGACCTGTCTTCACAGTTTTTCCTGCAAGCACAGAATTCCTTACTTCTGCTCTCTACTCTGAACTCTTTTCAAAGGGTACTGAAAATCAGCAGCTGGAGTAGTCCATGATTTAATCCTTGTAGAGGTAGATGGCAAATGCCCATAGAAAGTGCCAATTTGTAGTTGACACTTGGATGAGTGAAAACAGAAATAAGGCCACAGTGGCTCCACTTGGTGATCTAGGAGTGAGAGGCACTGCAGGAGATGAGCAGGGGCTGGAGCATGGGAGGTCTTCAAGTAGACACATGTGGACTCAGAATTTTATTCTAAGCTGCATGGGGAATTCCCAAAAGGTTTTAAAGCAGAGTTGAGATTTGTATCTAATTTCATAAAAGATCATTCTTGCTGTTAAGTAGAGAATGTATTAGGGCTTGTGCAGAAGAGAGAAAGGCAAAAAATTGACCCAAGAGCAAAAATTGATAAAACAAAAACCAGAATGAACTTTAAATTTGCTCTTTCTATTAAAAATGGCAAAAGATTAATTTTTTTGATATGAAACTGAGTAGCTATTTAAATTCAAAAAAACAATGAGTTAAATCAGAAAGTTGAAGAAAATGTTTATGCAAAATACAGCATACATAAGTGAGGGTTGTGGTCTAGCTCTATAAGCATACAGAAGCTATAAGCTTTTGATATCTCACACCCCATGTACATTTCCACCTTCCACACACAAACACATAATTTAAAACAGCACACAATGTATGTCTGAGGATATCTCTTTAGAATGATACTTCCAAAAATTAGAGAACAGAAAATATACTGGTGACAGAGACATGGTTTTAGGTAACATTGGAAATGACATTTGGTATCAGGACATAGTAAAAAAAAAAAAAAAATATTATATATATATATATATATATATATAAATTCAGATAGAAAGAACATTATGTCCTTTTCTTTCAAGCATTTCTTTCAAATGCTGTCAAAGAAGTCTCAATTTAAACTAAGATTTATTTAATATCTCTGACATGATCTAATCTCTGTTTTTTCCATAATAAAAATCAAGCTCCCATACTTAAGCAGACACTGATGCTGAACTACAATTTAATGACTTTTGTTTGCTTCTGTTGAATTTATTGTTACACTAGGGTAGCTATGTGAAGATATATTTCTTTCATATTTTGGTAATAGGATAAAGAGTCTTCCTGGTGGTTCACTGACAAAGAATTTGCCTGCTAATGCAGGAGACAAGACTTGGGTTCACTCCCTGGGTCAGGAACATCCCCTGGAGAAGAAAATGGTAACCCACTCCAGTAATTTTGACTGGGAAATCCCATGGAAAGAGGAATCTGGCAGACTCACAGAAGAATTGGACACAATTTAGCAACTAAACCACAAATACAATTGAAAAAAAATTCCTTAAATACAGTATTTAAGTAAAAAATGAATTGATTTTAAGAAAAATACTAAAGACTTAGTGGTATACAACAGTTTACAAAAATCACAAAAGTAGTCAACAAATGACTAAAGTTCAGGAAACGCTGCTTTAAAATAACGTTTGTTTCAAAGACAAAGAATAACTCAAAAAGTAATGAAAATTATAAAAGCATGTATACAGACTAGAAAAAGTTACCAGAACATTAAGGACATCTCAGCAGGTCTTGTAATTGTTAACAAGCCCAGTGAGAATCAGATTAAAATGGCAATTGTCCAAAGGCCATACAAGTCAACATCCAGCTTCCTCTTTCAGACAAAGACTTATTAAAATAATGACGAGCATGACAAATTCAATTTGCTAAGACCTTTGTTAAATGGGTAAGGACTCAGTTCAGTTCAATTCAGTCGCTCAGCTGCATCTGACTCTTTGTGACCCCATGGACTGTAGCACGCCAGGCCTCCTTGTCCATCACCAATTCCCGGATTTACTCAAACTCATGTCCATGGAGTTAGTGATGCCATCCAACCATCTCATCCTCTGTCATCCCCTTCTCCTCCCACCTTCAATTTTTCCCAGCATCAGGGTCTTTTCTAATGAGTCAGTTCTTTGCATCAAGTGGCCAAAGTATTTGAATAAACAAGCAATATATACATATACACATATGTGTATAAAGTATGTTACATATATATTAGAAATGGGTAATTGCTTTGCAGATCTTTCTTTACAATCAAGGAAAAAGCAATTTTAAAACCACCAACTAAATCTACTAGCCCCATTGAGGTGTGAATGATTAAAGCTTTATATGGTACCAAATATTTGATTGATTTGGAATAAAAAGGAATGTACTTCCTTAAGTAATTTAAAATTTTCAAGATTATTACACAAGACAAATTTTACTTGGATTTTTCTGTAAGGCCTCACATACACCTCAAAAGTGGCCAAAGGACTGGAAAAGGTCAGTTTTCATTCCAATTCCAAAGACGGCAATGCCAAAGAATGCTCAAACTATCACACAATTGCACTCATCTCACACACTAGTAAAGTAATGCTCAAAATTCTCCAAGCCAGGCTTCAGTAATATGTGAACCATGAACTTCCAGATGTTCAAGCTGGTTTTAGAAAAGGCAGAGGAACCAGAGATCAAATTGCCAACATCCGCTGGATCAGGGAAAAAGCAAGAGAGTTCCAGAAAAACATCTATTTCTGCTTTATTGACTATGCCAAAGCCTTTGTGTGGATCACAATCAGTTCAGTTCAGTCACTCAGTCGTGTCCAATTCTTTGCGACCCCATGAATCGCAGCATATCAGGCCTCCATGTCCATCACCATCTCCTGGAGTTCACTCAGACTCATGCCCATCGAGGCCGTGATGCCATCCAGTCATCTCATCCTCTGTCATCCCCTTCTCCTCCTGCCCCCAATCCCCCCCAGCATCAGAGTATTTTCCAATGAGTCAACTCTTCGCATGAGGTGGCCAAAGTACTGGAGCTTCAGCTTTAGCATCATTCCTTCCAAAGAAATCCCAGGGTTGATCTCCTTCAGAATGGACTGGTTGCATCTCCTTGCAGTCCAAGGGACTCTCAAGAGTCTTCTGCAACACCACAGTTCAAAAGCATCAATTCTTTGGTGCTCAGCCTTCTTCACAGTCCAACTCTCACATCCATACATGACCACAGGAAAAACCATAGCCTTGACTAGATGGACCTTAGTTGGCAAAGTAATGTCTCTGCTTTTCAACATGCTGTCT
>SJXQ01003443.1:990452-1006679 GCA_006408695.1 Aepyceros melampus
CCAAAGCCTTTGACTGTGTGGATCACAATAAACTGTGGAAAATTCTGAAAGAGATGGGAATACTAGACCACCTGACCTGCCTCTTGAGAAACCTATATGCAGGTCAGGAAGCAACAGTTAGAACTGGACATGGAACAACAGACTGGTTCCAAATAGGAAAAGGAGTATGTCAAGGCTGTATATTGTCACCCTGCTTATTTAATTTATATACAGAGTACATCATGAGAAATGCTGGGCTGGAAGAAGCACAAGCTAGAATGAAGATTGCCAGGAGAAATGTCAGAAACCTCAGATATGCAGATGACACCACCCTTATGGCAGAAAGTGAAGAGGAACTAAAAAACTTCTTGATGAAAGTGAAAGAGGAGAGTGAAAAAGTTGACTTAAAGCTCAACATTCAGAAAACGAAGATCATGGCATCTGGTCCCATCACTTCATGGGAAATAGATGGGGAAACAGTGGAAGCAGTGTCAGCGTTTATTTTTTGGGGTTCCAAAATCACTGCAGATGGTGACTGCAGCCATGAAATTAAAAGACGCTTACTCCTTGGAAGAAAAGTTATGACCAATCTAGATAGCATATTCAAAAGCAGAGATATTACTTTACCAACAAAGGTCCATCTAGTTAAGGCTATGGTTTTTCCTGTGGTCATGTATGGATGTGAGAGTTGGACTGTGAAGAAAGCTGAGCGTCAAAGAATTGATGCTTTTGAACTGTTGTGTTGGAGAAGACTCTTGAGAGTCCCTTGGTCTGCAAGGAGATCCAACCAGTCCATCTTAAAAGAGATCAGTCCTGGGTATTCATTGGAAGGACTGATACGAAGCTGAAACTCCAATACTTTGACCACCTCATGCAAAGAGTTAACTTATTTCAAAGACTCTGATGTTGGGAAGGATTGGGGGCAGCAGGATAAGGGGATGACAGAGGATGAGATGGCTGGATGGAATTACCGACTTGATGGACATGACTTTGGGCAAACTCCGGAAGTTGATGATGGACAAAGAAGGCCTGGCATGCTGCGATTCATGGGGTTGCAAAGCGTCAGACACGACTGAGTGACTGAACTGAACTGAACTGATCCTAAAAGAAAATTTAATGTTGTGTGGAACAAAACATGTCAAACTTTATATGGTATAATGTAAATAATGGTTTTGGCATCTTATTTCTGAATTTAGATGTTTATATGCCTAAAAATACAGCAGGAGCAGGTTATCTGGTAGGGGCCCCTCCAACTCAGTTATTTGATTAGTCCATCCATTCATTGAGTGATTCTTTCAGCAAACATATATTAATTGCTTTTTTAATACCCATTACATTGCTTTATGTTGGAGATAAAATGTGAATAAAATATATCCGTGCCCTTAGAGAGTTGTAAGTCTAATAGAGGGACAGAATGATTGAACTACTAAGATGAAGCATAAGACACTTTTTAAGATGGTTCTCAAAGTTCCAGTTTAAAGTCTCTCTCCACTTAGAGCATGCTTTCCAATGATTGCCCCAAATATTGACATTAGAAGACCCTGGATGGGAAAGGTCCTTCCAAGAATAAACCAAATTAGCAACTCAGTCCTTTTCCAGGGTAGGGATTCCTTGTTACTCTTCCTAGGAGGCTGATATCTAACAATCTAAAATGACCCTGTGTTTGGTTTCCCATTCTCACTATTACTGCAGGAATTACATTCATTTTTCCTTTATTTTATTTTGAGTATTTGGAGAATAAATACATTTACCAATTATCCACAGCAGAAAATCATGAGAATCTAAAATTAGAATTGACATGGAAGTCTTACATATTATCCAAAGATTCTGAACCTATCACTAGAAAAGACTTCTGCTGCCTTTTTTTGTGGCAGGGTGAGAATATTTAGTATAGACATGAACACTTTGAGAGCATAGACTAAGATAGATGGATATGTCTAGTAAATATATAATAGGCAACTCATCAGATAGCAATGATAATACAACATGTTCAGATGCCAAAAACCTTTTCATAATCTTTGTTCTCTTGTTGGAGTTAAGCCTGTATCCACTTATTAGTTGAATCAATCGACTTAGTTCTAATTCAATCAGGGCATTACATTTGCCTAATCCTTATAATTAGATGACAATATGACCTAGTGGGGCTTCTCAGGTAGCCTTAGTGATAAAGAACCCACTTCCCAATGCAGGAGATGTAAGAGACTTGGGTTCAATCCCTGGAAGATCCCCTGGAAGAGGGAATGACAACACTGTCCAGTAACTTTGCCTGGTGAATCTCATGGAAATAGGAGCCTGGTGAGAAACGGTCCATAGGGTCACAAAGAGTTGGACATTACTGAAGCGATCTAGCACACATGACCTAGTGAGGTCAATCAGAATGAATCGCAGGACTTCGGTGAAAGCTACTTCAAGAGATTGGTTTTTTTTCCCCCACTAGGCATGAAATGATGAAAACACACACACACACACACACACACACACACACACACACCCAACATAAGTAATGGCAGTATAGTGATCGTTCTGAAGCAATAATGAAAAAGCATGTTAGAGAATTAAGTTGACACAAGAACAATAACAGAGTTAAGCTGTACCAAGAAATGAAGAGCACCAAAACTCAGTGATAAACAAGGTTATCATAAAACTAAGTGAGAAATAAATTAATTCTGTTTTCAATATTCTCCTCTCCTCTCACTACCTATTTTATAGAGTCCTTGAAATATAGAGCAAAATCGCTCTTTATTTTCCAGAAATTTTTCCTGAGTTATGGATCCTTTTTGTGCTCTTAAATTTATTGACAACAATTAATTCCGAAAGACACAAGATGTTAATTACCTTAGAAAATAATATCATTTGAAGCACCCTTTCTATGCCTGCCACATTTGCTACTCGAGAAATATTAGTTCTTTTTCTCTCCTTCCCATCAAATGTGATAAAACAATCCCTGAAAATTTGTTGTAGAAGTCTTTAAAAAATAATAGTGGACATTGACTTAAACAATATAGCAGACTAAATAACTTGAAAGACCATATAATACAAAATTTCTAGAAGTGCTGGATTTAATATAACAAGCATTTTAAAATTCATAACTGAGTAAATAAGAAAGCAATGAAGTCAGAGTCAAGAAACTGAGAGTTGGTGAGATTATGAAACTGAAAACCAGAAGGGAAAATGACATTAACTGATTTTAATAACTAACAGGGTTGGGTTTAATGGCCTCACAGAGATGGAAGAAATCACATGGGATTCAAACAGTTTGGGTTACTAGATCTAATGCCCTCTCACAGAGCTTAAATCCTTAAAGGCTCTATCCTCAAGATGTGTGAGCTAGGAAAAATAAATGGTCAACAATAGTATTCAAAAAGGAAACTGTCCATATATATCTAGGATCTTCATGAGGTTAAAGAAATTGTTTTCTGTTACATAGGTCTGAATTTGACTGTTTATGTGGTCCAGATTACCTCATAATATAAAGAAGTTTCTGATTGATAGAAATCAATTGCAACTGAAAAAAATACACATTCTTTCTGAAGAGATACACTTTAGAACAAGATTCAGAGGGTTATCGTAGAAAACATTTCATTAAATGCAAACTCATCTTTAAAATTAGATAATTCATGAGCAAACAAGCCACTTCATGAACTGAGAACAGCTGAAATAGGCCTCTAAGAGTATCAGTCAATGAATTTCTCAGCTTTAGAATATATTGTAGGTATGTTTAAAGTATGTAAAGAATTAAAACTGTTGTGGAGAGATTACAAGAGAGCATAATACCATTAAAATATGTAGCATATTTAAAGAAAACAACAAAATAAAGTTTTCAAAAATGAAAAACATTACCACTGAACCTAAAACTCAATCAGGAAGTTAAACAGAAGAACAAACATAAGAGAGCAGAGAAATAATAGCTGGAAGATAGCTTGGAAGAGGTTAAATGTAGCAGGAAAAATAAAGAGATTAAAAATATGAGCAAAAGAAAGGTATTTGGAAAATAGAATAAGTAGGTCCAATATATATCTAATTAAAGAAGAAGCATAAAGAGAATGGATAAGATGCAAAATTAGAAGAAATATGAGTTTGAAATTTCCAGAAATGATAAAAATTATTCAGAAAATATATCACTAGCATAAATAAAAATAAGTATAAATCTAGACATATTCTTATAAGCTTCAGGATACCAAAGAGAAAGAAATCTTATTAGCTGTTTTTAAAAGATAGAAAACTGGTGGACGTCTTCCTGCTCAGGCTGCTAGTGTTGGCCCACTGCCGCTCATGCCTGTGACTGGGACCTGTGCTGTCTCCTGTGTCAGCCCTGCCCGTTGGCCTGTATTTACTTCTCACCTAGGAAGCTGGGTTCTGCCAAAGGAAGCAGATCCTGAATCCTGAATGCTTTGTGAATCAACTGCCTGACTGAAATAAACCCCACTGTCTAGAGTCAACTTCTCTTTCCATGTGGGCCACGGGACTTAGAAATAACTAAAGACTTGCTTCTTGGATCAAGATAGACAGCATTTATGCAGATAAAGGCTGAAATGAGAAATTTGAAGATCAGAAAGATTAATTAACTTTCCCAAGACCACACTTTGAAGATCAAGCCCTGAACCTTTGGAGCGGGAGCACTAACTCCAAGATCCTAGACTACAAGAGAATTAATCCTAGGGATTATCAAATAGTGAAAACTTACATTAAGGAAACCACTTGAATACAAGACCCAGCATCACCTAACCACCAGTAGCACCCTGTGCAGGGTGCTAAACATCTGAACAACAAACAAAACAAAGAAACAAACCCAATCATCAGCAGACAGGATTACCACCTCACTCAGCCTTGCCCATCAGAGGAAAAACACAAGTAAACAAAAACTCAACACAAATCTCACCCTACATAAAGCTTCCACAAACCACTGGGCGAAACTTAGGAGGGCAGAACCAAAAGGAAGAAAGAATTCAGCCTTGAAGCTTGAGAAAAGGAGACCTCAAACACAATAAGTTGAAAAAAAAAGAAAAGGCAGAGAAATAATACACAAATGAAGGAACAAACTAGAAACACAGAAGTCCAAATAATGAAGAGGAAATAGGCAAACTACTTGAAAAAAAATTCAGAATAATGATATTAAAGATGATCAAAAACCTTGAAAACAAAATGGAGAAAATATAAGAATCAATTAACAAAGACCTAGAAGAATTAAAGAATGAACATGCAGAAACAAACAATACAGTTACTGAAATTAAAAATACTCTAGAAGGAATCAATAGCAGAATATCTGAAGTAGAAGAATGAATCAGTGAGCTGGAAGATAAAATGGTGGAAATAACTTCTGAAGCACAGAATAAAGAAAAAAGAATGAAAAGAACTGAGGATAGTCTCAGAGACCTCTGACAATATCAAACACACCAACATTCGAATTATAGGGGTCCCAGAAGAGAAAAAGAAAGGATATGAGAAAATTTTTGAAGAGATTATAGTTGAAAATTACCCCAACATGGAAAAGGAAATAGTCAATCAAGTCCAAGAGGCACAGAGACCACCACAAGGTAAATCCAAAGAGAAACACACCAAGACACATACTAATCAAACTAACAAAGACTAAACACAAAGAAAGAATATTAAAAGCAGCAAGGGAGAAGCAACACGTAATACACAAGGGAACCCCATATGTTTAACAGCTGATCTTTCAGCAGAAACTCTGCAGCCCAGGAGGGAATGGCAGGATATATTTAAAGTACTGAAAGGCAACCAAGATTACTGTACCTGGCAAGGATCTCATTCAGAATTGATGAAGAAATAAAAAGCTTTTCAGACAAGCAAAAGAGAATTCAGTACCACCAAACCAGCTTTACAACAAATGTTAAAGGGAATTTTATAGTCAAGAAATACAAGAGAAGATAAAAGATCTACAAATTCAACCCCAAACAATTAAGAAGATGGCAATAAGAACACATATATCAAAATTCCTTTAAATGTTAATGGATTAAATGCTCCAACCAAAAGACACAGACTGGCTGAATGAATACAAAAAAAAAAAAGATCCATATATATGCTATCTACAGGAAACACACTTCAGACCTAAAGACACATATAGACCAAAAGTGAGAGGATGGAAAAATATCCTCCATGCAAATGGGAAGCAAAGGAAAGCTGGAGTAGCAATCCTCATATCAGACAAAATAGATCTTAAAATAAAGAAGATTACAAGAGATAAGGAAGGACACTACATAATGATCAAGGGATCAATCCAAGAGGAAGATATAAAAATTTTAAATATCTGTGCTAGGAGCACCTCAATACATAAGACAAACAGTAATAGACATAAAAGGAGAAAGTGACAGTAACACAATAATAGTAGGAGACTTTAACACCCCACTCACACCAATGGACAGATCATCAAAACAGAAAATTAATAAGGAAACACAAGTCTTAAATGATACATTAGATGAGATGATCTCATTGATATCTTTAGGACATTCCATCAAAATGCAGAAGAATACACCTCCTTCTCAAGTGCACATAGAACATTCTCCAGGATAGACCACATCTTGGGTCACAGTAAATTTAAGAAAATTAAAACACAACACTATGAGACTAGATATCAATTACAAGGAAAAAACCGTAAGAAACACAAACACATGCAGATTAAACAACACATTTCTAAATAACCAACAGGTTACTGAAGAAATCAAAAGGGAAATCAAAAAATTTCTAGAAACAAATGACAATGAAAACATGACAGTTCAAAACCTACAGGATGCAACAAAAGTGGTCCTAAGAGGAAAGTTTATAGCAATACCATCCTGCTTTAATAAATAAGAAAAACATCAAATAGACAATCTAACTTTATACCTAAAACAACTGGAAAAAGAAGAAGAACAAAAACAACAACCAAAAAAATTAGTAGAAGGAAAGAAATCATAAAGATCTGAGCAGAAATAAATGAAAAAGAAATGAAAGAAACAATAGTAAAGATTAATAAAATAAAAGCTTGTTCCTTGAGAAGATAAACAAAATTGACAAACCTTTAGCCAGACTCATCAAGAAAAAAAGAGAGAAGAATCAAATCAACAAAATTAGAAATGAAAAGGGAGACAGACAATGGAGAAATACAAAAGATTATAAGAGACTATTATGAACAACTGTATGCAATAAAATGGATAACCTGGAAGAAATGGACAGATTCATAGAAAAGCTCAGTCTTCCAAGACTGAACCAGAAAGAATTAGAAATTATGAAGAGCCCAATTACAAGCACTGAAATTGAAGCTGTGATCAAAATCTCCCAAAAAACAAAAGCCCAGGACCAGATGGCTTCATAGGAGAATTCTATTGAAAATTTAAAGGAGAGTTTATGCCTATTTTTCTAAAACTCTTTCAAAAAATTGCAGAGGAAGGAACACTTCCAAACTCATTCTACAAGGCTACCATCACCCTGATACCAAAATCAGGCAAAGACAACACAAAGAAAGAAAACTATAGGCCAACATCACTGATGAACATAGATGCAAAACTCCTCAACGAAGTTTTAGCAAACAGATTTCAGCAACACATCAAAAAGCTCATACACCATGATCAGGTTGGGTTTATTCCAGGAATGCATGGATTCTTTAATATATGCAAATAAATCAATGTAATACACCATATTAACAAATTGAAAGATAAAAACCATATGATGATCTCGAGATGCAGAAAAAGCCTTTGACAAAATTCAGCACTCATTTATGATTAAAACTCTTCAAAAAATGGGCATAGAAGGAACCTACCTTAACACAGTAAAGACCATATAAGACAAGCCTACAGAAACCATTATTCTCGATGGTAAAAAACTGAAGCATTCCCCCTAAGATCAGGAACAAGACAAGGGTGTCCACTTTCATCACTATTATTCACCATAGTTCTGGAAGTCCTAGCTACAGCAATCAGAGAAGAAAAAGAAATAAAAGGAATCCAGATCAGAAAAGAAGTAAAGCTCCCATTGCTTGTAGATGACATGATACTGTACATGAAAGCCCTAAAGATAATATCAGAAAATTACTAGAGCTAATCAGTGAATTTAGCAAAGTTGTAGGATACAAAAGCAATACACAGAAATCACTTGCATTTCTATATACAACAATGTAAAATAAGAAAGAGAAATTAAGGAATCAATACCATTCCCCATTGCAACAATAATAATTAAATATCTAGGAATAAACTTACCTAAGGAGACAAAAGAACTGTACACAGAAAATTATAAGACACTGATGAAAGAAATCAAAGATGACATAAACAGATGGAGAGATATTCCATGTTCCTGGTTAGGAAGAATCAGTTGTGAAAATGACTATACTACCAAACACAATCTACAGATTCAATGCAATCACTATAAAATTATCATGACATTTTTCACAGAGCTAGAACAAAAACTTTCACAATTCATATGGAAACACAAGAGACCCTGAATAGCCAAAGCAGTTATGAGAAAGAAGAATGGAGTTGGAGGAATCCACATTCCTGACTTCAGATTATCCTACAAAGCTACAGTCATCAAAGTATGGTACTGGCACAAAAACAGAAAGATAGACCAATGGAACAAGATAGAAAGCCCAGAAATAAGCCCATGCACCTATGGGTACCTTATTTTTGACAAAGGAGGCAAGAATATACAATGGGGCAAAGACAGCTTCTTCAATAAATGGTGCTGGGAAAACTGGACAGCTACATATAAAACAATGAAATTAGAACACTTCCTAACACCATACATAGAGATAAACTCAAAATGGATTAAAGACGTAAATGTAAGACCAGAAACTATAAAACTCTTAGAGGAAAATAAATGCAGAACACTCGATGACATAAATCAAAGCAAGATCCTCTATGACCCACCTCCTACAGTAATGGAAATAAAAACAAAAGTAAACACGTAGGACCTGATTAAACTTAAAAGCTTTTGCACATCAAAGGAAACTCTAAGCAAGGTGAAAAGACAACCCTCAGAATGGGAGAAAATAATAACAAATGAAACAACTGACAAAGGATTACATTCCAAATATATAAGCAGCTCATACATTCAATGCCAGAAGAATGAACAACTCAATCAAAAAAGTGGGAAAAGACCTAAACAGACATTTTTCCAAAGACATATAGATGGCTAACAGACATATGAAAAGATGCTCAACATCACACATTATTAGAGCAAAGCAAATCAAAACTACAACGAGATGCGACCACTCACTAGTCAGAATGGCCATCATCAAAAAGTCTACAAACAATAAATGCTGGAGAGGGTGTGGAAAAAAGGGAATGCTGTTACACTGTTTGTGGGAATATAAATTGATACAGTCACTATGGAAGACTGTATGGAGATTCCTTAAAACACTAGGAATAAAACCACCAATCAGTTCAGTTTAGTTCAGTCAATTGCTCAGTCGTGTCCTACTCTGCATCCCATGAATTGCACCATGCCAGGCCTCCCTGTCCATCACCAACTCCTGGAGTTCACTCAGACTCATGTCCATAGAGTCAGGGATGCCATCCAGCCATCTCATCCTCTGTCGTCCCCTCTCCTCCTGCCTCCAAACCCTCCCAGCATCAGGGTCTTTTCCAATGAGTTAACTCTTCTCATGAGGTGGCCAAAGTACTGGAGTTTCAGCTTCAGCATCATTCCTTCCAAAGAAATCCCAGGGTTGATCTCCTTCAGAATGGACTGGTTGGATCTCCTTGCAGTCCAAGGGACTCTCAAGAGTCTTCTCCAACACTGCAGTTCAAAAATATCAATTCTTCAGTGCTCAGCTTTCTTCACAGTCCAAATCTCACATCCATACATGACCACTGGAAAAATCATACCCTTGACTAGATGGATCTTTGTTGGTAAAGTAATTACTCTGCTTTTGAATATACTTTCTAGGTTGGTCATGACTTTCCTTGTAAGGAGTAAGCATCTTTTAATTTCATGGCTGCAGTCACCATCTGCAGTGATTTTAGAGCCCAAAAAAAATAAAGGCTGACACTGTTTCCACTGTTTCCCCATCTATTTCCCATGAAGTGATGGGACCAGATGCCATGATCTTCGTTTTCTGAATGTTGAGCTTTAAGCCAATTTTTTCACTCTCCTCTTTCACTTTCATCGAGAGGCTTTTGAGTTCCTCTTCACTTTCTGCCATAAGGGTGGTGTCATCTGCATATCTGAGGTTATTGATATTTCTCCCAGCAATCTTGATTCCAGCTTGTGCTTCTTCCAGCCCAGCATTTCTCATGATGTACTCTGCATAGAAGTTAAATGAGCAGGGTGACAATATACAGCCTTGACATACTCCTTTTCCTATTTGGAACCAGTCTGTTGTTTCATGTCCAGTTCTAACTATTGCTTCCTAACCTGCATATAGGATTCTCAAGAGGCAGGTCAGGTGGTCTGGTATTCCCATCTCTTTCAGAATTTTCCACAGTTGATTGTGATCCACACAGTCAAAGGCTTTGGCATAGTCAAGAAAGCAGAAATAGATGTTTTTCTGGAACTCTCTTGCTTTTTCCATGGTGGATCGGATGTTGGCAATTTGATCTCTGGTTCCTCTGCCTTTTCTAAAACCAGCTTGAACATCAGGGAGTTCACGGTTCACATATTACTGAAGCCTGGCTTGGAGAATTTTGAGCATTACTTTACTAGCATGTGAGGTGAGTGCAATTGTGTGGTAGCTTGAGCATTCTTTGGCATTGCCTTCTTTGGGATTGGAATGAAAACTGACTGTTTCCAGTCCTGTGGCCACTGCTGAGTTTTCCAAATTTGCTGGCATATTGAGTGCAGCACTTTCACAGAATCATCTTTCAGGATTTGAAATAGCTCAACTGGAATTCCATCACCTCCACTAGCTTTGTTCGTAGTGATGCTTTCTAAGGCCTNATTGCCTTTCTTTGGGATTGGAATGAAAACTGACCTTTTCCAGTCCTGTGGCCACTGCTGAGTTTTCCAAATTTGCTGGCATATTGAGTGCAGCACTTTCACAGCATCATCTTTCAGGATTTGAAATAGCTCAACTGGAATTCCATCACCTCCACTAGCTTTGTTCGTAGTGATGCTTTCTAAGGCCCACTTGACTTCCCATTCCAGGATGTCTGGCTCTAGGTGAGTGATCACACCATCGTGATTATCTCGGTCTTGAAGATCTTTTTTGTACAGTTCTTCTGTGTATTCTTGCCACCTCTTCTTAATATCTTCTGCTTCTGTTAGGTCCATACCATTTCTGTACTTTATCAAGCCCATCTTTGCATGAAATGTTCCCTTGGTATCTCTAATTTTCTTGAAGAGATCTCTAGTGTTTCCCATTCTGTTCTTTTCCTCTATTTCTTTGCTCTGATCACTGAGGAAGGCTTTCTTATCTCTCTTTTCTGTTCTTTGGAACTCTGCATTCAAATGGGTGTATCTTTCCTTTTCTCCTTTGCTTTTCGCTTCTCTTCTTTTCAGAGCTATTTGTAAGGCCTCCTCAGACAGCCATTTTGCTTTATTGCATTTCTTTTTCTTGGGGATGGTCTTGAACCCTGTCTCCTGTTCAGTGTCACTAACCTCCGTCCATAGTTCATCAGGGCCATCAGGTTCCGTATAATGTTTCAGATGGAGACGATAGTATCTACCAGACAGGATTGTTATGATGATTAAATGAGGTCGTGTTTCTAGAAATGCCTTGTAAGATACCTGGCACATGACAAGTACGCAACACCTGTCTGCTGAATAGAGAAACAGAGAGGGCATATACCCAGGTAAGGCTTGGGCGGGTAGGGTCTAAGCCACTGGTTTCCCAAAAACAAGGTTCTCGACATTCAATTAGAAGAGCTGGTAATTGTAGAGCCATCAGTGCCGGGTCATTTGTCTTGACGACAGGAAGCTGATTGGGACTTGTTATGAGAAGATTTTATCCAGCAGCATCAGCTTGTTTAACATCATTCCTGTCACCTCAATTTTCTATATTTCTCAAGCTCCCTGGGGGACTATGACAGAGTTTGTTTTGGAGAAACAGGGAGAGCAGAGTCTGGGACACAGACTGGCCACAGCCAGAGGCCTTGATTCAATTCCTTGGACTATGACAGCTTAGGCTGACTCCTGCCAGGGAATGGGGAGCACTCTGGCAAGTGGAATAAATAGACCTCCTTTAGACAGCAAGGAAGTGATGAACAGGAGCCTGAATAGCTGCTTTGAGAACACGAGGAGGGCACGGAAATGTGTGCTTGGGAGGGACAGGAAGGACTTCCCAAAGAAGAGCGGTCTTGAGCCTGGCTTTGAAGGATGAATAGGAGTTCAACAAGTAAGACTAGGGAAAATAAACAGTGTATCCAAAGGCAGAGAGAAGTGAAATAGCATGGTGTATTTGGGTGAGCGATTCTGTGAAGCTCATGTGAAGACTTTGTGAGGAGTGGACAGAAGGCTGGATGTGAAAAGGATTATGAATTTCCTTAGAGGACAAACAAAGAGCATGGATTTGATCTTTAAGGAAATGGGGAGTATGAAGTTTTCAGCTGGGCACAGCGACATGATTGGATTCATATTTCGGAAAGCTTATCTGTCCATGCTGTGGAGAGTGGGCTGTAGGAAGGAGAGACAGATGCATGGGGGCCAGTTAGGAGGCCCTGTTTATAGTTGAAGTAATTTAGTTAACCGTGATGTCATTAACTGAGAGAGTAACATAAGGTGGGGAGTAGAGTTACATTGAATTTAAGGTATACAAAAGATATCTAGGTGAAAATGACAAGGGATGCTACTTATTTGCCCAGCATAGTTTATGATCTATGGCTCTTTTCTTGAGATATTATTGACACATGATATATGTAAGTTTAAGGTGTATAACATGATTTAGTATTTATATATATTGCTAAATAATTACCACAATACAATTAGTTAACTCCTCCATCATCTCATAAAATTATCTTATTTTTTTTAGGTCAGTTCAGTTTAGTCACTCAGTCATGTCAACGCTTTGCAGTCCCATGGACTGCAGCACACCAGGCTTCCCTGTCCATCACTATGTTTTGAGATACTAAGATTTAAGATCCATTCTTTTAACAATTTTTGAGTATATAACATTGGTAACTGGACTCACCGTGCTGTACATTAGAAGCAACCTTATGAAATAGACACTATCATTACTCCTATTTGGTGGATGAAGAAACTGAGGTCCAGAAGGCTGAGTGACTTGCCGCAACTAGTCTGACTTGAGACGTCTGGTATTTGTGCTTGACCACTCTGCCAAGAGAGACAGACAAAGCCTTTGAGGCAGGTCCCAGCATGCAAACTGTGAGGTACCTATCTCCAATGTCATTTCCTATCATCCCATTTGAAACCACTTTTAGGGGCTAATCTGGAGAAAGGTACATTCCAGCCTGTGAGGCTGTACACCACGTGACTTGACCACAGGAAAGATCCTCAGATCCCCTTCCACCTGACCAATATCTAGAGGCTTCCATGGGGTGCCAAAGCTCCTCCCATGTGCTCTGGACCTAGGCCCCAGACCCATTCCCAGTGGCAGCTGAGAAAACGACTATCGTCACTGAAACACACACAGAGGCATGACACCATTTATGAAGAAGCGTCCAAATGTTGGGGAGTGTTCGTACCTAGGGGAGGTCGCTCAGGGAAGACTGTTTGGAATTGAGGTGTTTTGCCCATTTGCTTTTTCCTCGCTCTTAGACACCTCTCCTTGCAAGAAAGAGCCCTTCAACAATTACCCCCAAATGGTCTTTCTTGGCTTCATTCTTTATTTGCCTCGTATTGACCACTTCCATCCTCAGGGGCTTTTCGGAGTCACTCCACGACCTCTGTGGTTTTAATTAAGCAAGTGGTTTAGTGCCATCAGGCTCCTTCCATCAATTTATTAGTCATTTCCTTCTTGGGCTCATTAATGAATATACTTAATAACACTGTTTCCAGCCCCAAGTCTCTGGGGTCCTCCCCCCGCCCCCTCCCCCAATGCCTTTCTCCTTGCCAGGAAGTGCCGCCATTCATACCTTGGCCCCTTCCCTCTGTACCAGTTTGAAATTCATAAATATGAGCTCACTCTCCAGAGCTGGAGAGGAGTCTCTGGGCATGTGTGTGGGTGTAGAGATGCGTACGCATGTGCTAGCGAGAAAGAGATGGGGGGCGCGGACTCTGAGAGACAGACATAGAGAGAACAAGAGGGAAAGATAATGAAAAATTTTCCATAACAGGGTTTTTATCCACAGGCCTTGTGAAAATCAGTCAATTACATATAATGCATATCCTTTATCCCCTCATCCACGACCTGCTCTCAGTACTGTCACTGTGCAACTGCACCCCCCCCAAACCATGAATCATAGCCCATAAAATGTCACAACTGGAAGCGGGCTTAAAGACCAGCTATCGCAAATTCCTAATTGTTCACATGAGAACATTGGGGCTCACAGGGGACCAGGCTATTTTTCACCGGGGTCACCATGAAGGCCCTCAGCCACAATTAAGTGTGAGAGGTATAAGACAGCTGTTGGCTGTTGACAACAGAACACACACACACACACACACACAGAGGCATCTTCCATCCAAACCTTAAGAGCAAATCTCTGCTCTAGGATTAAGAGAACAAACCTAGGAGCCTGCTGTTTAGGTCCAAAATCTTAGCACTGTAATTCATTGCATTAGTTTCCTGGGGCTGATGTAACAAATTACCACAATCCGAATGGCTTAAAACAGCAGAAATGTATTCTCCCACTACAGGAGGCAAGAAGTCTGAAATCCTGTTGTTGGCAGAGTGGGTTCCTTTTGGAGGCTGAGGGAGAAACTGTCCCATGCGTCTCTCCCAGCTTCTGGTGGTTGCCTATTATCCATGATATTCCTGAGTTTATGGACATGTAACTCCAATATCTGCCTCCATTTTCACCTAGGCTTCTTCTCTGTGTTTCTGTGTGTCTTCCCCTCTTCTATAAGGACATCAGTCATTGAACTTAGGACCCACCCTAAATCCAGTATGATTTCATCTTAAGATCTTTAACTAGTTACCTCTGAAATAATGTTTGTCACATTCTAAAGTTCCAGTTGCACATGAATTTGGGGGGACACTATCTCACTCACTACAACCATGAAACCTCTCTGAGCCTCAGATTCTCCTTGTGTAAAATGGTAATAATAATACTCCTCATATTCCTTATTTGAGGTTTTAAAGATTAACTAAGTTAATAGATGATACAAAAAAAAAAAAAAAAGATGCTACAGCACTCAGAACATTGCCTGGCACCTAGTAAGCACAATACTGGCATTCCAGTCCCATTGACTCCTAAGGTTCTTGGAAAATTCTAGTCTTTTTCTTTCCTTTCTCTCCTTCTCCTCCTCTTCTTCCTCCTCCTCCTTTTGTGTGTGTGTGTGTGTGTGTGTGTGTGTGTGTGTGTAATCTTTATATCTCCTAGACTAAAAACAGTGTTTGGCGTATAATAGGGCCTCATCAAATATTTGTGAAGTGAATACATGAGTGTTTTCCAGTCACATTCAAGGGAAGCCCGTCTCCGCAAGCTGTTGGAACCCTGGAGGATTCGCCCACACATTTCTCCAGCTGGAGAAGCTAAAAATCATCCAGTCCCCTGGGGAGACAACTAAAATGGCACGGTGTTGCTGTGGGTGCAGGCATGCAAACACTGATGATGGGCACCCCTGGGCCATCCGCAGCGCTAGGGGAGACCACAGATTAGGGATGTGTGAATCCCTTATCTCTGTGGCTACAGCCAGAGCTATGGGGATGGCAGGAGAGACAGAGAGGGGAGGCAGGTGGGCAGGCACCAGCTGCTGAATGACCGGGTCAGTGAGCACCAGCAGGTCTCTAAATACAATTCCCCAAAAGGGTTCTGGGGACATTGCTAGCAGGGCTAAGAGAAACAGTCATGGAGCTCCCTAAGGGCTGTGTCTTCAATTGGATATTGTCACCCAAAGGATGCCCTTACTAGGAAAAGTGCCTGGCAGGGGCTGAGCCAGCCGCCCAGCTGTCCCACACGACTCAGCTACCTTTCACTCCCTTCCCCCTGGGCAGGAATTTGTTCTGGAGTTTGAGTGGAAGAAGCCTCTGTATGTGTGTATGTATATGTGTATGTGAGGTGTTCATGTACCTATTTGTTGAGGAGGGGTGGGGTGGAGGGTTGCTCTCCATGGCAGAAATGTGTAATCTAAGCCAGTTTCCAAGTCCAAGGCTAGCAGGGAAACTGAGATCCAAAATGAGCACGGTCTCCTGAAGCCTTAGCTTGAATACATCAGGGTACACATGACAGGCGACGGGCCGGGGTGAGCCTAGGGGAGAGA
>SJXQ01003443.1:1006887-1022563 GCA_006408695.1 Aepyceros melampus
CTAGGGGAGAGACCCCAGGGAACCTGGAATTGGGTCACTCTTAGAAGGAACGCAGGGCCACAGATCCATCCCCCAGCGTCACTGCCAGGAGCAGACGCCAGGTGAGATGGCCAGCTGAAAGACAGTAGCTAGGATGTGGAGCTCAGTGTATGACCTGATTGGAAATTCAGTTGGTGGCCAGGGTGAGGGTTCAGAAATAGCTAACATTTATTGAGTATGTAATAGGTGCCAGGTCACATAGTGATAAACTCTTTACAAACACTGACCATTTGCTCCTCAGAATCTTCATGAGATAGTTGCCAATGGTATCCCACTTTTTTGGTAAAAAGCTGAGGCTTAGAGGGCACAAAGCTAGGAAATGTCAGAGCCAGGACCGAAGAAGCAGCTTGACTCCAAACCCAGGGATCTTCACCATTAAGCTGTACTGTCCTCAGAATAAGGCCCATCCTGAGGCCCGGGTACAAGGCTGAGGCTGTGGCCAATGCGAGGGCTTTGGTCTTCAGACAAATTTGGTGGAGGTGGGGGGTCTACTTATTCGTGATTAGTATTCTGCCCGCGTCTCCGGTTTTGATTAATCGTTGCAGCAAAAAGCTAAGAATTATATGTGAGGCAGCGCCCCCTTGTGGGTAGAGTGATAAATAAGGTATTACATTTTAAAGAAGAATTTTTTCTTTATGGATTTTTCCTTTTCTGAATGCGTGGTCTGGCCTAGGTTGCTTGCAGTCCCAGGAGGACTGACTGATGAAAAGAACATAGTTGTCACGAAAGTGCTGAGAGAAAGGCTGAACTGAAGACTTGGGTCTGAGGTCTAAGCATATTAGATGCTTAAAACCAAGGATGCCAAGAGGGAATTGAGAGAAGAAACCAAGAGATCAGGCTCGGTTTCTCAGAGAAACTGAGAAAATAGAAGTGAAAGAAAACCTGGTCAGAAAACCCCCTAGGTTTCACCTGTTATGATAATAAGCCTATGTTATTATCAATCGGTAAGTTTTTAATAATAGTACGTGCTACTAATGGTAGTAATTAAATTTATGAATTCCATCTAGTGATTTTTTTTAATATACAGTCCTTATTAAAATCCTGCACAGTAAAAATGATTCTTTCCATTGTACAAGTGAGGAAGCTGAACCTCAAAGGATAAGTGATTTGAGCAAGCCACACTAGGAAATAACAGAACCTGGATCTAAACCCCAATCTATCTGGCTTCAGAGCCCAGGTTTTTTCTATTGTACAATATTTCCCCTTAAATTGTCATTGTGCTGTGCTCAGTCACTCAGTCGTGTCCGACTCTTTGTGACCCTATGAACTGTAGGCCACCAGGCTCCTCTGTCCATGGGGATTCTCCAGGCAAGAATACTGGAGTGAGTTGCTATTTCCTCCTCCAGGGGATCTTCCCAACCCAGGGATCAAACCCAGGTCTCCCACATTGCAGGCGGATTCTTCACCACTGAGCCACCAGAGAAGCCCCAAAATACTGAAGTGGGTAGCCTAGTCCCTTCTCCAGAACTTTCCGACCCAGGAATCGAACCAGGGTCTCCTGCATTGCAGGCGGATTCTTTACCAGCTAAGCTACCAGGGAAGCCAACTTGTCATTAGCATCTGCTGATTCTATCACTCTTTTAAGTTTCATATGGTAGTTATTACATGTCTTCCGAGTGCCTGGCACTGCTTTAGACTTATTTAATTCTCACAACAACCCCAGGAGGCAGGTACTATAATTATATCTTTCTATAGATTAGGAACCTGAAGCACAGAGAGAGTATGTAACTTGCCAAAGGTCATACAGCTAGCAAGTGGCTTCTAATTCATTCATGTCTGACTTGAGGGATTGTGTTCTTAGCACTTTCATATACTGCCTCTCCAGAGATGAAGCAGCGCCCCCAAAGGTCCCAAAGGCACATTTCGTTCTGTAGATGTTCTCAGAGTCAACTTGAGGACCCAACCGACCAGATATGACGTATCTAAAACAGTGCCCTCTCCTACTACTTCCCTCTATATTTCCTTACCTGACTTCACTTATCTTCACAGCACATATCACTTGCTGATATATGACTTATTTTATTTTTATTCATTGTCTGCCTCTTCCACCAGAATGTGAGCTTCTTAAAGACAGGGAATTTGGTTCATTTGCTCTACACTCAGCCCGTAAGATGGTGTTTGGAAAATGGCAGGTGCTCAACAAACGTGGACAGGCTGAATTCCAGCCTGCAGGTTCTTCTCCTGGTCTCTGGTTCTTCTCCTGATCTCTCTGTTAGGTCAAAACTGAACCAGACAGACTTTTTTTTTTGAAGACCACCTACAAGTCACCATAGCCAGAAGATATTTCAATCACCCAATTATTGGACCTCTTAGGAACCCAGTTAGCTCCCACATTTTTCATTCAAGAAATATTTCTTGAGCGTCACCTAGCTGTTAACAGACTCTGAAGCCAGACTGCCTGACCCTGAGTCTCTGCTCTACCACTGGCTAGCAGTAGGACTCTGAGCCATGACCTTAACCTGTCTGTGCTTTCATTTCCTCATCTATCAAAATGAAGAAAACAAGAGTGTTCATCACATTCAGTTGTTGATGAGAATTAAGTGAGCTAATATTTTTAAAGCTCTTAGAATATACTAGGTATGTATTTTGTTAATTAAAACCATGAAGAATACAACAGTAATCAAAATAGACAAAAAGTATGCCCTCTTGAGGCTTACTAAATGGTAGAAGAGATAGAAAATAAATAAATCCATGACTTAGCTGCCTTTTTCTCTTCTACCTAGCCAGCGATTAAATGCTGAAATTCCTAAACAATCATTTTCTCTGCCTCTTCTACTCATTCCCTCTTTGTTTCTCTCCCTTTCCTCTCTTCCTTTCACAACTCTCTCTCTCTCACACACACACACTCACACACACCAGTGATTCCCACACAGCTATCGTATTCAGAGCAGAGCAGAGCCTAGTCCTGGATTGGGACTGCCTCTGCTTGAATCTTGTCTCTGCAATTTACCAGCTGTATGATCCCGGGGAACTCATTTAACTTCTTTGGACGTTAGTTTCCTCATCTTTCAAATGAGGCTAATAAAGCACAAATTCACAGAGTTACCATGAGAATTAAATTACAGTTGTTAAACCTCAGGGCTGAGGTACCAGCCCTGACACCTCAGTTCAGTCAGTTCAGTCGCTCAGTCGTGTCCGACTCTTTGCGACCGCATGAATCGCAGCACGCCAGGCCTCCCGCCCATCACCAACTCCCGGAGTTCACTCAAACTCACGGCCATCGAGTCAGTGATGCCATCCAGCCATCTCATCCTCGGTCGTCCCCTTCTCCTCCTGCCCCCAATCCCTCCCAGCATCAGAATCCTTTCCAATGAGTCAACTCTCCATGAGGTGGCCAAAGTACTGGAGTTTCAGCTTTAGCATCATTCCTTCTAAAGAAATCCCAGGGCTGATCTCCTTCAGAATGGACTGGTTGGATCTCCTTGCAGTCCCAGGGACTCTCAAGAGTCTTCTCCAACACCACAGTTCAAAAGCATCAGTTCTTTGGCGCTCAGCTTTCTTCACAGTCCAACTCTTACATCCATACATGACCACTGGAAAAACCATAGCTTCGACTAGATGGACCTTTGTTAGCAAAGTAATGTCTCTGCTTTTCAATATGCTATCTAGGTTGGTCATAACTTTCCTTCCAAGGAGTGTCTTTTAATTTCATGGCTGCAGTCACCATCTGCAGTGATTTTGGAGCCCAGAAAAATAAAGTCTGACACTTTCCACTGTTTCCTCATCTATTTCCCATGAAGTGATGGGGCCAGATGCCATGATCTTCGTTTTCTGAATGTTGAGCTTCAAGCCAACTTTTCCACTCTCTTTTTTCACTTTCATCAAGAGGCTTTTTAGTTCCTCTTCACTTTCTGCCATAAGGGTGGTGTCATCTGCATATCTCAGATTATTGATATTTCTCCTGGCAATCTCGATTCCAGCTTGTGCTTCTTCCAGCCCAGCGTTTCTCATGATGTACTCTGCATAGAAGTTAAATAAGCAGGGGGACAATATACAGCCTTGATGTACTCTTTTTCCTATATGGAACCAGTCTGTTGTTCCATGTCCAGTTCTAACTGTTGCTTCCTGACCTGCATACAGGTTTCTCAAGAGGCAGCTCAGGTGGTCTGGTATTCCCATCTCTTTCAGAATTTTCCACAGTTTATTGTGATCCACACAGTCAAAGGCTTTGGCATAGTCAATAAAGTGGAAATAGATATGTTTTTCGGGAACTCTCTTGCTTTTTCCATGATCCAGTGGATGTTGGCAATTTGATCTCTGGTTCCTCTGCCTTTTCTAAAACCAGCTTGAACATCTGGAAGTTCACGATTCACATACTGTTGAAGCCTGGCTTGGAGAATTTTGAGTATTACTTTCCTAGCCCCACTCCAGTACTCTTGCCTGGAAAATCTCATGGATGGAGGAGCCTGGTGGGCTCCAGTCCATGGGGTCGCTAAGAGTCAGACACAACTGAGCAACTTCACTTTCACTTTTCACTTTCATGCATTGGAGAAGGAAATGGCAACCCACTCCAGTGTTCTTGCCTGGAGAATCCCAGGGACAGGGGAGGCTTGTGGGCTGCCATCCATGGGGTTGCACAGAGTTGGACACGACTGAAGCGACTTAGCAGCAGCAGTAGCAGCAGCAGCGTATGAGATGAGTGCAATTATGTGGTAGTTTGAGCATTCTTTGGGCATTGCCTTTCTCTGGGATTGGAATGAAAACTGACCTTTTCCAGTCCTGTGGCCACTGCTGAGTTTTCCAAATTTGCTGGCATATAGAGTGCAACACTTTTACAGCATCATCTTTTAGGATTTGAAATAGCTCAACTGGAATTCCATCACCTACACTAGCTTTGTTCATAGTGATGCTTCCTAAGGCCCACTTGACTTCCCATTCCAGGATGTCTGGCTCTAGGTGAGTGATCACCCCATCGTGATTATCTCGGTCCTGAAGATCTTTTTTGTACAGTTCTTCTGTGTATTCTTGCCACCTCTTCTTAATATCGTCTGCTTCTGTTAGGTCCATACAATTTCTGTCCTTTATCGAGCCCATCTTTGTATGAAATGTCCCCTTGGTATCTCTACTTTTCTTGAAGAGATCTCTAGTCTTTCCCATTCTGTTATTTTCCTCTATTTCTTTGCACTGATCACTGAGGAAGGCCTTCTTATCTCTTCTTGCTATTCTTTGGAACTCTGCATTCAGATGTTTATATCTTTCCTTTTCTCCTTTGCTTTTCACTTCTCTTCTTTTCACAGCTATTTGTAAGGCCTCCCTAGACAGCCATTTTGCTTTTTTGCATTTCTTTTCCATGGGGATGAGCTTGATCCCTGTCTCCTGTACAATGTCATGAACCTCCATCCATAGTTCATCAGGCACTCTATCAGATCTAGTGCCTTAAATCTATTTCTCACTTTGACTGTATAATCATAAGGGATTTGATTTGATTTGATTTGATTAGGTACTGCTATTGCTGCTAACTCACTTCAGTCGTGTCTGACTCTGTGCGACCCCATAGACGGCAGCCCACCAGGCTCCCCTGTCCCTGGGATTCTCCAGACAAGAACACTGGAGTGGGTGATTAGGTACTAGTGAGTACCTAATAAATAGTAGTTTTTTTTATCTATATGGTAAAGAGTCCCAAATCTCTCCTCTGAGTTCCAAACCACATATCCATCTGTCTTCTGGGCATCTTCAACTGGATATATCAAAGACACTTCAAACTTGATATATCTGAAAGTCAAGTTCATAACCCCTCCACACCTCCCAAACTAGTCCTCTTCTAGGGCTGTTGCATTCATGAATAACACCATCAACCACACACTTACACAAGTCCTATCCTAGTAGTTAAACTTCCCTGATGCTCAGACGATAAAGAATCTGCCTACAATGCCGGAGACCTGGGTTTGATCCCTGGGTTGGGAAGATCCCCTAGAGGAGGGCATGGCAACCCACTCCAGTATTCTTACCTGGGAATCCTCATGGACACAGGAGCCTGGTGGGTTACAGTCCATGGGGTCACACAGAGTTGGACATGACTGAGTGACTTTTGCCCTTTCCTCTCATTCAGTCCCCATAGTTAATCAGTCAGCAAGTCTTGTGTACGGAATGTGACAAGTTTAGTATCATAGTTAAGAACAGAGACTTTGAACGAACTTGTGGGCAAAGCAGGGGAAGAAGAGGGTGGGATGAATTGAGAGTAGCACTGACGTGTATATATTACCATATGCAAAACAGATAGCTAGTGGGAAGCTGCTGAATAATACAGAGAGCTTGGCTCAGTGCCCTGTGACTATCTACAGGAATGGGGTGAAGAGGGTGGGAAGGGGGCTCGAGAGGATATACCTATGGCTGATTCCATGTTGTGCGGCAGAAACCTATACAACATTGTAAAGAAAATTTCCTCCAATTAAAACATTTTAAAGAAATTTCAAAATTTCTTAAAACAAAACCCAGAGACTTTGAAACCAAATGTGGTTAAAAATCCTAGTTCTACCACTTATTAGCTGCATAGTCAGCTTTCTCTGAGTCTCAGTTTCATCAGCACAATAGGGACCAATAATGGTATCTAATTCATTGGATTGTTATGAGGATTAAATGAATCGGTACTTATAAATGTCTTAGAACAGTGCCTAGGATATAGAAAGCACTCAATAACTGCTAGGTGCTTTTTTAAAAATTATTTTTTTTTGGTAAGCTATAGCCTTGTGACTATACCCCTATGTGTTTTCTCACTCTGTAGATCTGTAGAACTCCAGGAAATGAATGTGTGAAATGCTAGTGCTGAAATCTGTATGGTAAATCCACCAATGACCTTAAATCAAACAGACCCTCCTCTATATTCCATATTTGTTAGGGGGAGGTTGGTCCTGACCTGGTACCTGGTAAAACCTGTTACTTAAAGAAGACAGAAGCTGACCCAGAGAAAAATTATTTGAAACATGAATTAAAAGAGTAAAATTTTATTCACTGAAATACCTACTATGTGATAGCCATGAGGGGATAAATGAATCAGACCCAGGCCAGCCTTCAAAGACCTCCCAGGATTTGAAGACTGGACAAGAACTGTGGAGGCTTTAAGGCATAGCACCACTCCCTCCCGCCCCCAAAAGGCCATGACCTAAGTGAGTCACTAAAGATTGCTCAGCACCAATTCCCTCATCTCTGCAATTGGACATTTGCTGGACAAATCTCTCTGTTAAAAACCTCACTTATCTGCTCCAGCAACCCTGTTCCATCACAATCCCAGATCTTGAGTCACACAGGCCAAGGGGCAAATCCCAGCTTTGCCACTTAGTCGCCGTGTACCTTGGAGGTAGTCACTCAGCCACCCTAAGCCTCTGTTGCTTCGTTTGTACACTAGAGTTAATAATAGTACCTACTTCACAGAACTGTGGAGGAGTCAAAGAGCTCATGCATATACAGCAGTGAAAACAGTGCAGAGAGTACGAGCTCCATTCCTATTGGCCATATTCTTACCTCCAAGTATACAGAACTATTCTGAGAAGGAATGGAAAAGGCCACAAGAATGTTCATATCTTGAAAACAAGGAAGAATGTTCACCAAAGAAAATATTGTCTGATTATAGCCCAGGTTTATGACACGGTTCCCGGGGCAGGGCGGGGATGGGGGTGGGGTCTCGGTCATAAAAGAGCTCCCAATATGAAAAGTGGAGCTAACATAGGGGCTAAAGATAATGAAATTAGAGGTCAGAAAGTCCTCGCTTTGAACCCCATTTTGTATTCCAAGAAGGCTTCCCTGGTGGCTCAGATGGTAAACCGTCTGTTTCCAATGCAGGAGACCTGGGTTCGATCCCTGGGTTGGGAAGATCCCTTGGAGAAGGAAATGGCACCCCACTCCAGTACTCTTGCCTGGAAAAATCCTATGGATGGCGGAGCCTGGTAGGCTACTGTCCATGGGATCACAAAGAGTCAGACACGACTGAGCGACTTCACTTCACTTGTGTTCCAGGAAGAGTTTTCTGCTGCTGATGCTGCTAAGTCACTTCAGTCGTGTCCAACTCTGTGTGACCCCAGAGACAGTAGCCCACCAGGCTCCCCCGTCCCTGGGATTCTCCAGGCAAGAATGCTGGAGTGGGTTGCCATTTCCTTCTCCAATGCATGAAAGTGAAAAGTGAAAGTGGAGTCGCTCAGTCGTGCCCGACTCTTAGCGACCCCATGGACTGCAGCCTACCAGGCTCCTCCATCCATGGGATTTTCCAGGCAAGAGTACTGGAGTGGGGTGCCATTGCCTTCTCCGAGAGTTTTCTAGAGGTGACCTATTTCTTCCACAGTAGTTTGCAGCTCAGATATGCTGTCATTAAGGAGGAAGTGGCCCTGGGTTGGGGTCTCATGGGGCATATAACCAGGATTTTCAGACTTCTTTGGTGGTGGGACAGAAATAGTATTTTTTTCCACTCAGTTTTCTTGTGGCTATTGTTTTGTTTGTAAGCAGGTGATGTAGGGTAATTGCTCCAAATAGGGTCTCTGGAGCCAGACTCCCTGGGTTCAAATTCCAGCTGTGCCACTTACTTACTCTGTGACTTAGCTTTTCTGAGCCTCAGTTACCAAACAGTAATAATAACATACCTCACAGGATGGTACCGAGGATAAAATGACATCAGTTCAGTTCAGTCCAGTTCAGTCACTCAGTCGTGTCCGACTCTTTGCGACCCCATGGACTGCAGCACGCCAGGCCTCCCTGTCCATCACCAACTCCCGGAGTTCACTCAAACTCATGTCCATCAAGTCAGTGATCCAACCATTTCATCCTCTGTGTCCACTTCTCCACCCACCTTCAATCTTTCCCAGCATCAGGAATCAGCATCTTTTCCAGTGAGCCAGTTCTTTGCATCAGGTGGCTAAAGTATTGGAGTTTCATCTTCAACATCAGTCCTTCCAATGAATATTAGTGCCACTTACTTACTCTGTGACTTAGCTTTTCTGAGCCTCAGTTACCAAACAGTAATAATAACATACCTCACAGGATGGTACCGAGGATAAAATGACATCAGTTCAGTTCAGTCCAGTTCAGTCACTCAGTCGTGTCCGACTCTTTGCGACCCCATGGACTGCAGCACGCCAGGCCTCCCTGTCCATCACCAACTCCCGGAGTTCACTCAAACTCATGTCCATCAAGTCAGTGATCCAACCATTTCATCCTCTGTGTCCACTTCTCCACCCACCTTCAATCTTTCCCAGCATCAGGAATCAGCATCTTTTCCAGTGAGCCAGTTCTTTGCATCAGGTGGCTAAAGTATTGGAGTTTCATCTTCAACATCAGTCCTTCCAATGAATATTCAGGACTGATTTCCTTTAGGATAGACTGGTTGGATCTCCTTGCAGTCCAAGGGACTCTTAAGAACCTTCTCCAACACACAGTTCAAAAGCATCAGTTCTTCAGTGCTCAGCTTTCTTTATAGTCCAACTCTCACATCCAGACATGACTACTGGAAAAGCCACAGCTTTGACTAGATGGACCTTTGTTGGCAAAGTAATGTCTCTTTTTTTTGATATGCTATCTAGGTGGTCATAACTTTTCTTCCAAGGAGCAAGCGTCTTTTGGGACAAGGCAACTGGGAAGAGTAGCAGCTACATTCTCAGTGTTTGTCATGGAGAATCCATGCTGTGCCTAATCCAAGCAGGTTTTCTGGAGCAGAAGGAAATTTCTAGAGCTGTGGGCAGTGAGGTCACCGGAGTGAGGGGACAATAGCTACACATAACCAACATGTGAAAGGTAGCTCTAATGACTGATTCCAAGGTTCTTCCAGCCTCCTGCCCACTCCCACTCTCTTGCACTCAGTGGTTTCTCTTCTCTCACAGAGAACATGGAAACTATCATGTGCTACAGTCCCCCCCTCACCCCTCTATTCACACCTGCATCTCCCATTATTATTCCCCTTTCCTCTTCAGGCTCTACTCACTGGCCCCTATCCATTCTTCATCCTCCATTACATGCTAAATGATTCCAGGACCTAGAGGGGATAGTCTCTGAGAGGGGCATGTTCACACATGCCATACTGTTTCATTCTCATAGCGATCATCTGTAATGGGTGTCCTGATACCTCCTCTAAAGATGAAGAAACTGAGATTCAGAGAGGTTAGGCAACTCAGCCAAGATCACACTGCAACGCTGAGGTTCAAACTTAGAAATTCCTAGCTAGTCAGCTCATTTGCCTTCCACCGTACCAGAAAGGATCCCCAAAACATCTAAAAACTACTAGTTGAATAAAATTCTGCTCCTTTGGGACCTACCAGAGTTGTGAGTTAGTGGACTATACAATGCATTTTGGGGGAAATAATCTTTGTAGGAGCAAGACTGGAAATGTCAGGCTGCTGTGCCCATTGGCAGAGCTACTTGGGGTGTGGAGAGATCAAGCAGTAAAAATTAATGATGCAAAGACAAGTTGATTAAGAAAACCCTGCACATGTAGAGGGAAATATTGCACATTATCACTCCATCCCATAATTTTAAGTGATGAGTCTCGTAAGTGAGCACCTGGACCTTCACCTAGTACAGGGGCCCTCCCAGTTGTCCCACAGTACCAGGTGGGTCAGACTGTAAAGACTCCAACTGCAATGCAGGTGCCTTGGACTCCAAGATCCCCTGGAGAAGGGCATGGCAACCCACTCTAATATTCTTGCCTAGGAAATCCCATGGACAGAGGAGTGAAAGATTGTCGGTATGAGCCGTAAACGATGCCGGGATTCTTGGCCTCGAGAGGAGAGGAATTCGATCCAGGGCCAGTGATGAGGCTTGATCATTCAGAGCTTTTGTGTAATAAAGTTTTATTAAAGTATAAAAGAGATAGGGAAAGCTTCTGACATAGACATCAGAAGGGGCAGAAAGAGTGCCCCCTTGCTAGTTTTTAGCAAGAAGTTACATACCTATTAGCAAGATGCTAATTAGGGAAAGGAAATGTCTCAAAACTCAGAAAGTGGCACCAGGCCCCTCACCCACAACATGCATTTTGTGATAACATTGGGACAAGGTGAGTCATCCCGGACCATAAAACAATTGATATGAATCTTGAAGAAAGACAGGTTTCCGAGCAAATACATAGTTTCATTAACATAGCTTAAGAGAACATTTCCATGGGTAAAACATAATGGTTTGTTGAGTGACTATTGGTTCTGAGTCTTAGGCAGAACTGACTTGAAGAAAGACAGATTCTAAGGTAAATGCATAGTTCATTAACATAGCTTAAGAAAAACATTTCTATAAGAAAAACATACTGGTTAGCTCAAGGTTTCAGAAAAGTTAAGTTCAGGTGGAACCAGGTTTCGTTATGGCAACACAGAATTTTAAAAGAAACCTCCTTTTAATTTTGTAGAGAAGGGGAAAAAAATCTGACACTTGTAGTTTGTTTCCAACTCTATGGAGTTGGTGATGGACAAGGAAGCCTGGTGTGCTGCAGTCCATGGGGTCGAAAAGAGTCAGACACGACTGAGTGACTGAACTGAAGTGAAAGATTACTCCAGCCCCCATCCAGAGCTTTTCCGGACACCTTGTATGCTATGGTTTGTCATGGATTTTTCTCTTCCACTATCCTAATGTCTATGAATGCAGTGACAATCAGCAGGTCTGTTTGGACTGGAAGCTTCCTGAAGATAAGATCAGGCTGGTGTAGTTAGTTCTCTCCCTGGAGACAGCAGAAGCACAGAGATGGCTTGCTGGCATTGCCTCCTGCCATCCTCTTTTCTGCCACTTGGGGGCAACATGGAGGCTCATAAATCCCTCGGGCTTGACTTCATCTTTTCCATGGAGAAGGAAACGGCAACCCACTCCGGTGTTCTTGCCTGGAGAATCCCAGGGACGGCGGAGCCTGGGGGGCTGCCGGCTATGGGGTCGCACAGAGTCGGACACGACTGAAGCGACTTAGCAGCAGCAGCAGCAGCAGCAGCATCTTTTCCACTTGTTGAAATGTGTCTTAAATTTTCCTGTCTCTCTTTCTACTCTCTCTTCTTTTCTCCTCCTCCACTTCTCCCTCTTCTTTCTCTTCAGTTCTTTTTCTATTTCTCTATCTCTCTTTCCCTCTTTAAATAAATATCTCAGTAAATATCTATTTTTATCTCTCTGCCTCGTGTATATGTGTCTCTCTTCTCTCTGCATGTCTCTGTCTGTCTGTCTGTCTCTCTCTCCCTCTCTCCCTCTCCCTCTCTCTTCCTCCCTCTTTCTCTCCCTCTCTCTCTTCTCACTGATTCTTACTCTTTCACCCTGAGTGTTTCTCAGGATTTCTTAAACCCTGTGTAATTCCTTCACAGCAGAAGGAGAATGTGAGAAAGTGCTCGAAGGATGTGGCAGTGGTTGGGGCTGAGAAAGATTTACTGCAGCCAGAGAAAGAGCTTGCCTTCCCTCCATCTCTAAATGGCCTGAAATGAGTCCTTTGGAATCAGCCTCTGCCCCCTCAACTACCAGCTTCAGAAGATGCCCCACCATCTGTCTCAGCCCCTCTGCCCCATGAGAAACCGTGTGTCCTCCAGGTTGCAAAAGGAGCCTGGGAAGTGGATTTCATCACAAGCCAAGGGGGCGTGTGGCAGATGGTGTAGTGTGTGTTACTAGGAACAAGGGATAAGATCCCTTTCCATCTTTCATACGCTGGACCTTTTCCACTTGTCCAGTGTTCACAGGAACATACTCAGAAAATATCCCAAGTACTCCTGATGTCAGGGACATAATATTTGCATCAAGCCTTGGCTCGGATGCTTCTTTATGTCACCCTAAACTGCCAGTCTCATCCTCACACCCTGAACCAGGCACTTGGCTTACAGAGAAGCTCCAGCTTCGGCAGGAGGCGTGCCTATGACCTTTATAAGCTCCTCCAATGTTGGACTCCGCTGCTCATATACTATGCTTAGGTTCAACACCTGTTTTGCAGCACAGTTCTGCCTCCCCCTCCTCAGCCCTGGGGTGCTGGTGTGAAAGGAACCCTGAAATTGAAGCCAGAAGCCTTGTTTTAGGATTCCAACTCCCACAGCCTTCCTCCATTGCTACAGTGGCCCCCAGTGGTTTTAGGAAGGATCTCCCAGGTGAACGACCCTTTCAAAAGGAGTGTGTGTGTGTGTGTGTGTGTGTATCCCAATTATTGACTCATTTTCATTACAGTGTTAAACTATGAACTATGTACAAAAAGAAAATGGGCTGCAGACTCCTGATGTTTATGGCTGAAACCCGATTATAAAGCTGAAACGAAGTTCCAAATGAAGTGTAAAACAAAGCTCCAAAACCAATAAAAATCAAATGAGCAACAATGGTTTTAACAAGGTGGATGATGTTGTTTTTCTAAAATTAAATGGCTGTTTAGACCGTGACTGCAGTACCGACTGGGTTACAGGTTCTTTTGAGTTTCTTGTACTGTGTTACTGAGTGCCAGACGATGACTCAGCTCTCATATCACTTTTTTTTTCCCTATTAGATCTACTGCTAAACTGTCATTCCTACAGCCCTCAGGGACATCATTTGGCCTTCACTGGGACTAAACCATCATTTATGTATTAAGTCTTCCTATGTTCTTTTCTCATTAGTCCTTGACAATGCAAGTAGGACAATGTGATGCTAATGAGATCTTTTATACAAACTGTGGCAGAGATTGCTAGTTATCTGCCCCACAAACCACCTCTTCCTCCCATAGTGTGCCCAAGCCAAACACTACTTTCCCTGGCCTGCCTTGTAGATAAGCATGACCATACCACAAAGCTCTGGCCAATGAGATACAAGTGGAAGTGCTCCTAAAAGGAATGGGGACTGTCCTTCCTTTGCTTTTTCCTTCCTATTACTGCTTGAAATGAGCAAGTATTAGCTGAGCTATAGCAAGCAAGTTGGATCATGAGGATGAATGCCAGACTCTAAGGACGACCCAGGAGAGAGCTAGGAATTACGGTCCCTAACTTTTCACTTTCATGCACTGGAGAAGGAAATGGCATCCCACTCCAGTGTTCTTGCCTGGAGAATCCCGGGGACGGGAGAGCCTGGTGGGCTGCCGTCTATGGAGTCGCACAGAGTCGGACACGACTGAAGCGACTTAGCAGCAGCAGCAGTAGCAACAACTTCATGGAGTTACCATATTAAACCTACACATCTGATCTCTGGACTTCTTTGACATGATAGAGAACTAACCTTCTATCTTATTTAAACTAGTCTCATCTTAGATGACTCTTTGCTACATGCAGCCTAACCTGATTCTAAGAAACCAACACAGATATAAATGAGAGTCCAAAAATTTGATGGCTGCCCTTAATTTTATAAAGTAGCCATCCAGATGGATGATTCAGAATAGGCTTCTAGCATACATTTTAGATTTTTATTGTAATAAAAACACAATCTTAAAAATTATCACAGAAAACACTCTAACTCCTAAGAATATTCCATACCTTGACAGATGGCCAGAGCCTGGGAGAAACTTTGGCTTAGTAGTTATGACCCAGAAAGGATCTAGGAACCTAAGACCCAGGTGATGAGGTACAGGCCTTTGAACTTCTATTAAGGATCACCTGACCTTGAGCTTGTGTCTCAGGCCAGCAGAGGGCTCAGTGGGAAGCTCAGGAGAAGAGGGCATCAGCTTGGGAAAGAGGGCCAACAGCAGTGCCATCCTACCAAAACCTACTCCGCAGTCTTTCTCAGCCCAGCTCCCTTTGTGTTGCCCCACGTAGCTGCACAGAAGACAGCTTTTGATAGAATGAGAAGCCACAAGCCAAGAGAGTGACTGTCGTTGCTTCCTAGAACGCCGGGGCATAAAGCAGGTGACAGGAAGGTTGGGGCCAAAACACTAGCCAGGAAGGGTCAGCTCTCTGTCCCTCCATGGGGCCCCAGCTGCTGGACTTAGCCATGGCCCCGGAAACTTGACTCCTGTGACTGAAATCCCCATGCTAATTTCAAATTTAGCCCTGGGCCTTGGGCCACTTCATAAACTGCCTCCTCATTTGTTCCCCTCCCCACCACTGCCTCAGGGTTCATGGCCAGAGCTTAGGAGAAGAAAGGGGGGCTACGAAATAGGAACCTCAGCTTGGCCTGCTTAACTTGTCTCCAGAAAATAAATCTTAATCAAATCACTGGAGAGAGTTCCTTCTGCTTTCACCACAATTCTTTCTCTCTCTGCTCCCTTTGTCCCCTTTCCACTCCCACCACCCTTTCTGCCTTTCTGGAGTCTTTGCCCTTAGCCAGCCTGCCTTCCCTTCCCCTGCAGGCTGTGCTGGGCCCCACGGGGTGAAGTAGTGGAAAAAGCATGTGTTTGGGCTACAAAATGATAGTTAATCCCGGATCTACCACTAACTAGCTGTGAGATCCAGGGCAAGTCACTTCAATCCTCTGAGTCTGTTTCCACTCCTGGAAAATGGGGCTAGTAATTCTCCTAATAAAGCTGCCATCACGATTTAATTGAGACAAAATGCATGCTTCCAACACCTAGTAGGGGCTTTCAATCAATACGTGTGTGTGTGTGTGTGTGCACGTGTGCATGGATGTGTAGCCCCCACTAGCCACAGCTATTCCCCAAAACTGCTGCCAGCCTGAGTGAATGGCACCTGCTGCCAACCAAAAAGCAATGAATCATTCCTGACTCATTCTTCTATCTTGTCTTCCACCTGCAATCCATCACCAACCGAATCCTGTCCATTTTACCTCCCAGTCTTGCTCAGACACTGTCCCATAATACCAGGGACCT
>SJXQ01003443.1:1022704-1115953 GCA_006408695.1 Aepyceros melampus
ACCTCCAGCACTGCTTTGAAAAGTTGCAATTTTACATAAATGGCTGTGATCATTCATGCCCATCTCCTTTCTCATCACTGTATTCCCAGTGCCTGGCACAATGCCAGTTAGGTGTTAAACAGATACTGTTGAGTGAATGAATGAGTAGAGGTAAGCTATTTAAGACTCAGAGAAGTTAAGCAACTTGCCCAGAGTCACACAGTAAGCAGCCATGCCATGATGTGAACTAAGATTTGTCCAGTTCTCAAGTTGGTGCTCTTAACCATAGTTTCAGCAGTGACGAGGCCGCCATATCAGCAGGGTGTGCCATGGTACAGGTATGAGGTAGGGCAGGTGCATGTTTTTGTATGTTTTTGCTTGGGGACTGGACTTGAACTCTTTCCCTTTCCTGGTTAGGGATTGCATCAGTGTAAATCTTGATCAGGATTCTAATTTGGCCAAGATGGGGTCTTAATCTTTTTCTATGTCCATGCCGCATTGATGTGGACCAAGTATAAGTGTGTGGGTGTGTGTATGTGGTGGGGGATGCGGATCAAGGAAGAGAAAAAGGCCTAGACCGGGTACAATGGAGCGAGATATGGATCCTGAAGGTGGTAAGGATGGGGAGTTAGCACCACCTGGTGGACTCCAGGCTTCAAGTAAAATATGAGAGGCGAGAAAAGTGTTGGAGAGTCTGGGCTGAAAATGCAGTAGAGTATGAATAGAAGTGTATTCATTATTGAGAGCTTGCTGTGCTAGATGCTAGTTTAATCCTTAAGCCTCACACCAAGCCAGCTCAGGAACCAAAGACCCGAGTGGTTAAGTGACTTACTTGAGATCCACAGCTAAAGGGAGAGAGTTAGGACTTGGACTCACTTCTGACTTTCTAGAGCTTACCTTCTTTCTATTGTGCCATATGCTGCATGATGAAAACGTGAGGAGCCTAGGAAGGAAATTGTAAGGAAGAACAGAAGTCAAATCTCAGGTCAGTTCTGCTCAAGAAAGCAGCTGGCCACAGGCCTCTGGGCTCTGATGCCCTCAGGCTCCCTCTCAGTCTGCTGGTTAACAGCTGGCAATAATGTTAGGACAAGCTGTCGCTTCCCAAGGATCTGCCACAGTGGCCCGGTACCCTATGCCATCCCTTGCACTCTGCCTCCTCTTTGCAGCAAGTTCTTGATACCTTAGTGTCTCAAAATGCTAATGACCACTTGGACCCTTTTTCTGTCCCAGCATCTCAAGGGGAGGAAACTAAGAAAGTTTATAAAGGCCACCCACAAATCATAGGAATTTGGTTTAAGTTAAATTAAAAATATTGAGTGTCTATTCTAGTCTGGTTTTGTGCAATCTTTAAAGTTATGAAATAGACATGTACCTGAAATATTTAGCTCCCAACTCTACCACTTACCAACTGTGGGACCTTAGGGGAGTAACTTCCTTTCTGTGATTCTGTGACCCTTTCTGTGATTCTTGTTCCTCATCTGTAAATGGAGATAATCCTTCAGGGGCATTGGGAAAATTCAGAGAGGATGTCTACATATTACTGTTACATAGTTCTGGTGCCTGCAATGCTATTATTAATGACCAGCCACATCCAACATAACATATCCTGTTCTAGCAGATCTTAATAGTTACCAATAAAATGTTAAAGGATTCCATTTATTTATTCATTCATACATTTTGTGGTAAATATAATTAACAGTCTTATTATTCTATCTATCAAGATACAATCCTTAAGAAATCCAATGATCAAATTTCTGAGTGATCAAACTCCTGAGAGAGCAGTTTAACTGAGACAAAGAATGCATTGGAAAGGTGTAAGCACTTTCTGTCAAATAGATGAAATACACAAACCCTTACACGTGTAGGAAAACTGAGCTGTGGTACATACATATACACAATGGAGTATTACTCAGCTATTAAAAAGAATGCATTTGAATCAGTTCTAATGACGTGGATGAAATGGAGTCTATTATACAGAGTGAAGTAAGTCAGAAAGAAAAACACCAATACAGTATACTAATGCATATGTGTGGAATTTATAAAGATGGTAATGACGACCCTATATGTGAGACAGCAAAAGAGACACAGATATGAAGAACAGACTTTTGAACTCTGTGGGAGAAGGCGAGGGTGGGATGATTTGAGAGAATAGCACTGAAACATGTATATTACCATATGTGAAATAGATTGCCAGTCCAGGTTTGACGCATGAGACAGGGCACTCAGGGCTGGTGCACTGAGATTACCCGAAGGGATGGAATGGGGAGGGTGGTGGGTGGGGGTTTGGGATGGGGGACACATGTACACCCTTGGCTGATTCATGTCAATGCATGGCAAAAACCACCACAATGTTGTAAAGTAATTAGCCTCCAATTAAAATAAACAAATAAATTTAAAAAAAATTTTTAAACACACACACAAAATAAATAGTCCAAAAGGCCTATAGCCTCATCCCTGAAATGTATCCATGTCAACATTCATAGCTTAACAGGCTTGATCCTCTCATGGTCACTGGATGCTCAGCTGAAGAGATCTGTGAAAATCTCACTTAGGTGAACAGTAGAGACTCCCCCACCCTGACTGATCTGGATAGAAGAAGACAGCACATAGCACTCTGGAGGCTTCCAGAGAGCACAGCTGGGCCTATAGGCTTTGAGGATGACATGGACCCTCAAATCTTGGGAACTCTTGGGTTAAATGATCCCATAGCAAGACATATAAGTGAAAGGGCAGTGCCACAGCCATCAGAGACATTAGTGACAACTCCAGCGGCAGTCTTTATGACACCATGGGATGAATGACTCCCTTTGCAGTTGTGCAGAACAACAGAGGAAAGGGGAAGATACCCTAGGTAAACAGGTAAATGGTATGTCTAGACCGTATGCTTCTCTGGGCTGGCCAGAGTCTAGCCTAAATATCCAGGCCAGTCCATGGCCTTGCTTGGTGGGTAGAGTGTTCTTCTTGGTATGCCTGCAGTTATCAGTCCATCCAGAATGGTCAGTGTTTCTAGTTTATCTGTGTGTTCAGAGTGTTCTTTCCATCTGACAATCTCAACCATTGGCCATACCTTCCTAGGCCTGTCTGATGTTTCTCCAGCTGGACATACAGCCTGACAGTAGCTATGGTTAAGTTTTGAACAGAGGAAGATTGGGGATGGTTCAACAATTCCTTCTGGGACTCAGGGTCCTTTGCCCTGACCAATGTCCCATTAGCCAGGCCCCTCAAAGGAACTATCTCCCCTGAGAGGCAGAGATATACATAAGCCAGCTGCAGAGGGAGACCTGACCCACTCCAGCATGTACTCCAGGTGTCTTAGGAAAAAAGGCTCCCCCTCCCTCAAACACAGCTTCTTCCCTGTAGAGCCTTGCCTACTACACAACCTCTGTGGACCCAAGACTTGCCCCCTCTGACCTTCTGTGACAGCCGCAGCCACCCAGTCACAATGGAGCAGGGTTCTACTGTCAGATACTCTGAACTCCAGGTCTTCTTTTTGCCATTTACCCAGCTGTATGACCCTGAGCAAGTTGCTTCACTTCTTTAAGACTTTATTTCCCTGTCTAAAATGGGGGTAATAATAGCAACAACTTTGTTGAGTTGTTGATGAAATTAAAAGAGATAATTCATATAAACTAAACTTGGGCATAATCCAGTGTGTGTGTGTGTGTGTGTGTGTGTGTGAGAGAGAGAGAGAGAGAGAGAGAGAGTGTGTGAGTTGTTCAGTTGTGTTCAACTCTTTGTGACCCCTGTAGCCTGCCATGCTTCTCTGTCCATGGAATTCTCCAAGCAAGAATACTGGAGTGGGTTGCTGTTCCTTTCTCCAGCAGATGTTCCCGACCCAGGAACTGAACCTGGGCCTCCCGCATTGCAGGTAGATTCTTTATCATCTCAGCCACTAGGGAAACACTATCCAGCATAATCTTGGGCAAGTTACTTAGCTTCTCTCTGCCTCAATTTCCTTGTCTTTAAAATAGAATGAATAGTACCTATCTTATGAGGATGTTATGAAAATTAAATGAAGTTAAAATTTGGAAAGCACTTAGAGCAGAGATTGTTACAGAAGTGCTATATAGGTGTTTGTTAAATAAGTTAATGTCAGATTCTTCTTCATTAATTCCACAAATATCTACCATCTATTATATGCCAGGCATTGTTCTTGTCCCTGCAGATGCAGAAATGAACAAAATCGGCAAGGTTTCTTACTTTTGTGGAGTTCAGAGTCCAGGAAAGTAAGACAAATGATAAATAAGCTAACAAAACAAACAAAATAAAGGAATTCCAAGGGAGAAGTGAAACAATGTCATAGGACACAGAGTGATGGGGAGAACATGGGGGGCCACTATTTGATAAGGTAGTCAGACAAGGCTTTTATGAGAAGGTGATATATAAGCAGGGACCTAAGTATAAAAACAGAGAGCAGGGTCTTGGGAGACAGGTTTCCAGGCAGAAGGAAGAGATAGTGCAAAGGTCCTGAGTTATGGGGATCTTCTCGACCCAGATATCAAACCCATGTCTGTTGCATTGACAGGTGGGTTTTTACTACTGAGCCACCAGGGAAGCCTATGGTTGGGATAGAATAAGGGAAAGAAAAAGTAGGAGATGAGGGCAAAGAAGGAGACAGAGATATGATCATATAGGACCCTGGAGGCCAGGTAAAGGAGTTTAAGTTTTATTATAAATGCTGTAAGGGCTTCCCAGGTGGCGCATTGGTAAAGAATCTGTCTGTCAATACAGGAGACAGAAGAGATGTGTGTCTGTTCCCTGGGTCAGGAAGAGACCCTAAAGGGGGAAATGGCAACCCACTCCAGATTTCTTGCCTAGAAAATTCCATGGACAGAGGAGCCTGGCAGGCTACAGTCCATGGGGTCACAAAGAGTCAGACACAACTGAGAGATTGAGCACGAGCGCAATAAATGCAATAAGGAGCCAATTCATAGCCTACTGCTTGTTTTACGTTGGACCCAGTAATTGTCCAAGATTACACAAAGAATTAGCAGCAAACCTGAGATCAAGACCAATCTTCCCATATTCCCCAACATCTTGCATTCGATTCCTGGTCACATCATATTCTGTGCAAATTATATCATAGCACAACATTGCAGATTCATTGAATACAGTTTCCATGAATGAAATTGATGACCTGAGGATGGATTTCAGGTCATTTACTCAGCAAGTCCTACTGAGCACATATTAGTGTTCAGCCCCATGCTGGATGCTGCTGATGGGCAAGCACCATAGAGATTTTACACAGAGAGGCACTGAAACCTGCCAGCCCAGCCCCTCTTTTTCAGGTCTCCAGGGTAGGACAAAGAATTCTTGCACTGGTAGGTAGGATGTGGGAGTCTGGCAGGAGGAAACTGGAACCTGGTTTTGCATACAAGCAGGCAGATGATGTCAACCTGACATCAGTTCAGCACTCAGTTGTGTCCGACGCTTTGCGACCCCATGGACTGCAGCACAAAAGGCTTCCCTGTCTATCCCCAACTCCCGGAGCTTGCTCAAACTCATGTCCATAGAGTTAGTGATGCCATCCAACCATCTCATCCTCTATCGTTCCCTTCTCCTCCTGCTTTCAATCTTTCCTAGCATTGGGGTCTTTTCCAATAAGTCAGTTCTTTGCATCAGGTGGCCAAAGTATTAGAGTTTCAGTTTCAGCATCAGTTCTTCCAGTGAATATTCAGGACTGATTTCGTTTAGGATGGACTCTCAAGAGTCTTCTCCAGCACCACAGTTCAAAAGCATCAATTCTTCAGTGCTCAGTTTTCTTTATACTCCAACTCTCACATCCATACATGACTACTGGAAAAACTATACCTTTGACCAGACAGACCATTGTTGGCAAAGTAATATCTCTGCTTTTTAATATGCTGTCTAAGTTGGTCATACAATTTCTTCCAAGGAGCAAGCATCTTTCAATTTCATGGCTGCAGTCACCATCTGCAGTGATTTTGGACCCAAAAAAGTTAAGTCTCTCACTGTTTCCATTGTTTCCCCATAAATTTGCCATGAAGTGATGGGACCGGATGCCATGATCCTAGTTTTCTGAATGTTTAGTTTTAAGCCAACTTTCTCACTCTCTTCTTTCACTTTCATCAGGAGGCTCTTTAGTTCTTCTTCGCTTTCTGCTCTAAGTGTGGTGTCATCTGCATATCTGAGGTTATTGACATAGGGAATGAATTATACGATGATTACCTGCTCAAGGCAACTAAAGGAAAAGCACTTATTTGTAAGGAAATGCTATCTCACATTGCAGAGTCTAGCGTTAGCCAAAGAGAAACCTCACCCCAGTGCTGGTTTGTTCAGGCTCTACTTTTATAATGCTCCACTGATTCAACCAAGCCTAGATGGGATACCCTGTCATTCCCTTCCCAGACAGTAACTGATCTGGTATTTTCAAAAATTTCTAAAAATATTTATTACAAAAGATGAATAAGTTTAGAATGCATGAGAGGGACAAACAATTTGGCTTACAAAATATTGGTTTATGACATATATTCTTTTGGGGTTAGTTGAAGGAAAGTTATGACCAACCTAGATAGCATATTCAAAAGCAGAGACATTACTTTGCCAACAAAGGTCCGTCTAGTCAAGGCTATGGTTTTTCCAATGGTCATGTATGGATGTGAGAGTTGGACTGTGAAGAAGGCTGAGTGCCGAAGAATTGATGCTTTTGAACTGTGGTGTTGGAGAAGACTCTTGAGAGTCCCTTGGACTGCAAGGAGATCCAACCAGTCCATTCTGAAGGAGATCAGCCCTGTTCTTTGGAAGGAACGATGCTAAAGCTGAAGCTCCAGTATTTTGGCCACCTCATGCGAAGAGTTGACTCATTGGAAAAGACTCTGATGCTGGGAGGGATTTGAGGCAGGAGGAAAATGGGACAACAGAGGATGAGATGGCTGGATGGCATCACCGACTTGATGGACGTGAGTCTGAGTGAACTCTGGGAGTTGGTGATGGACAGGGAGGCCTGGCGTGATTTATAATGCTCCACTGATTCAACCAAGCCTAGATGGGATACCCTGTCATTCCCTTCCCAGACAGTAACTGATCTGGTATTTTCAAAAATTTCTAAAAATATTTATTACAAAAGATGAATAAGTTTAGAATGCATGAGAGGGACAAACAATTTGGCTTACAAAATATTGGTTTATGACATATATTCTTTTGGGGTTAGTTGAAGGAAAGTTATGACCAACCTAGATAGCATATTCAAAAGCAGAGACATTACTTTGCCAACAAAGGTCCGTCTAGTCAAGGCTATGGTTTTTCCAATGGTCATGTATGGATGTGAGAGTTGGACTGTGAAGAAGGCTGAGTGCCGAAGAATTGATGCTTTTGAACTGTGGTGTTGGAGAAGACTCTTGAGAGTCCCTTGGACTGCAAGGAGATCCAACCAGTCCATTCTGAAGGAGATCAGCCCTGTTCTTTGGAAGGAACGATGCTAAAGCTGAAGCTCCAGTATTTTGGCCACCTCATGCGAAGATTGACTCATTGGAAAAGACTCTGATGCTGGGAGGGATTTGAGGCAGGAGGAAAATGGGACAACAGAGGATGAGATGGCTGGATGGCATCACCGACTTGATGGACGTGAGTCTGAGTGAACTCTGGGAGTTGGTGATGGACAGGGAGGCCTGGCGTGCTGCGATTCATGGAGTCGCAAAGAGTCAGACACGACTGAGCAACTGAACTGAACTTAACTGAAATAATATATTTACTTTGTAAATCATTAAGAGAAATTACAAGATTGCAAAGAAGAAGTTGAAAATAACTTGTAACTTTCACAATCAACTATTAACTTTGTAGTTTTTCTACTGTCCTTTCCCATGCATAGAAAAAGGTAAACAATTAAGATTATATTGCATATGCAAATGTATATCTTTTTTTCACTCTAAAATTGTGAATATTGTACCAACTCACTAGATAACCTCAAAGAAACATGATTTCACTTTCTGTATAATAGTCCAATAAAAATCCACGCTGCTGTATAGTATATGTGTGTGCTAAGTCATTTCAGTCGTGTTCAACCCTGTGCACAGCTCTATCCATGGGATTCTTCAGGCAAGAATACTGTAGTTGGTTGCCATGTCCTCCTCCAGGGTATCTTCTGGACCCAGGAATCGAACCCGCATCTCATACATCTCTTGTATTGGCAGGCGAGTTCTTTACCACTAGCACCACCTGGGAAGCAGTATAGTGTAGCAGTTCCCAAAGTGTAAAGATATGGTAGCATTTGCTTAAAAAAATAAAATAGTATTGTTTTAGAAAGTGATCCATGGTCAAATGACTTTTCAAACCCTGGTTCAAACAGAAAATAAGTTTCTTTTCAGCAAGACTGATCTCAGACCTTTATTACATCAGTATGAATTGGACTCCCCAAGGGAATATAGTATGGAACATTTCCTGTTTGTTCATGGATCCCTTTTTATATGGAGCTTCTCATTGGACCCATGCTCTATATAATAGTGACATACTGCCCCAGTGTGGACATTTAGTATGTTGCAGTGTCTACTCTTAACAAATCATTTTGCATAACCCTACTTGCACAGACTCTTTGCGATCCCTTGTCCCACTGTTTGGGATCTCATGGTCTGTAGCCTGACAGGCTCCTCTGTCCATGGCATTTTCCAGGCTAGAGTACTAGAGTTGGTTGCCATTTCCTTCTCCAGGGGATCTTCCCAATCCAGGGATTGAACTTGGGTCTCCTGCATTGCAGGCAGATGCTTTACCATCTGAGTTACCAGGGAAGCAAAGAGATCATCATGACCCAGATAATCACGATGATGTGACCACGCACCTTGAGCCAGACATCCTGGAATGTGAAATCAAGTGGGGCTTAAGAAGCATCACTATGAATAAAGCTAGTGGAGGTAACGGAATTCCACTTGAGCTATTTCAAATCCTAAAAGATGATGCTGTGAAAGTGCTGCACTCAATATGCCAGCAAATTTGGAAAACCCAGCAGTGGCCACAGGACTGGAAAAGGTCAGTTTTCATTCCAATCACGGAAAAAGGCAATGCCAAAGAATGCTCAAACTACCACACAATTGCACTCATCTCACACGCTAGTAAAGTAATGCTCAAAATTTTTCAAGCCAGGCTTCAACAGTACACGAACCATGAACTTCCAGATGTTCAAGCTGGTTTTAGAAAAGGCAGAGGAACCAGAGATCAACTTGCCAACATCTGCTGGATCATGGGAAAAGGAAGAGAGTTCTAGAAAAAACATCTATTTCTGCTTTCTTGACTATGCCAAAGCCTTTGACTGTGTGGATCACAATAAACTGTGGAAAATTCTTCAAGAGTTGGGAATACCAGACCACCTCACCCGCTTCTTGAGAAACCTGTATGCAGGTCAGGAAGAGACAGTTAGAACTGAACATGGAACAACAGACTGGTTCCTAGTAGGAAAAGGAATATGTCAAGGCTGTATATTGTCACCTTGCTAATTTAACTTATATGCAGAGTACATAATGAGAAATGCTGGGCTGGAAGAAGCACAAGCTGGAATCAAGATTGCTGGGAGAAATAGCAATAACCTTAGATATGCGNATGGCATTTGGTCCCATCACTTCATGGTAAATAGATGGGGAAACAGTGGAAACAGTGTCAGACTTTATTTTTGGGGCTTCTTAGTATTAGCTATGAATAAAACAGGACTTTTCTCTGCTAGCCAGTATTGGAAATTCCTTTACTTTGTAGAAGTGAAGGACCTAATTTTAAAAATCTCTAGGAAAAAAAAAAAGATTCAAAAGACAATCTCAAGTAAATTCTAAGAAGTAAGCCATGGTCATTCTCCATGATGGGGACAAAATTAAAACAAATGAAAAAATAGTTGATCTTTTTTTACCCCAACAACTTGGGAATATAATTCTTGAAACCTAGGAAAATAGCCTCATATTTTAAAAGGAAAAGAAATCACATAAACAAAATTCAAATTTCATTTCAAATTATAATTTTTAATCTGATACTGCAATTAGTTTTCAATTATTTAATTTTTCTTTTCTTTTATTTTCTTTGATCCTGTGGGAGACCAAAAGTTTATTGATTATAATTATTTTTTTCTTTTAGAAACTCTACTTGGATAATAGTATTGGTACGTGGGTATGCAATTCTGTAAGTAAATAGATTTACATTCACTTCAGAAAGTCAGGAAAATCTCTTCTATAATATATACTTGCATACTTGTCTAGTAAGGCATCCTTTTGTGCTTTGACTGCCCACAGGTTATCTTGTTTACAAGACTCATTTTCTTTCTTTCTTAAGGAGTTAAAAGCCCTAGGAATTTTAAGGGAACAGCTATACTTTTGACCCATATGTTATCTTATTAGGTTTGGCTTTAAAGTGTGTTTAATTTTCATTTTCATTGCAATGGCAAACTTCTATTTTCTTGATCTTTAAAATCATGTATCTGAATTATTTTAATTAATGTAAACATAAAACATCACTTTTTATTGCACCATTTTCAGATGACTTTTTTTTACCAGTTGCCTTTTCAAAATAACAAGAAAAAGCATAGATTTGCATAACACACATACTTTCAAATAAATTTCACATACATTGTCTTATTTTTCCTTCTAAAGCTTTATGAGGTGTGTAGGCTGATATTATTTTCCACACTTTATATATAATTAAACCGAGGTACAGAGAGTTTAACACATTTGCCCAAGGGCACATAGATAATAAATGATAAAAGAGAACCATAACCCAGGTCTTCTCACTTCTGATCCACAAATAATAAATCATGTACTTTTTTCAAGACAACTTCTATTCTAATGAAGTTTTTACTGTTAGATTGAATTAAGTGTTTCTGTAATTATTACAACTAACATTATATTCTAATGTTGAGATAGAGTTACTTTCATTCCTTTGTTTGTAAAAGAGGATGCTGACAAAATCCAGCTCATTGTGTTACTGAAAAAATGAAAAGGATTAATACAAATAAAGGAGTCTTTCACATGAACCAACCTGGGACGAAATCTTGACCCTTTTGTACTAGCAGTGCAAACCTGGGCAAGTTATCTCCTCTTCCTAAATCTATAGAATAAAAATAAGGGCCTAGCTCCTAGAGTCTGAGAGGATTATCTGTGACATTTGCAAAGCCCTGGTACAGTTCAATTATTAGATAAGTGGTAGCTGTCACTGCTGTCATTTTCTTAGGTATCAGTCCTTGTTAATATCACCACTTGTTTATGTTTTTCTCTGCTCATTATTAAGTGCTGTGATTCAGGATTTCACTCCATCATTTACTTCATTGAGCAACATTATTAGTTACTTCGGGATAGCTATCCAACTAGATAAAGAAGTACTTAACTTCTCATCTACTTTCCTGCATCTTTCCCATTAGATATAGTGAGATCTTTTTCAGAGGCTTTAATAAAAATAAACCTAGTTGTCTGTTCTACCCACTGGGTGGATTAAGTCACCCTGCTTCAGACAGTAGACTGTGTATCAATGTAAGGGGTTGCTTCTGGCAACTGCTCCTTGGTTCTCTAGCTTCCAGCATGGGCACAGAGTCCCAGAGCCCTGTTCCCTGGGACACTGGTGGCTCAAACTTAGTTTGTACCTCTACAATAGCACTCCCTTATGGTAAGTTTCACTTTCACTTTTCACTTTCACGCATTGGAGAAGGAAATGGCAACCCACTCCAGTGTTCTTGCCTGGAGAATCCCAGGGATGGCGGATTGCCTGGTGGGCTGCTGTCTATGGGGTCGCACAGAATCAGACAGGACTGAAGTGACTTAGCAGCAGCAGCAGCAGCATGGTAAGTTTCTGTTTTTGCTTCTGTCACCTTGAAGTCAGATGACAAGCTGAATGTAACTACAGATTGAGCCACCCTTACATGGGTACACAGTCTACTGTCTGAAGCAGGGTGACTTAATCCAAACATGATAAAATTAAATGACAGAGACCAATACCTTAACCTAAGTATGTCAGTAATGGATGAAACAAGAATTGATTCATGATTGAAACATGATCTAATGAATGAAAAAAAATTAAAGTTTATGAAAGGAAGGTGAAACTTGAGAAATTTCCTGAACTAAATTTCAGGTAGTATCTGATCAGAAATTAAAAAAAAAAAAAAAAAACTGATGCAAAGAGGAGAGCAACTGTGTCCCATTTATTCTGATTTTCCCCATGCTGGACACTGAATGAAAAGCCTCCTTCACAGTCATGGCAAGTCCACCTGCAGCTGCTTCTTAACCCATCATAGGTGGGTTGTCATGTGAAGGTTTTTCCTCTCAGCTTATTAGCAAGACTCTTTTGATTTGGTCGAGCCCAAGATTCTCAGAGAGTTCCAGAAAAACATCTATTTCTGCTTTATTGACTATGCCAAAGCCTTTGACTGTGTAGGTCAAACAAATTGTGGAAAATACTTAAAGAGATGGGAATAGCAGACCACCTCACCTGCTTCTTGAGAGATCTGTATGCAGGTCAAGAAGCAACAGTTTGAGCTGGATATGGAACAACTGACTGGCTCCAAATCGGGAAAGGAATACTCCAAGGATGTATTTTATCACACTGCTTATTCAACTTATATGCAGAGTACATTATGAGAAATACTGGGCTGGATGAAACACAAGCTAGAATCAAGATTGCCAGGAGAAATATCAATAACCTCAGATATGCAGATGATACCACTCTTATGGCAGAAAGTGAAGAAGAGCTAAAGAGCCTCTATTAAAGTGAAAGAGGAGAATGAAAAACTTGGCTTAAAACTCAAAGCTGAGTGCTGAAGAATTGATGCTTTTGAACTGTGGTGTTGAAGACACATGAGAGTCCCTTGCACTGCAAGGAGATCCAACAAGTTAGTCCTAAAGGAAATCAGTCCTGAATGTTCATTGGAAGAACTGATGCTGAAGCTGAAATTCCAAAATTTTGGCCACTTGATGTAAAAAACTGACTCATTGGAAAAGACCCTGATGCTAGGAAAGATTGAACGCTGAGGAGAAGGGGACTCCAGAGGATGAGATGTTTGTATAGCATCATTGACTCAATGGACATGAGTTTGAGCAAGCTCTGGGAGTTGGTGATGGACAGGGAAGCCTGGCATGCTGTAGTCCATGGGATCAAGAAGACTTGGACGCAACTGAGCAGCTGAACTGAACTGAAGATTCTCAGGCTTATCAATGAGAATAGGACATGGTTTCTTCAAACAGTTCCCATTCACTCCAATGAGGAAATCCTCTTAACTAGGTTAAAATTTCCATGGTGGTTAGGTTTTCTGTTTGTGCATTTTAGTGTTCTTATTATTTTCTTTTCCACTTTTTACTTTGAGTTACAAATTTCTATTCACAAACCTTATCAGTGATTTCCTCTGGCTTACTTCTTCCAATGTGCCTAAGAACAAGTCACCCTTTCTACAAAAGAACATCTCCCAGGTTTCCTTTCTGCTTTTCCTCTCGCATGGAGAAGCATTTGCAGTACACACAGCCAATGATCATCTGAAGCAAAATACATGCATAGCAGATAAGCTATAGATCATTAGACAGATGCTATCATTCTCAAATGTAATGGGTCTCAGGAGTAATTCTTTAGTTCCTCTGACATATTTCTCCCTGTCAATATTATGGGAATTGCCTCTTTGCAACTCTTGTTCCCTGAGGGAAGAGCTGATTATGTACTTAAGACTCATCCTCTCCTGCTTCTGAATTTACAAACCTGCTGGAGAAAGTTAGCTTTAAACAAGATTTCAACCCTGTCTCTGGTCCCCTCATCCTTGGAGAATAGACAACAGACCCTTGCAAAAGTATGGCAAAACCAATACAGTATTGTAAAGTAAAATAAAGTAAAAATAAAAATTAAAAAAAAAAGAGTTCACTCTCTCTCTCATGGGCATTTATGCCTCAGCAGCATGTCCTGCCTCCCCTATGTTATATGGAAATCTAGAAATGGAAAAAAATCTGTCATTATGAGAATAAATAAGTGACTGTTTCCTTGAGTACAGAGGAGAAATGGGTACAATACAAGGATCTTGTATGTGTTGGAACGTGAGGTTGAGAATGGTGTTGAAAATAACTCCAAGATTTTAGGTCAAAAAGATCAAGAGGACAGAGACCAGATAATATTAAAACTTTAAATTATCCTAAAGCTATCTGAATACTATTTTAGTCATCACAGAACTCTGGAGCCTGTAACATTAGCTGAGGAGCACAGTCTTATATGCGGGAAGTCTAGAACTCTTACCCAGTGGACATTCAACATGAGAAACTTAACCCAGAGTAATTTTTCTAAGAGTAATTGGAGCACTTTTTGATTCAGATACTATATTATACCTCAGAAAAATCCTATGACCTACAGACATCAATTAGCATGTCAAATAACTGGCCCCTTAAATATGAATGTATGTGTGTATATTACATATATACATAAATCTACAACATCTTTCTCTAAATGGTAACTAAGAGAAATTTCAAGCTGCCTTAATTTCAGATAATGGGCAGCAAAGGCATAGATGTTAATTTTTATAGCTATTTTCTAATTTTCTCTTTCATCTTTTATCTATGCATATGTTAAATATATAATGTAGAAATATATTTCTATTGTATATATTCCTATCTCTAAGAGTGAATGACTCAAGAAGTTTGAAGATTTCCATTATGAAAATTAGAAATTTTCTTCTATATTCTGCCATTTTAAACTGACTGGCACCAACATTGTTTTCTTTAGTTCTTTAAATCTTTCTCTTGTTCTTTTCTCTTACTCTTTTCTTTCTCTTCCTATCCAATCTCCACCCTCTACCTGCAAACTATAGACATTTAATTGTTTAATACTATTATCTTACCTAAAAGGAAATCAACAAGTTTTAATATATATTGCATGTATGCATGCATGCATGCTCAGTCACTTAGTCATGTCTGACTCCTTGCAACCATATGGACTGTAGCCCACCAGACTCTTCTGTCCATGGGATTCTTCAGCAAGAGTACTAGAGTGGGTGGCCATTTCCTTCTCCATTAATATATAATAAACTCCAAAATCACTGCAGATGGCGATTGTAGCAATGAAATTAAAAGATGCTTACTCCTTGGAAGGAAAGTTATGACCAACCTAGATAGCATATTCAAAAGCAGAGACATTACTTTGCCAACAAAGGTCCGTCTAGGCAAGGCTATGGTTTTTCCAGTGGTCATGTATGGGTGTAAAAGTTGGACTCTGAAGAAAGCTGAGCACTGAAGAATTGATGCTTTTGAACTGTGGTGTTGGAGAAGACTCTTGAGAGTCCCTTGGACTTCAAGGAGATCCAACCAGTCCATCCTAAAGGAGATCAGTCCTGGGTATTCTTTGGAAGGAATGATGCTAAAGCTGAAACTCCAATACTTTGGCCACCTGATGTGAAAAGTTGACTCACTGGAAAAGACCCTGATGCTGGGAGGGATTGGGGGCAGGAGGAGAAGGAGATGACAGAAGATGAGATGGCTGGTGGCATCATCGACTTGATGCATATGAGTTTGGGTGAACTCTGGGAGTTGGTGATGGACAGAGAGACCTGGCATGCTGCAGTTCATGGGGTCATAAAGAGTCGTACATGACTGAGTGATTGAACTGAACTGAACTGACTGAACTAATTTATATTTAATTTTTTTGGGATTAAGAGCAGTTTTACCTCTAACATTTGCAGTATCAAATTCCAAATTAGATTAATATATCATAATTAAATATTTAAAATTTTGTACTAAATATTTAACCACTAAGTAATTAATAACTTCAAAATTATATATCAAGCTAATGAATTACTAGATACATCATCTTCATCCTTCTACCTTGACAAATATACCTTTATATAATAACAAAACTTGAAAAATATGTATAGTTATGGTTCTTATATAACTCAAAGTTTAAAAGATATCAAAGGTGAAGGTGAAGTCGCTCAGTTGTGTCTGACTCTTTACGACCCCGTGGACTGTAGCCCACCAGGCTCCTCAGTCCATGGAATTTTCCAGGCAAGAGTACTGGAGTGGGTTGCCATTTCCTTCTCCAGAGGATTTTCCCAACCCAGGGATTGAACCTGGTCTCCCGCACTGCAGGCAGACACTTTAACCTCTGAGCCAACAGGGAAGCCTTAAAAAGATATCAAAAGATGACTATTATTACTGCAAATGTCTGAGTATTACTTGGTCACTATGGAGAACAATATAGAGGTCCCTTAAAAACCAGGAACAAAACTTACCATATATTCAGAAATCCCACTTTTGGGCATATACCCTCAGAAAACCACAATTCAAAAAGTCACATGTACCCCAGTGTACATTGCAGCACTATTTACAATAGCCAGAACATGGAAGCAACCTGTCCTGTCGCCTGTCAACAGATGAACCCATAAAGAAATTGTAGTACATATATACAATGGATTATTAGCCATAAAAAGGAACAAATGTGAATCTGTTGAACTGAGGTAAATGAACCTAGAACCCCTTACACAGTGAAGTAAGTCAGAAAGAGAAAACAAATATCGTATATTAACACACATATATGAAATCTAGAAAGATGGTATTAATGAATGTATTTGCAGGGCAGGAATAAAGATGCAGACATACAGAACAGACTTGTGGACGCAGTAGGGGAAGGAGAGGGTGGGACAAAATGAGAAAGTAGCATAGGTATGTATAAACTGGGCCTTTGTGCTTAGTCGCTCAGTACTGTCCAACTTTTTGTGACCGTGTGGACTGTAGCCCACCAGGCTTCTCTGTCCATGGGAATTTTCCAGGCAAGAATACTGAAGTGGGTGGTCATGCCCTCTTCCAGATGTATACCCAGCCATGTGTAAAATAGATAGCTAATGGGAAGCTGCTATAAAACACAGGGAGCCCAACCTGGTAATCTGTGATGACCTAGAGGGGTGGAATTGGGAATTGGAAGGGAGACTCAAGAGGGACACAGTTATGACTGATATGTGTTGTATGGGAGAAACCAACACAACATTGTAAAGTAATTACTCCCTAATTAAAAAAAAAAAATCAAAAGATGACTATTATTATTATTCACATTTCTGGGTGTTCCTTGATTAGTTGGTAATTACTGGACATGTGATAAAATACAGATATACACAATTTATAACTTGTTTACAATATAAATTTTATTTTTCTTGATTTCAATTCAGTAGAAACACTGATTTTTATCATTCTGATCATGATTTAGCATTTGTATTCTGTTAATAGAAATGATTTAAATAAAGGAAAGCAATGCCATTATTTTCATAAGTAAACACAATTTGAATATACTTCATTAAATGACATCAAGTTTTTATACTGAAAGTATTTTGTCTTCCAAAACTTATTTTCTTATAAATATTCTGTCAAGTACTAAAATTAAAATATTAATGAATATTAAAATTTAAATCCATTACTTAAAATCAGATACTTGTGCTTAATTTTTGGAAAATGTAATTAAGCTACTGCTTTTTGATAAAATGACAACTTTTCTCAGTTCTTGCATTCAGTGTCCATCTTGTTGCCAATGTAAAAAGCGGTGTCACACTTCACCTCTAGATCTACATATATGAAAGATTCAGAGTAAATGCCAATGATTTTTTATTGTAAAAATTCCTCAGTCATCATATGCAACTGTTTTAAATTTTATACTCTTTCATTAGTACATCCAGAACCATGAATTAGAACAGGGAAAAATAAGCAAAATAGACGACTCTCATCACTCCTGAGAAATAATACATTATACTGCAAAATCTATTGCAGTCATGCTATCTGGAAGTAAGCATTTGACAAGTTAATTAACGTTTCTTTTCTGCCAATGAGGCATTCTGCCTCTCAAATCCTTCCTGTACTATAAAACAGTGTCAATTTTTGACGTTCATGAAGGCATAATCCTCAAACTTTCACCATGTTTGGAGGCTGTCTCCTAGGATTTTTAGGACAAAAGACTGAAGACATGAAAAGGCTTTTGCCTGGGGCCTGAATGGAGTTGGCCACAAAAACAGAGTTTAGGATTACTGGCCATGTTGTACTATGTGAGTGTCAGATCTCAAGTCACAGAGATATTCTTTTTTTTTTTTCCTAATTTTCTTTTCTGTCTGTATTTTCTATTTTTGCATATGTTTGTGCTGTGAAAGAACATCTAACTTGCTGACCCAAGGAAGGGAATCCTATTGTCCAGGTCAAGAGTTTAGGGGTTGTAGATTATTCTCAACGTTAGAGGAGCATCTGTTGAGGAAGCCAGTAATTCAAAAAGCCTGGAAAATTCCCTCTATGTTGTTTCAAATTAACCTAAACAGAACTTCCATATATGATTTACTGTTGTCCAATTTCTTTGGCAATGGTATGTAATATTTGAAACCCCATCTGTACTTCTCTAACCCAGAAAAGTAAATCATCTGTGAAGTGGAGTGCCCACTGGGTCCCATCCAATACTGGACAATCAGACTAAAATATGCTTGTAATATAAAAGAAGGAAAAAAAGCTGTTCATCATTGCTTCTATGCAATTTTATTTTCCACTTTACAAAGAACAGTCATCAATACAAAACCAATAAAAGAATCTCAGGAATTGGAATTACTCTGAAGAGTTTACAAGCAAATGCTTAAAAAATAAATTTTAAAGGCACCCATTGTCCATTCCAAGAATGAGAGATTTATATTCCCCAAAGGAAAACAAATGTGTGTCAAATTGCTACTTAATCCTTGTCTGGGCAGAATTCAATCAGGGCAAGGTGCCTGATCAAATTGCCAACATGATCTATTGAAGTTGTAAATATGACAATTCTCACAACAAAAGAAAAATGGGTTATCAATATTTATATATTTAAACATATATGGATAGTGAATAGGAGAAACAAGTCCAAAACTGTCTGTTCTATTTCAGTCTAAATACTGATATAACATGATACAGAAATTCTGTTAAAATGTGTGCATGTATATTACTTGGAGAAGGAAATGGCTACCCACTCCAGTATTCTTGCCTAGAGAATACCGTGGACAGAGGAGCCTGGGGGACTGCTATCCATAGGGTCTTACAGAGTCGGACACGACTGAAATGACTTAGCATGCGTGCATGCATTGGAGAAGGAAATGGCAACCCAGTCCAGTATTCTTGCCTGGAGACTCAGACAGAGGAGCCTGGTGGGCTGCCATCTATGGGGTTGCACAGAGTTGGAAACGACTAAAGTGACTTAGCAGCAGCAGCAGCAATACACATACATGTAGTGTATATAAACACACATTACTATGTTTGCATATGTTTGGATAAATGCCCCAGAAATTTTGTGTAAACAACCTTGATTGTATTTGAGTAAGAGTGATAGCAATTAAACAGATAAAAGCACTGATGTATAAGAAAAGACTAAAATAAGTAAATATATGAAGTTTGGAAATAAAAAGATTAATAGCATAATCATATCATGCAACATCTGAAAAAACTACAACCATGAATATGGAGGATGTCTTAATCTGTAAAGGGAAAAGAAGAGTAATACATGAAATTACAGGTCTTCCTTAATTATCAAAAATATTTCTTGGAAGTTAGAGAAGTAAGAAACAGAACGCAGGGAAAAAAATCTTTCTGAAATGAGTCAGTGACAATAAGGTCCTATATACACCATCACCAGTTCAGAGCACCAAAATATTTCTGCTAAATGTTTCCAAATTGGGATTTCAAGAAACCAGAAGGAGAGCATGAGTCACTGAGATGCCCTGCTCCAGAATTCCCTCATGTTTTAAGTACTACAAAATTCAGTTTGCTAAACTCAGAAGAGGACAAAAACATCTACTTTCCCATAAGCATTTTCCAGGGAGAAGAGGGGTGTTGTAATTCTTTGACTCCTTGTTACATGTATTGCTTGCACCTGTACCAAAGATATCATGCATAATAAACACATTTCAAATTAACAACAATAATATAAATGGAGTTTCTTTTCTAATCAGAGAAAAGAAGGTTATAAGAGACTTTTACTCCCACTCTAACAATTTTGTTGTTTTAAGTCACTAAGTTGTGTCCAACTCTTTGCAGCCTCATGGACTGCAGCCTCATGGACTGCAGCACTCCAGGCCTCCCTGTTGTACACTGTCTCCCAAGTTTCCTCAAATTCATGTCTACTGAGTCAGTGGTGCTATCTAACCATCTCATCCTCTGCCGTTGTCTTCTCTTGCTTCAATCTTTCCTAGCATCAGAGTGAATAAACAACAATTGACTCAGTTCCTGCTCTCATGGCCTGATTTAAAAGTATGCCTCTTTCTAGAAGCATATCTTACTTACTTTAGCCTCTTTCTAGTCTTTTATACAAAATGCCTGGCAAACAATGAAAGATTATAAGACAACAAATGGACAAGAGAGGAAATAGTGAATATAAATAGATCTAGAGATAGCTCAAATGTTGGAGTGATCAAAAAGGGAATTTTGACTGATCATGATTTTTTTACAATTAAAGAAATAGTTAAAATGGTGTATAAACAAACATGAAGAAGGTAAGTTTCAGCAAAGGCACAAGACATCTAAATAGAAATGTTATATGTCAGAGGTATGGTAAAAAAAAAAAAAAAAAAAGAACTTAATGGACTGGACACAGCTGCTGCTAAGCCACTTCAGCATGTCTGACTCTGTGCGACCCCATAGATAGCATCACACCAGGCTCCCCCGTCCCTGGGATTCTCCAGGCAAGAACACTGGAGTGGGTTGCCATTTCCTTCTCCAGTGCAGAAAAGCAAAAAGTGAAGTCACTCAGTCGTGTCTGACTCTTTGCAACCCCATGGACTGTATGTAGCCCACCAGGCTCCTCTGTCCATGGGATTTTCCAGGCAAGAGTACTGCAATGGGGTGCCATTGCCTTCTCTGCTGGACACAGCAGAGGACAGTATTAGTAACAAAAAGCAGATCAATAAAAAGTTGCTTACCAGACACAAAGTGGGAAAAAAAGAAGTCAAAATAGGAGTTGAAAAGAACAGAATATCTAAAATATGAAGGATAATATCAAACAGTATGATACTTTGGTAGTTAGACTACCAAAAGAAGCTGAAAGAAAGAACGGAGCAGGTAAACTTAATGGCTATTATTTTTTCAAAACCAATGGAAAAAAATCAAACTATACATTCAAATGACTTACTGAATTATAAGCAGGATACATTAAAAAACAAAACAAAAAAAAACCTCAAGGCACATCATAATCAAATTTGTCTTTGGAAACCAAAGACAAAGAGCACACCTTAGAAGTATCTAGAGAACAAGAACACCATTAAAGTAAAAATGTATACCTGTGTTTCTCCTCTCATCTCATATTGTATTTCCAGAACACTTCCACTGACCAAACTTGGGAGGGTTTTCCCTCCCAAGCAATTCTGTGACCTGAGCTGGATGTCCAATAATTTAATTCAGTTCTAACATTATCTACCTGGGGAAGATCCCACAGGTTAATATCTCATTCCTATAAGACTGCACCTCCATCCTCACTTCAGATATCAATCTCAAATCCAGGTAATCATCTCTGCTTTTGACAAACCAGCCATAAATTTCACATTCTCAAAACCCCATTACTTACTCAATTAGCAGTTTATTACAAAAAGATATAACTCAGGAGCAGCCAGATGAAAGAGATGTGTGAGCAAGGTGTGGGAAAAGGATGTGGAGCTTCCAGCCCTCTCTGGGCCCACCAGCCTCCTAATACTGCTATGTGTGCATTAACCTCAAAATTCTCCAAACCTCTTTCTGCAGTTTTTATGAAAGTTTCATTACATAAGCATAATTGATTAAATCATTGGCTGCTAGTGATTAACACACTCAAACTTCCCTTCTCTCTCTGAAGGTCAAGAGTGGAACTGAAAGTTCTAACCCTTTAATTATGTGGTTTGTTCCCGCTAAGAACAAAACCCCATCCTCAGGGGCTTTCCAAAGGTCACCTCATGAGTATGAACTCAAGGGTAGTTGAAAAGGGCTTGTGAGGAATAGTAAAAGATATCTTTATCACTCTTATTCTTATCACTTAGGAAATACCAAGAGTTTTAGTTTTAGGAGCTCTAGCCAGGTATGTAGTTTAGACACTCAGTTGTGTCTGACTATTTGTGACCCCATGGACTGTAGCCCACCAGGACTTCTGTCCATGGGACTCTCCAGGCAAGAATACTGGAGTGGGTTGCAATATCCTTCTCCAGGGAATCTTCCTGACCCAGGGACTGAACCTGGGTCACCCACATTGCAAGCAGATTCTTTACCATCTGAGCTACCAGTGAAGCCAGGAATGTAGATGAAGGCCAAATACATCAAGAGCAGTATCACAGACACATTATGCAGAATAGAATAATATTACGAATAATAGCTGATTTCACAGCAGAAACAATGGCAGCTAAAAGAAATGAAATAAAATCTATAAGGTGCTAATGGGCAAGGGGGGAGTACTGTGAACTTAGAATTAGACATACAGCCAAAATATCCATCAAAATTTAAGGTGAAATAAACATATTCTCTATTTAATAAATCTATTCTTAAATAGATTTAAGGGACTAGATCTGATAGACAGAGTGCTTGATGAACTATGGAAAGAGTTTTCTGACACTGTATAGGAGACAGGAATCAAGACCATCTCCCAAAAAAAAAAAAAAATGCAAAAAAGCAAAATGGCTGTCTGAGGAAGACTTACAAAAGCTGTGAAAAGAAGTGAAAAGCAAAGGAGAAAAGGAAAGATATACCCATTTGAATGCAGAGTTCCAAAGAATAGCAAGGAGAGATAAGAAAGCCTTCCTTAGCAATCAATGTAAAGAAATAGAGGAAAACAACAGAATGGGAAAGACTAGAGATCTCGTCAAGAAAATTAAAGATACTAAGGGAACATTTCATGCAAAGATGGGCTCAATAAAGGACAGAAATGGTCTGGACCTAACAGAAGCAGAAGATAATAAGAAGAGGTGGCAAGAATACACAGAAGAACTGTACAAAAAAAAAAATCTTTATGACCAAGATAATCACGATGGTGTGATCACTCACCTAGAGCCAGACATCCTGGAATGTGAAGTCAAGTGGGCCTTAGGGAGCATCACTATGAACAAAGCTAGTGGAGGTGATGGAATTCTAGTTGAGCTATTTCAAATCTTAAAAGATGGTGCTGTGAAAGTGCTGCACTCAATATGCTAGCAAATTTGGAAAACTCAGCAGTGGCCACAGGATTGGAAAAGGTCAGTTTTCATTCCAGGTCCAGAGAAAGGCAATGCCAAAGAATGCTCAAACTGCTACACAATTGCACTCATCTCACACAAAGTAATGCTTAAAATTCTTCAAACCAGGCTTCAACAATACATGAACCATGAAATTCCGGATATTCAAGCTGGTTTTAGAAAAAGCAGAGGAACCAGAGATCAAATTGGCAACATCCACTGGATCATTGCAAAAAACAAGAGAGTTCCAGAAAAATATCTATTTCTGCTTTATTGACTATGCCAAAGCTTTTGTGTGGATCACAATAAATTGCAGAAAATTCTGAAAGAGACGGGAATACCAGACCACCTGACCTGCTTCTTGAGAAATCTGTATGCAGGTCAGGAAGCAACAGTTAGAACTGGACATGGAACAACAGACTGGTTCCAAATAAGAAAATGAGTATGTCAAGGCTGTATATTGTCACCCTGCTTATTTAACTTATATGGAGAGTACATCATGAGAAATGCTGGGTGGAAGAAGCACAAGCTGGAATCAGGATTGCTGGGAGAAATATCAATACCCTCAGATACACAGATGATGCCACACTTATGGCAGAAAGTGAAGAAGAACTAAAGAGCCTCTTGATGAAAGTGAAAGAGGAGAGTGAAAAAGCTGGCTTAAATCTCAACATTCAGAAAACGAAGATCATGGCATCTGGTCCCATCCCTTCATGGCAAACAGATGGGGAAATAGTGGAAATGTTGGCAGATTTTATTTTTTGGAGCTCCAAAATCACTGCAGATGGTGACTGCAGCCATGAAATTAAAAGATGTTTACTCCTTGAAAGGAAAGTTATGACCAACCTAGATAGTATATTCAAAAACAGAGGCATTACTTTGCCAACATATGTCTGTCTAGTCAAGGCTATGGTTTTTCCAGTAATCATGTATGGATGTGAGAGTTGGACTATAAAGAAAGCTGAGCGCCGAAGAACTGATGCTTTTGACGTGTGGTGTTGGAGAAGACTCTTGAAAGTCCCTTGGGCTGCAAGGAGATCCAACCAGTCCATCCTAAAGCAGATCAGTCCTGAATATTCACTGGGAGGACTGCTGTTGAAGCTAAAACTCCAGTACTTTGGCTACCTGAAGAGAAAAGCTGACTCATTTGAAAAGACTCTGATGCTGGGAAAGTTCGAAGGTGGGAGAAGGGGATGACAAAAGATGAGATGATTGGATGGCATCACCGACTCAATGGACACAAGTATGAGTAAACTCCGGGAGTTGGTGATGGACAGGGAGGCCTGGCGTGCTGCAGTCCATGTAGTTGCAAAGAGTCGGACATGACTGAGAGTCTGAACTGAACTCAACTGAAACATATTCTTAGGCAGACAAAAGCTTACAGTAGTGCAATAGTCCCTTTCTAGTATAAGTGTGATATCAGATAGCATTCTGAAACATGGGGAAAAACAAAGAGCATATAGCAAGTAAATATATTTGTGAGAAAGAAAGCAAATATAAAAAGCATTTTAAGTAGAAACATGTAAATATAAAATTATATAAATATAAATGCCTATAGTATGTCTTTGTGTCTGTATTTTAAAGAATATGGACTGCATAAAACACAGTTTACAACAAGGTATGGAGTTGTGAAATAAATTTAAAAAAACAGAGAACAAAAGGTAGCAATACAGTATCGCTTAAAATTTGTGCTATAGTAAAGTGCACTAGCTTAGTGATACCTACTGTAATATCTAGAGAAAACAACTAAAATAATACAAAGACTTATACATAACTCAAAATAAACATGGATAAAATGGAATACTAAGAGATATTTAATGGACCCCAAATAAGGCAGGAAACAGGAAAAAAATAAGGTGATATATTTAACTCACCAAATACTACATTAAATATAAGTGAACTATAATCAGAGTTTCAGGCTAGATAAAATATCCAAAGTCAAACTATATAACGTTTAAAAGAAACATGCTTTGAAGATAAAGATACAAGCAGTAAAAAATGAAATGGTGGGAAAATATATTATACCAATACTAAGCATGAAAAAATTGAAGTGACTTTATTAATGTAAATAGACTTCAAGAAAAAGAGTATGACTAAAATAGATAAATTTCATAATGGTAAAATGATCATTTCAATAGGTATACAAAAATATTTGACCAAATTTTGCATGTCTTCATGAAGAAAGCTTTCAGCAAACTAAGAATGGAAGAAAACTTCAAGTCAATAAAATGTATCTCTTAAAAAAAATCTACAGATGCCATCATAATTAATGATTAAATATTGTACAATTTCCTCTTAAGTTTGGAAAGAAGGCAAATATATCCACTTTCATCACTTCTAGTACACACTGTAGTAGAATACCTACTCAACAATTAGCCAAGGAAAATGTAAATAAAAAGCACAAAGAATAGAAAACACATTATTTCTGGATGATATAATTATGTACATAGAAAACTAAATGGAATCTACAGAAATAAAATCTACCAGAACTAAGAAATGAATCCCGCCCAGTTGCAGGTTACAGGGTCAATATGTAAAAATCTATTTTCTCAATGCTATAAAGAAAAAAAATTTAATTTGGAAACTTCAGTTGTAATAATATCAGTAAACATTAAATGATCTGGGAATCAACTTAATAAAAGATACATAAAATATATAGGATAAAACTCCAAAGCATTTCTAAAAGAGAGTAAAGAACACCTAAATTAATGGAAAGATATGCCGTGTTTGTGCACTGTAAGACAGTATCTAAGATATCAATTCTCCCCAAATTGACCTATCAATTCAATAAAATCTCTTATCATGATTATAGCAGGTTTTGGTATAAAAATTGATAAGATGATTCTAAAATATATGTGAAAATGCAATGATTCTAAATATAGCCATAATAATCATGAAAAAATATAAAAAATTTGGAGAACTTACATTACCTGATTTCATGACTCACTAATGAATTATAATAATTGTGGATGTTTTATTAGCATAAGGACAAACAGATCAATGGAACAGAACAGAGTCTAGATACAGACTAATAAATATAAAATAAAATAATATTCCATCAAGATGCCAGACCAATGAAATGAGAAGAGGAAAGAACAAAAAAATTGAGAAATCCAGTATTTTTTTTTAATGGAGAAAAGGCTTGAAGATATTTTTTTTTAAAGGCCGTTTATTGTTGTTTAGTTTCTAAGTCGTGTCCGACTCTTTTTGACCCCATGGACTGTAGCCCGCCAGGCTCCTCTACCCACAGTATTCCCAGACAAGAATACTAGAGCAGGTTGCCATTTCCTTCTCCAGAGGGTCTTCCCAATGCAGGAACTGGACCTCCATCTCCTGCTTTGGCAGGCAGACTCTTAACCACTGAGTCACCAGGGGAGCCCCCAGATGGCCAGTAAGTACATGTAAAAATACTCCAAACCACAACAGGATTTATTTCACAGGTTTCACAATGACTAAATTTAAAATAAAACAAAATTTTTTAAAAAATTCATTAAATGCTGTAAAATATGGAGAGAAATGAGAACTCTCATTCTTTGTTAATGTGTACATACCATCATTTTGAGGAATTTTTTACACTTCTATAATATATATACACTGTATGATCCAGAAATTTAACTCCTAAATATTAGCTAAAAGAAATAAAAATATATGACCACCAAAATATTTCTGTAAGAATTATGATAGCCATCTTGTTCATAAATGGCCAAAAACTGGAAACAATTCAACAGGCGAATTAATAAACAAATACTGGTATAGTCATACAATGAAATACAATGCAAAAATACAAAATGATATAGTACTGACACATATAACATGGGTGAATCTTAAAATCACATTTATGAAAGAAGCTAGATACAAAAGAGTACACATTGAATATTTGCATTTATAAAAAATACCAGATATCAAAACTAACTGATATCAGAAAATGAATGATCAGGAAAAGGAGGACAGGGAAAGAGTTGATTGGGAAAACACATGCAGAAATTTTCTATAGGTGATGAAAATGTTCTATACTTTTTTTGAGTGGTGGTTACAGTGGTGAACCCAATGCCTAAGTAATTAAGCCAAACAATTAATATATGTGTATTTGATTGTATAATAATTACACAATATAAAAATAAATATTTCTCTGGAAAGATTACTATTATTAGTGGGAAACTATAATTCCTATAGAAAAAAGAAAAAGTAAAAAAAATATTGAATAAAGGCTTTCATTTAGAATATCCTAAAACTATCTTTGACTGCTGCTTGCTTACACCCTGCTTTTATATTATCTCCAGCACTACAATAAAATTAATAGGCTCAGCAGACGTATTAGATTTGTGAAAGTTCTATCATTCCTAGTGGCTGAAACACATAATTTATTTAATAAATGCTTAGTAAGGACATTTATCCTAAAATTAGGAAGTATCAGCCTTACAATAAAACAGTGGGGAAAAAGATAACTCCAGCTCTCAGAAAGTTTTAAAACCACATACTCCCCAGCATTCAAATTTTTAACTTCCATTTTTCCCATTATGTCCATTCCTTTTTCATCATATATTTTTAATGACTTTTTGCAGAATATGCAAACAGAATTCTTACTTATGCTTACTTAAGCATAATTTCTGCTGATTTCTCTATATCTCAATTTAGAAAACAAAAGAAGAAAACAAACAATGAAGCAACTCAAAACATTCTTTATTGGCCCTGTCAACAGGCATACAGACACTCTTGCCCTTGTGACTGAACAGCACTTGCTTATAGCTGGTGAATTATCCCTTCTCACTGATGGTTAATCTTTAGAAGAGTCATTTGTGAAGCAGTGAGGGAAGAAGGAAAAGCCATTATACCCAGCTGGAAAAGTGGAAAGAACTTGGTCGCCTTCACATTCAATAAATAACTTCTTTACTAATTTGAAAACTATCTACATAGTACTACCCACTGAAAATCTGTTCCAACTTAATCTTATTTTCCACTTAGAACAGAAATTCAGACATCTCAGCTATTGAAACAAAAATGGCACATCTCTGCCCTTCCCATGCTTACAGAAGACATCAGTGTTCATCACGATGCTTTATCCTGCTAAGCCAGGTATGGCCTCAGAATCTTTCTCACCTGAGCAAGATCTCACAGCACCTGAGACAGTCACTATCATTATAGTGAGATGAAACTATTTGCCATTCTTGTTCTGTATCTCCATTAGTATGACTTTGCTTGATCCAGATACTATAGCTGTAAAATGAGATTAATATTTATGATTTAAATAAAGAAATCAGGAGTGTAGTACTAAAACCATCATGGCATCTTCTAGCCTCACATGACACAGAGCACATGTGAGTTAAAATTAATTACTACTTGCTATGCTTTTTGAGTACATTTGGTAAAATTGGCTGAAAGTGCACAGTGATACCTTACTATTTTTTCAAAAAGTGTTTTTACTTGCCTACCTCTAGCACACTGGAAGAAGACATATAAGTTTCCTAAAATGATACATGATATTGAGCTTTCAAATAGCTATAGTCAAATCAAAACAAATATCCTTGCTTATGACATCAAAGAATTCTTTTTTTTTTTTTAATAATTACCTCTTAAGCACTGTTTCTTTCTTGAAGTAGACCTTCGAATATGTCTACCCCAAATTCCAACATTAACATGTATGGCTAGTATAGAAAATTCAACCTTAAGAACAAAAATTATTATTTGTATAGTTGGTTAATCACTCTCTAATCTAATTCCATGTCATTTTGAAACTCAAATTCTTTTTTCTCCAAGAGGACCAATTTACTAGATTATAATAATCCTCTGATCTTCTCAATTAGAAACAATCTCTTATGGCAGTTCAGTTCAGTCGCTCAGTCATGTCTGACTCTTTGCGACCCCATGAATCGCAGCATGCCAGGGCTCCTGTCCATCACCAACTCCTGGAGTTCACTCAGACTCATGTCCATCAAGTCAGTGATGCCATCCAGCCATCTCATCCTCTGTCGGCCCCTTCTCCTCCTGCCCCCAGTCCCTCCCAGCATCAGAGTCTTTGCCAATGAGTCAACTCTTTGCATGAGGTGGCCAAAGTACTGGAGCTTCAGCTTTAGCATCATTCCTTCCAAAGAAATCCCAGGGCTGATCTCCTTCAGAATGGACTGGTTGGATCTCCTTGCAGTCCAAAGGACTCTAAAGAGTCTTCTCCAACACCACAGTTCAAAAGCATCAATTCTTTGGCGCTCAGCCTTCTTCAAAGTCCAACTCTCACATCCATACATGACTACTGGAAAAACCATAGCCTTGACTAGACGGACCTTAGTCGACAAAGTAACGTCTCTGCTTTTGAATATGCTTTCTAGATTGGTCATAACTTTCCTTCCAAGGAGTAAGCGTCTTTTAATTTCATGGCTGCAGTCACCATCTGCAGTGATTTTGGAGCCCCCAAAAGTAAAGTCTGACACTGTTTCCACTGTTTCCTCATCTATTTGATGCAATTTCCAGGTGACGCTAGTGGTAAACAACTTGGCTGCCAATGCAGGAGGCATAAGAGATACAGGTTTGATCCCTGGGTCAGGAAGATCCCCTGGAGAAGGAGGGGATGGCAACATACTCCAGTATCTTTACCTGGAGAATCCCACAGACAGAGGAGCCTGGTGGGCTGTAGTCCATGGGGTTGCACAGAGTAGACACGACTGAAGTAACTTAGCATGCACAGATGCACTTATTAAATAAAAATGAAGTAACGGTGTAGATAAGGTAGAAAAACCAAATAAGAGTTATATAGCATCAGAGCAAGCAACAGAGAAATGAAGAATATATATGCAGCCTGTATATTTCAAAAAATGTTGCAATGAACATCAAGAGATTAAAGACATTCTCCTGCTCAGGTTTTCTAACAAATATTAATAGAAGTTTTTGTTAACTGAAAATAATCAATATTTTAGTTATAGAATCCAAAATTTAAGACACTGGAACACACTAAGATTAGAAAAATGAATATTTCTAGACTTGGTGCACTCACTACAAACTGAATCTCAACACAACTAATTCAAATCAAATAAACTTTTTTAACAACTTTCAGTAGCCCAGTATTCTCTGCAAAATTCCTAAGTTTGTTACAAATATGCCAAAAATTTGTCAAATTTATTTTAAATATAGAAGATATTTAAACTCTGCTAATTTTGGCAGTCATATAGTAAGAAGCTGACATAAAAACTATCAATAGTGATTTGGTACCTTTTAATAAGGATTTATCAACTGACTTTAGAAGTCCTCAACCTCTCTCTTTAACTTGGGTTTTCAGTTCAGTTCAGTTGCTCAGTCGTGTCCAACTCTTTGCGACCCCATGAATTGCAGCATGCCAGGCTCATTAACATCAGTATTCTGCCCTGGGCACACAGGCTATATTCTCTAACCTTTTTGTAGAAAGTCTGGGTCAACATGTCCATCTGTGACATATTTTCTCCCAGATCCTTCACCTTTCCCTTATCAGCTTTGCCTTGCAGGGCACTAACCCCCGCAGCCCATCTTTCCTAGGCTTGCAGTAGTGGCTTCAAGTTGGATTTGGCAAGTGAGAGATACTGGAGGAATATCAGGATGTGGAGCAAAAGGAAAGACCTGCATGACTCCAGCTGCTCCTACAAGACAGCACCATCATGATTTCAGCTTCCAAAAAGTAACATGACCAAGATTCTGTTAACACTGCCTCTCCAACTAGAGGAGGTAACCGTTTCTTGCTATTGATAATCCTTGAGGCTACCTTGAGGCTTCCCAAGTGGTACTAGTGGTAAAGAACCCACCTGACAATGCAAGAAACAAGAGATGCTGGTTTGATCCTTGGGTCAAGAAGATTCCCTGGAGAAGGGCATGGCAACCCACTCTAGTATTCTTGCCTGGAGAATTCCATGGTTAGAGGAGCCTGGTGGACTACGGTCCAAAGGGTAGCAAAGAGCTGGACACAACTGAAGCAACTTAGCACACATGAGGCTAGCTTATTGTCCTTTGGCTTCTTGGCTCTGTTATCACCATGTAATTTTCTGTATTAAATTTCTTGTAACAAATTCTTTATTTTAGATCTTTAAAATAGTTTCTTTCTAGGAGGGCTCTGACTGCTAACACCTTGTTTCTGAATTCTGATCAAGGTACATGAGCAGAAGTGATGAGTAACATTTCAATTAGAACTTCTCATGTGTGATCCTCACTCCTTTTTCCCTTCCTCTGCTGAAGAGAAATGACTGGTGGGACTTAGAAGAGATGAGTCCTTAGCCCACTGGTACACATTACATCTTAACATGAGCAAGAAATTAAACAATTACTAAGTCTCTGAGATTTCAGGGTGAATCTATTAGATATCTAGCATTTTCCTTTAAGTAACACAGGTGCCTTTCTGCTTTTCTCATGCCCTATGATTCTTACAGCTCTACAATCACATAGAATTATGATTTTTGTGCAATTACTTCATTATATCAAAAATTACAGTCTGATGATACTTAGATGATATTTACAAGATAATATAATTTTTATATTCTCAGTAACTCCAGAAAAAATTATTAAAAAGGTGAAGTTAAACTTTGATATATCTCATCTATTCTAAAGAATGGTGAATCCTCCAAGCTGTTATGAACCTACTTCATGTTCACATAGTGATCTTATCGTCTTTTAAAATATGTTGACTTAAAACAAAAAATTATGTTTTCTCATATGTGGATATGTAAAGATGGTCCAGTGGTGTAGGATGACTATGGGGCATTAGGATTTCTGTTTGTTTTCATCTTATCTTGTATCCTTATTTTTTATTCTTGGACTTATTGTCAAAGATGGTTTCATGCCACATTCATACTCCAGCCTCAGGGAGGAGGGAAAGCAAAAAGAATGTAAGGGTAGAGAAGTGGAGAAAGTTCTTTTTGTTCTAGATGCCCAAGCCAGAAATTCCATACAAAACTTCTGTTTGCATCACATGGACAGAAAATAGTCACGGTATAGCTATAAGGGATACTGGAAATGTGTTCAGTGAAAACCACTGTAACTCCAGAAAGGGGTAATGTATTTGCTATATAGGGACCAGAATGGTGGAACAGCTGCTGCTTCTGTCATAAAGGCCTGCAGAGCAAATGAGATCAGTGTTAGAAGATCCCATACAAAAATCAAGAAGAAAGTAATTTCCTCTAACAAATACTAAAACAAGGAAGCTAAAAGATTTTAATGACTTTACTGAAGGATCATACATGTTTTAATATCATATTTCACTGACTTTAAAAAGCTGTCCATTAGGTGATTATTATATGTACTATCTTATCTCTATCAAATAGATGGGGAAGCAGTGACAGACTTTATTTTCTTGGGCTCCAAAATCACTGTGAACGGTGACTGCAGCTATGAAGTTAAAAGACACTTGCTCCTTGGAAGAAAAGCAATGGCAAACCTAGACAGCATATTAAAAAGCAGAGACATTACTTTGCCTACAAAGATATGTATATTCAAAGCAAGGAGATCAAACCAATTGATTGTAAAGGGAATTAACCCTGAATATTCATTGGAAGGACTGATGCTGAAGCTGAAGCTCCAATACCTTGGACACCCAATGTGAAGAGTTGACTCACTGGAAAAGACCCTGAGAATTGGAGGGAACAAGGAAAGATAAAGGAATATGTATTGGCACTATATCCTTCAGTTTACATTCTGAAAAGGCAAGCAATGCTGATAACACTGGCAGGTGATAAAGGTTTAATAGTAAATGAACCTTTAAGTTTAAGAGACCTAAAAGGAAAATCACAACTAGCAGAAATATGCAGATGGAGCAAAGGGAGAAGAGAAAGTGTAGAACAAGTGAACTGAATTCTTTGACTTTAATGGTGGGGAATCAACAGATATAGTCCATTCTTTCTAACAATTAGGTGAGGAAAGACAGAAAAGAAGCTATTCATTTTCATTGTATAATCTCAATCATTTTGAATTTTTAAAAAACTTCTAAATTCCAATGATTGCATTTTAAAAGTTCTTTTCCATTCTTTTTCAAGAATAACTGAAAGTTTGTAATGATTACTTGTTTCATCAGTTGATATTCCTTTTTATTGCAAGTGTACATTTAACATGTACACTTTACACTTTATAATTCCAATCACTAAAGTCCTTGAATATCTATATCCTAATGTTCCATCCACATCAAGGTGCTTATTGCCTTTCATTTGCTATTGATTCCATTTTATTTGTGAGTTCATATTTCTTAATCTAACTCCTAAAGGCTTGAATTGAGTAAATTTCTCAGGAGCACTATTGTCCTTGGAGCCTCATGAGCCCCATTTAAGGATCTCTTCTAGTCTTGTGTCTTGCATGAAACCCATTCTTGGTCTATTTCCTGAAAAAAGTCAATATTTATCTTAGTATGAGATTTCCTTACACAGATTTCAGTTTATTTCATCCTTAGAAATGTCTCTTATTTTCTGTGATGTTAATGATTCAAATAATACATTAAAAAAGTATATATTTTAGCTTGAATTCCTTGATATTATAATGGAAGAGTCCTTCATAGTATTCAATCAGCTGTGCTGGTAGAGGCAGAAGAACACAAGATTCTATAATGGTTTATTGGTTATCTACTACTGTCTAACAATGTATCCCAAGACTGGGTAGCTTAAAACAACAAACATTTCTTAGCTCATAATTTCTGTGGGCCAAGAATCCCAACATGGGATTGAGATGTTAGCTGGGTGTCTGTGGCTCAGGGCCTGTCACAAGGTTGCAGTCAAGGATGGTTGGAGCTTCAGTTATTTCAAGCTGGACTGAAGATGATATGCCTCTAAGCTCACTCACTCACTGAGGTCTCTGTTGGCTTATTGGCCAAGGTCATCAGTCCCTTTCTACATGGGCTTTCCCACAACCTGACAGCTGGCTTCCCTCAGAGCAAACTAGAGATGGAGCAAACAAGAAAGAGATGAAAATCACAATCTCTTGGTAATCTAATCTCAGAAGTGGCATCCCATCCCTTAGGTCATAGTTAATTCTTTAGAAGAGAGTCATTAAATTCAGCCCACAATCAAAGGAGGCAGTTAAACAAGGATTAGAAGGCAAAAGTCATTGGGGGCTATTTTGTAAGCTGTCTACCACAATGACAAAAATATGTATAAGTTTTTACAAAGTAAATTTGGTATTTATATAAATCATTTACCACTATGATTGCCATACTTTCCTTGAACACTTATTTCTATGTTACTCGACTGAGTTTTCCCCCCCATGAATGTTGTCTATCTATTTTATGTTTGCCTTTAAATTATCTTTCCTTCCTTACATGATATTTTAATCATGCAATTCCTCTTCCATAACGTTTTCTTTAGTTCTCTATTTCTAACTTCTCCTCTGTTTCCCTAATCTGTCCGGCTTGATCAACTTTATTTCCTCTACTCCCCAGGAAACATTTTTTCTTTTAACTGGTTTATTGCTTGCCACTTCCCTACCTTTATTGAAGTTATTTCACATGCCTGCTTAGCTTTTCCTACTTCTAGCCTCCCAACAAATATTATCATAATCCTTCAAGATCTAGTTTGTTCCATCTCTTGTACCTACACCTTCTCTTCTTTCAAGTTCATAAAGTGACATTACTTACATTAGTCATTTGACAGTTTATCATATGGTATTAGTGAACATTGCTTATATGAACATTGCTTTCAACTCCCACTAATATTTTATATAAATATACTATTTCCACAGCCAGATTATTACTACCTCAAAAGCAGGAATTCATTTAACAGAATACTTACATCAGCCACAGCCAATCAAAAAAACCATCTGAAACATTGACTATGTGGAAATAAATAAAAACTTTCATCTTTAAGTCTACTTTTAACCTACAACCACCTGAGATCTAACCTACCTAATGTATTAATGAATCTGTTTTTGTATTCCAATAAAATAAAACTTTTATTTGGGGACTCAAATGTATGAAAAAATGGTATCAAAACAAACAAAAATCAGTACTGATGAACATATCTTCAGGGCAGTAATGAAGACTCAGATATAGAGACTGGATTTGTGGACAGAGAGGGTGAAGGAGAAGGGGGGATGAATTGAGAGAATAGTACTTATATACACTGCCATATGTGAAATTAGCTAGCTAGTGGAAATTAGCTCTAATCCAGTGCTCTGTGACAACCTAAAACGGTGGGATAGAGCGGGAAGTGGAAGGGAGGTTCAGGAGGGAGGGAACGTGTGTATACCTATGGCTGATTCATGCTGATGTACTGCAGAAACCAATACAATACTGTAAAACAATTATTCTCCAATTAAAAATAAATAAATTCTGAAAAAATCAAAATCAATAATGAATAAAAATCAGCAATGACTGACTTTCAAAGCTTGTTAGGTATACTGGTGTAAGTATTCTGTAAAACCAATTCCTGCTTTTGAGGTACTAATATTTCAGCTGCAGAAATATTATATTTATATTAAATATCAGTGGGAGTTAAAAGCAATGTTCATGTAAGAGCTGACACAAATACTATGTGATTAACTGTCAAATGACTGATATAGGTAATAAAATGTCACTTTATGAGGTGTAAAGAAGAGAAAATATAGGTAGAAGAAATGGAAAAAAATTAGTGATGACTGACTTTCAAAGTTCACATAGAATTTAAAAGAAGTTTTAAGAAAATCACATTAATGATCAACCATATGATCTTAGTTTTCACTACTGAGTACGGAAGCATGGGCATTCCTAAAAATGTGAGGGGAAAAATGAAGAAGTTACTCATAAAAGACATGGAACATGAGTAGGAAAACAGCTTTAGAAGGGTCTTTAAATGATTAAATAATCCTAAAAATGAAAGAAAAATTTCATCCTATTCCCACTCATGAAACAAAGATCAAGTTAAAATGTTGGTGGTCAAGTTCTCCTTGTGGCATAGGAAGCCAGTGCCACAGCCTCATGGGGGCACGGGCAGTGGATGGTTTCCCTCTTACCTCACTTTAGGATGACCTAATACAAGGCAATAGACAAGAAAATGATAGGTTAGCCATACTCCAACTTGAAAGATGGCTTTTGAAGAGATCTTCACTTTAAGTCCAGAAAAATTTCAATCTTATTTCTGTTACAAATTATGTTTGAACAAGTCACAGCAGGACACCCAGGATCTCAAGTACTTTAAGAAAAGAGAACAGCACAATAAGGAAAACTAACGTTTTCTCTTTCCAAACATAATTTAGCTTTGAAAAAAAGAAAACCTTACTAGGTTACAATGTGTTAAGTGAGGTGTCCAAGGGCAGAGAATGACTCACAGCAAGGCTAAGAATAAAACGTGGGTTTTACACCCTAAACAACATTTATTTAAAATAAAAATGAAAAACCTATGTATAATTGAAAAAGTTTTATTATGAATTTCTAGGTGTTTTACAGAAGTTCCTTTTCTCTTTCTGTCTCTCTCCCTCTCCCTCTTTCAATTTAAAGACAGCACTTGCAAAAGGAGAATTAAATGAAGTTAATATTTATATATTTTGCTATAGTTGAACTGCCCTAATTGTTATTTATTTTTATTTTACTTTTTATCTTTATTTTAAAAATAAGTTGTCAAGTAGTACAAAGAGCATCAGTTCTAAGATCAAAAATCTGAATTCAAAGGCCTATACTGTCATACAGGCCTAAGGTCACTTAAGTGAACCTGAGTTCACTTAACCTGAACCTCAAGGTTCTTATCTATAATTCAGGTTACCATCCAGCATATAGAGATGTTGTATGTAAAAATCCTTTGTAAACTCTAAAGCTTATATAAATATTAAGTCATGTCTCACTCCCAAGATTTACATTTTTTGTTCCTAATGCATGAAAAGACAGAAGCTAGTTCTAGGCAAAACGTCAAATAAACCAAAGGTTATTTCATGGCCCCTCCATTTTCCATGCTTCTCCCTCTTCATTATTTCTCAGCCATGTCTGATGCTACAGTGGAAATACAACTACCTCTCCCCTTCTGCTAGTCCTTCCTTTTCCATACTCAACCAAAAAGAGAAGAAGGTCCATATCTGTATGTACACAGAAATACCTACACACAGAGACACACAGACATGCAGAGACACACACACACACACACATATCCCTGTAGTAAGGCCATAGAGGGAAGAAGTCTTATGGAAGTAGAAGACCTTCCTCCCTACTGGTAGAAGTTTATCAATGGGGTCCAATAAAAGAGTGTCTCCTTTGCATGTTCCAGAAAATTTGCTGCTATGATGCAGATAGTGGACCATGTGAAACAGAAGACATATCCCAGAAAAACAGGAGTTTGGGGAGAAATTAAAACTTTTGCAGCCCCGTTCACAGAATAAGACATCAACCACTGGCATATGCCTTTCATTTACTTTCTATTTTGTTATCAGAAACAGCTTAAAGATAATTCCCAGGCACATGGTTATATTCATAGGACTGTAACTGACTTCAGTGAAGTTCAACACTAAAACCACTAAGGTATTTATGAAACACAGTTATTTGATATGAACAGTGTTGTTTTTTAAAGGTTTAACTCCAAGTGGTATTAAATAGCAATTTGAATTAAAATATAGTTCAGCCAGATTTGCATCTATAGATTTAATGACTGCCAAGGTCTTTTTTCACATTTTTGTCCAGTAGATGTTTTAAATGTATGAAAAGCAACTTTTACTACAATATGCAGAAAAACTAAGTGAAACAATAAAAAGCAACCCACCATAATCTGAGTGACTTGTCCTGGTGATCTTACTAAATTTAAGAGTCTCCAGTATTTTTTGATTACCATTTAAAATGTATTATAATAAAAATAATTACACACTCCAAGTAAGACAGCAAAAGTATTCTTGTACCAAGAAATTTGATAGCATTATTGACTCTAGAGGATCTAAGTGTTTCTCCTATCTCGTCTATATTATTTCTAAAATCACTTGCTTCTAACTTGGAATATGCATATTTTTGACATTAGCAAAAACTGCATTAGAGGTAGATTGCTAATATCATATATTTTAATACTGTCAATGTGCTTACTTATTTTTCATGTACCATCTGTAAACCTATTTTTGCCCAACTCCGTATTTATGCTCATAAAGTTCATCACTGATTTGAGACTTTACAAATGATATATGAATAATTAACATCTTTTTGCTTTCAAAAATTCTAGCAGTTTTCAAATCTATTTCCTATTGCTTGTAGTATGTGCCTTTTTGTTAAGGGCTACATCTATATCCTCCTAAAATATGTCTATGTACAATAAATTTCCACTTACATTACGGCAATTTTCATTTTCATGTAATATTCTAGCATTTTTCTATAATTATGCAGTGTTTCAAAATGGCTAATTGAGACAATTTTAATTAATTTCTTTCTAGTTTTACAAATTTCATAAGAAAGTCTTGGTATGCATTTGTCTTTGAAAATCGAGATTTCTACATGGGCCTTTTATTTGAAGATGTAAAGTTCTTCTCTATGTCCTTCAATTCTCAACTCGTCATTTGAAGATGGGAAATTCCCCGTCTCCATGGTCCTCAATTCTGTCTCTCTGGCTAGGGGCCTTTTGACATTCGTCACACTGCCTGGCATACCCTAGACTTAAATAAATTTCACTGTCTGCTTTCTCAGCCTCTACATGCTTCTCAGCTCTGATGGGGAAAATCACACAATGGCTTGGATCGATTTCAATTTCAATTTATGACCTCCACATCCACTGGGCACTCACAATTGCCTAGCAAACCCTCTGTGTTTCCCTTCTCACCGTGTCTCTCAGTCTCAAATTAGCAATTTCAAACATCCTCCCTACTCCTCACACCTTCTACCTCATTTCTGATTTGTCTTTCTCATCACAAGACTTTTCTTCCTATTCAGAGCCTTTAATCCCTCCTCCCAGACCTGGCTGGCCCCGCCTGTGTCCTGGACCCCAGAATCTAACCTCTTCAGAGGACTTGCCTTCACACCAAACCCTCTCTCTCCTGCTTTTGCAGCATCCCTCTTTGCTTACAGCTTCTTTCCCACCAGCAAGGACCCTCCTAAGTCTCCTCCATGTTAAAATAAATGTTCTTGACCTTTCTTGCTGCTGCTGCTGCTAAGTCGCTTCAGTCGTGTCCAACTCTGTGTGACCCCATAGACGGCAGCCCACTAGGCTCCCCTATCTCTGAGATTCTCCAGGCAAGAACACTGGAGTAGGTTGCTATTTCCTTCTCCAATGCAGGCAAGTGAAAAGTGAAAGTGAAGTCTCTCAGTCATGTCTGACTCTTAGCGACCCCATGGACTGCAGCCTACCAGGCTTCTCTGTCCATAGGATTTTCCAAGCAAGAGTACTGGAGTGGGGTGCCATTGCCTTCTCCCTTGACCTTTGTTAGTCACTTCCATTTACTCACCTCACATTCATTTCCCAATTCCTTCCATTTCACTCCATCCTCAGAATCCTACCAAAACTGCCCTATCAAGCTGTCCATGATCTCTTCTTATTGATTCAATAAATGTGTCTTCATCCTACTCTTACTTGATCTTTTGGGTCTCTGTGATACTTTGGATTTGTCTTTCTTTCCTAAAATTCTTCCTTTCTGCATCTTCTCTGACACTACACCATCCTGATTTTCTTCATTCAGCGTTCAGTGCTCTTTCTCACTCTCCAACCAAGCTGTGTTAATTGCTGTCATGTCCGAATCTTTGCGACCCTGTGGACTGTAGCCCACCAAGCTCCTCCGTCCATGGAATTTTCTAGGCAAGAATACTGGAATGGGTTGCCATTTCTTCTCCTGACCCAAGGATCAAACCCAGGTATCTTGCATTTCAGGCAGCTTCTTTACCATCTGAGCCACCAGGGAAGCCCCTCCAACCAAGGTGTTCTGCCTATACCTTTCAGGTAGGTATCAAGGCTCTTCGCTTTCTTTTCTTATATTAAATATGTTCCCTTGATGATTTAATCTATACCTACATAGACTACTTACCATCTTTATGCTGATAACTTCCAGAACTATAACTCAGCTTTCTCCACCTAAACTTAGACCTATATACACAACTACTCACTAGGTATTTCCACTGAGACATGCAACAGAGTTCTAAAATTCATATGGTCAAAACATAACTTGTTAGGTATGAGTTCTCATCTGCCCTCTCCTGATTCTCTGTAAATTTCTCTGGCTTAGTAAGTGGCACCCTCAAACTTTCCCGTTTTCTCAAGCCAGAAACATATGTATGTATGGACAAATTAAAATATAGATATACATACACACACATAATAGATTTTTTCCTGATATATATATATATATATGCAAATTTTTCCAACTTCATTTCACTTAAACATAAAATCCATGTAATTCTTCCTTCTCCATAAACCTTGATTCTGTGTTTCTCTCCGAGCCCACTGCTGCTTGCCTAATGCACATCAGCATCATGCTGGGGGAAGGAAGCCGTAAGCAGAAGTGGGATGCAGCAAAAGCAGGAGGGAGGGGGCCCAAGTGTGAGGCAAGTTCTCTGGGGAGGCCCCACAGCTGGGATCCAGGGCACAGGTGGAACCAGCCAGGCTTGGGAGAAGGAATAACTCAGCAATAACGAAGATCTAAAAGCTCGCTGTCTCTGAATGAGAGGAGAGGTCTTGTGTTGAGAATGACAAATCAGGAGATGAGGTAGGAGGTGTGAGGAGAGGCAGGACGCTTGAAATTGCCAATTTGAGACTGGGAGAGAGGGCACCTAAGGAAAATCTCTTCTGGATTATTGTTACAGCTTCTGGCTTGTCTCTCTGCCTCCCGTGTGGTCCTTCTTACATACTGCACACTGCAGCCAGACTGTTTAAAACACAAACCCCCTTTATAAATACTTCAATCCCTTTCCACAGTCCTCAGGAATTTAAAACCCGAGCAGAACATGAAGACCATCACAATCTTGGGACTTCCCTGCCAGTCCAGTGAGTAAGATTTCATGCTTACACCGCAGGGGGCAGAGGTTCAATCCCTGGTCAAGGAACAAGATGCCATATGGCACAGAAAAACAAAAGAAAAAAAAAGCAAAAAAACAGCCTTGCCCCTGCTCAGTCCCACACCTTGTCTGTCACTGCCAGCTCCTTCACCCACCATGCCAATCCACAGAATTCCTTGAAATGCCCTGCATTTGTCATGCTCTCTTTCCTTTCAAGCCTTAGTACATGCACATCCCTCTGTTCACAATGCCTGTTTCTCCCTACTCAGCATGCCTTCTTCCTCTGTGCAGTTCCTTCTCCTGTTTCCCCAGTCTTTTTTTCTTTGAAGTTTATCACCTGCAGAAATCTTTTCCTCTACACTCCCTGATATAGGTTAGTTGGGCCCCACAGTGGTCCCTCACTATCCTGCTGCTTAGCCCTTTACTGGCACACAAATGACCTCATGATTTTCTCTTATTTTTTTATCCAACTAGTGGCAGGGCAAGACCAGAGTCAATGCTATATAAACAGCTTTAACTGAATGAAAAATTAAGTCACCCCTTAGCAGGTATTTGTTGTACAAGTGTTTATACCTTATACATGATTAATTTCCCCAAAAATATGAATGAGAAGGAGCAATTTGTGTTCTCTGTAGATGAACAATTTTATTCATGTTAAAACAGAGAATTGAAACATATGATAATCTTGCAGCAGGTAGTAGAGACGGAGTTATGTATGAAACTTGGATGTGGTTTAAGACTGTTGAACTCAGGCAGGTCAGAAGCTGGATTTCTCTTGTCTGCCATCAGTAATAAGGCCTATCAACCAGTGAATTGATGACAGAAATGTCAGCAGTCACAATAGCCAACGTGTAGCTCATGTTACCTAGTTTATAGACTCTAGCTACTAAATATACAACTGTCAGTAAAACAGAGCAGTACAATAATCTTCCACACAAAGGCACAACCATCCTCTTTCCCAAGTGGCTGAAGATTAAGAAAATACAGGGACAGCCCATTAGTTAAATGTTACACTTACTAAAAATTTAAACTCTTCTAAGTTTTTTTCTCCATTTTAATATACAAACTAAAAAAGTTATTCAACTCAATTCCTAAGCCAGACACAATTTTAGTATTTTCTGTTTTAAGTAAAATGTCTAATAGCTTTTCTTTCATCTCTCTCTCCTTCTGGTAACAGACCTTTCTTATCTACAACTCCATGTAGAGTCTTTAGGTCTATTCAGGGATTAGCTTGGCAACCTATGTCAGTAATAAAATGTCACATATTAAAAAATTTTTTTTATTATAGAAGTGGTTTTACAACCTGGGCAAAAAAAGAAAAAAATGACACCTTCCCCACCCCATGCTGCATAGGTATCAAATAACTACCTGGTTTCTGTCTTTACAAATTAAGGTTCTATTTTTTGCTACAACGCCCTACTTGTCCACCCCAACTTGTTGAGACAGAATAAGCTGTTATTTACTGTTATGTAGAGTTGCCAGACAGAATACAGGATGCAAGTTTAATTTGAATTTCAGTTACACAATGAATAATTTGAAGTGTATTGCCCCATGCATTATTTGTAATGTACTAAAAATTATACTTTAATCAATGAAATTCAAATTTAACTGGGAAGCCTCTAATTTTATTTGCTAAATCTAGTAACCCCAGCTGTGAAGGCTGAAGCCAGGAAGAGATCATCTCAAAAATCACTTCTATTTCCTAGCCAGCCACATCCCTCCCCACTCCTCACCCTGAAACTTACCACCATTTTATCTTCTTACCTGAAAAGCCTCACCATAAAAGTTATCTACTCAGAGATGAGGCAGGAAAGCTATTCAGGTCTAAAACCAAGCCCAATCTCCTCATTTTCCATTGAGAAACAGAGGTTCAGAGTTCAACAAGGATACACAATAATGTGATAGTGAGGTTGGACAGGGTCCTGGTTTTGTTGTTGTTGTTGTTGTTAGTTACAAGCCTTCTGTTCTAAAGGTCTTACTTTACAAAAAAGAAAAGCAAGGTCATTTTCTTCAGAATGCCACTAACAAAAGTAGCTAATCTTGGTTAGGTGGGAGGTGGTTATGGGTCTTCTCTGAGAAAATCAAAAGGTCACTAAATATCCAGTTAATTGAATTGTACTCAATATAATGCTCAGCAAACCAGAGGCTACACCAGGAATAAAGATATGGGTATAGAGGTGTAGCAAGAGGACCTGGAAAAGAATTAGCACTAGAGGTGTCTACACATCCAAGGAAGCAGAGAAGTCCCTGGAGACTCTGATGGTTTCTCTTCAGGATTGTACAAGAGCCTTTATAAACCAGTGATGGGCTTGTGTGGCACAGCTATTTATCAGTGTAAAGGCACATCAGAAAACAATCAACATAAAATGATACCTTTACATCTGAACATATTCAACATTTTTATGCTTAAAGACAGCTGCCTTTGTGGGTCCAAGTCTGGTCTCCCCATGAACTTTCACTATATAACCCTGCAGGTGAAACATCCATCTATACAACATCTGTTATGTCTTCCTAAGGTGTACCATAATTTTCATACTGTAAAATCTCAGACATACGATGCTCAAGATCATATCCTCTTGCCTCCAGGCTCCTGAAGGATACAGCCATCAAAGAAATTACTGGAAATGCCCCTTTGAGCAGAGAAAGGCCTCATCATACATGAAGCTCAGAACCTGCCTGCTATTTGTCTTGAAAGCAAGCTAAAGAAATTTAGCATGTACTTTGGAAAAAGAATGTGTAACAGGTTTACACTGTGTGACTGGTGTGACGTGAAGTAGTCAGGTACATGGGAAAGGCAGGGATCAGAGGGATCCTGCGACTATGTAAATCACACAGAAAAACTGGCTTGGAACAAGCTAGCCAAGCAAAAGGAGCATGTCTACTAATAAACATAATCCATAAAAATTAAAGAAGACAGAAATGGATCCAGTGCAAACGCCATACAGACGTCTAGGACTGAGACTCAGATGCTGTCTACAAAGACAGGTATATGCAGGGTATCACAGCAAGCTCTGGCCAGTGTCTGGGGATCAGTTGAACACTTCTCTTTACAATGCCTCAGGTTGGTACTTGAAAGTGGCCACGGTAGGAATATTTATACTTGGAAATTGACAAAGCTACTAATCGGTGTTTGTTTGTTTGCTTTCCTCAGAGCTAGTTAACATGTATAGCACTACCCAGTATCTAAAACACAGGAGAAGAAACCTGAGAGGGACAGCATAGGAGCAATAAGCCCAGGATGCCTTCAGAGAAGTGGCCTGAGGCCAGAGGATGTGTTCATTGAAGCATAAAAGGCAGACCTAGAAATAGAATTGGAAGGAAGAGTCTGGTATAATTTCCCCAGATTTAAAAGTCCTACCCATCCAAATCCAATTCAGAATGGAAATTTAAGAATTTTATCTCGAATTATGTTGAGGTGGAGAAAAGAGACCATGTAAATTTTAAATAATAGTTAGAAACCAATGCTCTGTAAACGTGTACATTTTCATTTTGTTTGTGTCCTGGACTTTCTTTTTAAAAAATTCAAATCCAGAATTAGCTGTTCTAATGAGTATAGTTTTTAAATCTTAGTCCAAGATGATGCTGTGAGTTCCAGGGCAGGGTGGGACAGTGATACCAAAAAGGCAAGGATATAAAGATAAACTTCACCCACTTCCAAAGAGAAACTAATAGCTATTTGACCAAGCAGAGCTATACCTGGAATTTGTACAGCTGCGTTCAGAGGGTCCAGAGGACACTCACACACCAGTAAAGGCCCCACATGCGATAACAAGGCCTCAGCCTGCATCCTCAGGGGTGGCCCCTGAATTTGCTCAACAATATCAAACCCTCCCGTCAATTTGCTTTTTCTGTAACTTCAAGACAAGGACAAACCTTAAACAACCTGTGTTTGCATGGCAAGCAGATAATTGCTTTTACTCTTAAGGAGGTAATTGCTAAGCCTATTCCAAAGAACAGAAAAGAAACACATTTCTTATGTTTTCTGTACCAAAAGTCCTGCCAATCTCGATAAAGTATTTTTAAAACTCTGATTATGAAATTACCCAGGATGTGCAAGAGAGCTCTTTCATCTCTTTTGCTCTGAAAAGAAATTATTTTACTTACTATTGCAAGTACAATAGTTATTTTATAAAGAATTCTGAAACCAGGACTAAGGATATTATCAAAACTTAGCTCAAATATATGTTGTATGTCTGTGTTGGGTTTTCTACATGAAGCTCATGTGAAAACCTTCCAGATGTTTCTTTTTAAAAACTCATACTCAAGAAAATCATAATTCAAGAAAATCTTCACTTGAAAGTATATGTGTATATGTATACAGACTTCCTTTGTGGCTCAGCTTGTAAAGAATCTGCCTGCAATGCAGAAGTCCTGGGTTCAATCCCTGGGTTAGGAAGATCCCCTGGAGAAAGGAAAGGCTACCCATGTATACACACACACACACACACACACACACACACGTATATACAGATTTAGAGCAGAAAAATTGTCTCATGAATCAATCAATTCAAAACCTAAATGCTATAAATGAGGAAACTCCACTGGTTTGCAAGTGGAAGAGCTCAAGTCCAGTCTTCTGGACTTTCTAATATTATGATACACTGCTTCCCTGAAAAGAAATAACTTAATAACGATTGACAGAGGGGTATAATTTCCCGCATTATAGACAGATGCTTTACCGTCTGAGCCACGAGGGAAGTCCTATAAAGTACTAAGGTGTGTTATATATTTAACAATTGTGGTGGAATAAGGGCAAAGCCGGTTACTATGAAGCCTGAATAATCCTGACTCCTCCCTTCAGCAATCCAAGAGAGCCTAAACTGGTGGCTTCAATTAGAGTCATCTGTAATCTCTAATCCTTTCTCCTAACTTCATGCTGAATGATTTTGACTAAGCAACCACAACGGTTAATTGCAAAACAAGATGGCCTCTAATATGCCTCTACTGTTAAAACGCTGATTGCTAAGTGTGCAGTCACTTTCTCATCCACATGAGTATTTTCCTAATGCTGGCTGACCAAGTAACTTCTATTACAGAATCTGTATTGCAATCACCTGGTATTTGTAAGAAAATGTCCTACTTTGTTTTGATGCTTCAGAAACCTTTCTATACACCCACAGAGTGTTTTAATTATATTTCTACAGGGACAAACATGCTTTAATGTTTTGCCCTTAGTATTATTTTATGTTTTCTGGAACAAAGAATGACCTTTGACACATCAAATTTTTTTTTTAGTCTAATTTACCTGATTAATGATATACAAATGAAATAATTTAAATCTTTTGTGTTCAATGTTTAAGACATTTATAATAAGCTTCTTGAAGCTGTAGTTTGTTCATTTTTATAATTACATACTATCCCATTGTATGAATATACCCCAATTCACTTACCCCTGTGCTGTAAATCAGTGGCTAATACAGGGCATGAAGTCAGTCCCGATTTTGCCAGTCCTTTGAGCCTGTACTAGTTCTACTACACTTCATTTTTCAAAATAACTAGAATATGGTGAACTATAGTGTTCCTGGCATTGCAAAGTTAACTTATGGAGATATATAACAACAATATAAAATGACAGCAGCCACGCAGGTATCAAGGGCAGGGCGTGAGGGCGGGGCCACGTGCAGGGGCGGGTCTACGGGCAGAGGGGCGTGGCCACGCGGAATGTGACGTTTCAAACCTGGGCTCCCGCGATCACACTGACCAACGTGGCCTCAAATCCGGACGTTTTGGACTCCGGTGTGGTCAGATGCGGCAGCTGGGAGGAGTCCAGAGCTTCCTCCCGCCAGTGCAGGGATGAGCCACAACTGCCTAGGTAGGAGAAGATTTAACTCTGCGCAGTTAAAACTTTTCAGCTTCCCCCCAGGCTGGCCTAGGGGGAAGGGGGCCTTCAGGAGGAAGCTTGAGGAAGTTGGGGAAAGTAGGAGCTCCTTTCATCCTTCTCACCCTAAGAATGAGGAACGTTTTCTACTGATAACCGTAATAAGTAGCCAAGAAAGCATTTCCTGCAGGCAGTTAAAGGCAAGTAATTCCAAACTGGGTCCCTGTACTCTACGCGGCACACCCTACAGACCAAAATCTTACTTGGTTTATGAATAACAGACTTAATTTTTATTTTGTTTTGTCTTAACCCGTATTCCTTAATAAAGTGTATGATATGAGGTTATTTATCTTCTGTCAACCGAAGACGATCATTATTTCAGAGTTCAGATTATATTATAGGCTGTCTCCTTAAATCATAATATTAATGAGGAAATCAGTTCAGTTCAGTTCAGTCGCTCAGTCGTGTCCGACTCTTTGCGACCCCATGAATCACAGCACGCCAGGCCTCCCTGTCCATCACCAACTCCCGGAGTTCACCCAGACCCACGCCCATGGAGCCAGTGACGCCATCCAGCCATCTCATCCTGGGTCGTCCCCTTCTCTTTTTGCCTCCAAATCCCTCCCAGCATCAGAGTGTTTTCCAGTGAGTCAGGTCTTCGCATGAGGTGGGCAAAGTACTGGAGTTTCAGCTTTAGAATCATTCCTTCCAAAGAAATCTCAGGGCTCATCTTCAGAATGGACTGGTTGCATCTCCTTGCAGTCCAGGGGACTCTCAAGAGTCTTCTCCAACACCACAGTTCAAAAGCATCAGCTCTTCTGCGCTCAGCTTTCTTCACAGTCCGACTCTCACATCCATACATAACCAATGGAAAAACCATAGCCTTGACTAGACGGACCTTAGTTGGCAAAGTAATGTCTCTGCTTTTGAATATGCTATCCAGGTCAGTCATAACTTTCCTTCCAAGGAGTAAGCGTCTTTTAATTTCATTGCTGCAGTCACCATCTGCAGTGATTTTGGAGCCCAAAAAAATAAAGTCTGACACGGTTTCCACTGTTTCCCCATCTATTTCCCATGAAGTGATGGGACCCAATGCCATGATCTTTGTTTTCTGAATGTTGAGCTTTAAGCCAACTTTTCCACTCTCCTCTTTCACTTTCATCAAGAGGCTTTTTAGTTCCTCTTCACTTTCTGTTTTAAGGGTGGTGTCATCTGCATATCTGAGGTTATTGATATTTCTCCTGGCAATCTTGATTCCAGCTTGTGCTTCTTCCAGCATTTCTCATGATGTACTCTGCATATAAGTTAAATAAGCACGGTGACAATATCCAGCCTTGACATACTCCTTTTCCTTTTGAACCAGTCTGTTCCATGTCCAGTTCTAATGTTGCTTCCTTACCTGCATATAGGTTTCATACCTGGCATAAAATGTGTGCTCTGATATAGTTGGTGTATGAGTGAGGGAATGAATGGTTGAATGAGTGAATATCTTAAGAATCTGCCATTCAAAGGTGATTCAGCATGAGCACTGAAAAACAGTGTCAACCTTGTTTAAAGTTTGCTTTTCACAGTACTTGTCTATAAAATATAAGTATCAATAAGGATCTCTTTTTGGAACACCAACAAAATATTTGCCATGTTTAATAAGCCACTAGTTTTAAATAAATGCATAAAAACTTATTGTGATAACTATTTTTTTAATCCCCTATGATTAAATTTAATGTGCTAACAATGTTATTATACACACAAAGGGGCTTTGGATCTTTTCAGATTTCACCAGTAAGACCTTGGGTGCCATAAGGATGGTATCATTTAAATATTATTGCAGATTGGATGGACTGTTTTCCTCCAAATGGAAAAATAAATTAGGACTCAATAATAATATTTTTCAGGTTTTTTCCCCTTCATGCACAACAAAAGCTCAAGAGTTTTTTTGTAAAGGGAACTGTAAAGGTAGAAGAGAAAAAAAAAATGCTCTGGAAATAAGAGAGAGGCCAGAATCCTTCTAATCACCTCACTGCATACAGCATATAGTTTTTCTTCATTGTCTTGATTTGAGTAAGGAATGAAATATTGATTCTGATATGGGAGACAGGGATATGACTGGAGGCAAGACTGTGTTTTGTAGTATTTCAAAGAGGTTTTTAATTTTTCAGCCTCTTTTTCAACTGGCTGTACCAGTTCAGCACCTAAACTGGTAAGTTGTCGTGGCGTGTAGCACAAGTGCATAATCAAGATAGAACTGAGATTTTTCTTTGTTCCCAAAGTGGACTTTTCAGTGAAGTACCTTTTCAACCTTGTTCAATCTGTTACTCATCAGCGTTATTATAACCAAATAGCTAAAGCTTCCAATCTGGTCATTTGCAAAGATATTTCCAAAGAAATAATTTTAGAGGCCATTCAGGAAAATACCCTCTTCTTTTTCTTTGCCACAGTTTGAAATGGAAAATAACTACTTGTTACAGTATCTGCCCTAAATTCATAAAGTTGTTCATCTTTTGAGTAGTGAAACCAGTATGTTGGAAATTAATTACAACATAAAAGAAAACAACAAATGAACATGAATAATAATTGTTATAATAATTGTTATATACAGGACCTTAAAAAGGTCTCCAGGCATAAATCCATAGTTTCTTCCTAACAGCAGGACAGTTTTTTCTAATTAAGACACACAATGACTAGGACCTCAAATCTCCACATAGAATTTGACTGCAATTTCTTTTTTTTTGTTTTATGTGATGTATCAGTTGAGAATAGATGAATAGGTAGCCAAACCATGGAGGGTTATGGTAACAAAAGCTATACAAACACCAAATGCTCAAGGGCTTTTAAATCCCTCTACATCAGGGAGCCCAGATTATTATCTCTCAACTAGTATAAAATATATTGAGTCATCTTCCTGGAAAGTGACAGTCAAATTGTAACATTTTGCTCCTATGAAGAGCCTTGCTGAGTTTTTTTCAGGGATGTTAATAAAATAAAATACTATAGCAGTCTAGTTTAAAGATCACTGAAGTAGAGACTATAACTTATCACAGCTCTGGCTAGATTTCAAAATATACAAGGTGAAGAAGCATAAGTGAGGAGTCCAATAGAAAGACCATTTTCCTGTATAAATTTTTTTAAATCAATGAGCAATAATAACAATAAAAATGATGAGAGCAATAGTATAACAGCATTTTTCAAGCACTTACTACTATTTACCAGGAGACCTTCTATTACTCTCTACAACAACCATGAGCTAGATATTGTCATTAACCTTATTTTGTAAATTAGGAAACTGAGAGCACAATGGCCATTACTGATAACAAAATCATTCCAAATACTCCATGGGATGGGAAAAATAACTATGATGGCAAAGATTCAGCTTTACCTCTACATTTTAGAAAACCTTGAAGGGGTAAGTTTATTTACATACTATAAGATTTGTATAGATCTATATATGCCTGAGTATGTCTATTATGAAATTTTGAGGATTCATATATTTGAATCACTAATATTTCACAAATTTTAGGCAACTTTGAAAGGTAACTGAGCTGATTTTATGCAGGATAAGCATGAGAATGTATCCTTTAACGTTAATGAGTAGAAGTTGAAGCTGAAGTCACACTGCAATCTAGAACTGCATGACAGGTGGAGAATTGATATGGTGTTGAGTAGACAATTTAAAAGGGAATATTTCAGACTAGTATTATCGCTGAATAGAAATAAAAATTACCAGTAGAAACCAGAAGTTCTTGATTTCAGTTTCTTTTTGTAGATGAATTAGTCATTCTGTTTACTTAAATAATATTTAAGTAAAAGTAAGTAAGTAAAGTCACTCAGTCGTGTCTGACTCTTTGTGACCCCGTGGACTGCAGCCCACCAGGCTCCTCAGTCCATGGGATTCTCCAGGCAAGAATACTGGAGTGGGTTGACATTTTAAACTATAATAAATTATATGAGTAAATCATTAATAAATTAATTAAATATTATTGATAAATAAGAATAATATAAATAATACAATTTATTAATTTAAGATTTACTTAAGTTGTATGTGTGCTTTTCAAGAGTAGGCATTAATACCTGGAGTCAAAGTTAAGACAGATTAAATTCCCTTTAACAGAGAAAGGGGATTTGTCTATAACTCTGTTTGAGCTGTGTTTTTAAAATGTAATTGAAAATATTGGTTTTGCTTTTCTTCAGGCACCTTTAGCTGTTACTTATTAGAATGATAGTTGCACATGTTAGTTTGAAAGTTATTGGCACTCAACCTGAGCCTGTGTTTCTCTGCTAGAATAACTTTCCTTAGGAAATTCCAATTCTGGGTGTTCATCTGATTTCACATGCATGAATGCTTCAGTGCTTTCCTACCAGTTATCACTTAAATTCCTATTAGCCAGCATAACTCAAGCAGAAGAATTCAATGCTGTCTCTAAAGATCACCAAAGTTATAGTTTGAGAAGACATTGATTGTCACCATCCTCTTCCAAAAACGCCGTGCATTTAACTTGTTAGAAATCAGCTCAAGTTTGTTAAGTTTGAACAAAGGTGTAAGAAGCAAAACTATGACTACCACTTCACACCTCTGTTCAATAGACATTTGGAAGCCTAGGTTTAAGTTGTAGGAAAGAAAAAATGCAATATCACCATGGCCTCCACAATCAGCCCTCAGCATACACTCCCAAATGTAACATGTCTCTTCTACTTTAGGGAGGTGTATGTTTTGAGCATCTATGTGATTCCTACTCAGATGATGAGGATAATGTAGGCATAGATGGCATCTCAATCTCCTTAAGTATTGGGGACAAAGCTTAATTAAAGACTCTCAAAAGTTCAGATCTCAGTTAATCCCCCCATATTTTATATTCACGAATGTAGTTCACAGTGAAGAGAAAACATCATATTAAACAGGAGAGCCATTACCAGACTGAGAGGCAAGACTTGGTATACATTACAAATCACAGCATCTATTCATTTAAACATTACAGCCTGACTATGTACAGTTTCCCTTCAAATGTTGCCCATGCTTTCATTGGTCAATTCCATGAATACAGAAAAGGAAATATGATCTACAATTCATAGAAGCTCTATCTTCTCACGCAGTTGCCATTTCTTCCCATTTTTCTCCCAGAGATTCTGCCTTTCACGGGCCTGCATGTTACTCTGCCTGTGTCACAGAATTTGTTCAACCAGTAGCCACACGAAACTGGTCATCTGGTTTTGGTCTTATCTTCCAATAGTTGGTGACTACCAGTGTTTTCCACTTACCACTCCATCTCCCTAATTCTCAGTATTTTTCATTCTTCCAAATCTTTCATATCTACAATATATCCTCAAGAATAATGAGATGGAGCTGGGTTATGGGCGGGGAGGAAAATGTAGTTTTAAAATGTTCCTCAGGAGCCTGCCTCATCTCTTCTTCCTGGCTTGAAAATGCCTCTTCACTTTGGAACGTGCATCTCAGGAGATGTTGCCCTATGCTGGTATAGATTTTTAAAGTGAAGGCTGAGGAAAGTTGATTCCATGAATTTTTGTAGCAGAATTCTGGAGTGAGCTCTTGAGGCCTCTTTTCTTTTAAAGTTAGAATGTGAAAATGCAGAGAGGGACTATTTGTACATACCAATCAGAGATAACTCAGTAATGATTTAAAATAGCCTCTTTGAGTAAATATTTAATAAAATTGAAGCTCCGGTTCTTTTTTATGCCTATTTCTCTAACTCAAGTAGTTACCCTTAAGAGGACAGAGGAAGAAACTCATGTTCATAGCAATCAGAATGGGAAGGGACCTTGTATCAGTGCCATTCTGGTCCTCCCTGGCCTCTATTGATACAGCCTTCTTTCTACCTTTTCCTTAGGATTGAGTGTGATATCAGGAAATCATCTTTACTAATTAATATATCTACACCTGCAGGGAGATTAAGTCATAAAAAGAATCAAGCCTGGAGGGATTTTTTTTCCCCTTACCACAACTAAACTTTAAAAATTTTTGATAATGAGAGCAAGCAACTTTTTCATGCCCGGTGCCATTTGTTTGGGCTCCTCAGGGCCTTCAGAAACACAGGCAGATAATTTCTTCTCTATGCACCATACACACAGACCGATAATTTACAAGTCACTCACATGAACTGCATTTCATTTGTGTGATTTTGCCCTTCTGGAGAGTTCTATAGAAAAACATCTTCTGATTTACCATCAGATTATTTCCATGACTTATAACTTGTATTTTCAAACAATGCAGAGATTGTAGGTGGGGGAGAAGAGAGCATGTGTTTAGGAAAGACTTACCTCTATTGCCTTGAACATATTAGAGATGTTTTAAATTCCTAGCTAACTCTTATATCTCGATCACCTGCAGGTGTGTTTCTATTGTCTATTTTTTCTTGTGATTTTTGATTTTTTTCTTGGTATTTGGGGGGCATACTTGGTAATTTTGTATTCAATGTTGAATATTTTGTATAGGAGGTTGTAAAAGATTCACACGATGTATCATCCTCTATAATGGACTCCTCCCTGCTTCACTAAGCAGACAACACAGTTGTTCATCTTAATTTAATCAGGAACTGCTGTATGTTGAGGCTGGGCTGCAGGCCTGAAAATAGTTTATACCTAGGTCACTGTGATTCCCAAGAGTTTCCAGCTGTATAGCTGATGTTTCCTTAAGGCCATTTCTCCTGCAAGTCTCACAAAACTGTCAAAACTTTGCATTGCTTTTGAGAGGTCTTCTACTTAGGTCTTTAGTACCTTGCCTCTCCCCTCCCCATACCAAATTGCCAAATGTCCCCAGATAAAAATGGCCGTAAAAGTCAGCTCATTTTGATGAAGATGTTGTACCGCATCTATTTTTCATTGCCTCCCATATCTCCAGTACACTCAAACTGATGATTTGGTATTTAATCCTGCTTTTTTACTTGGTCTCAACAGAAATTCTGTCTGCTACCAACAAGTCCATCCCACCCATAATGCAGAAGTTATTGTGTAATAGAATAATTTGAATGATATATTTTGTCTAGGTTCAAATTGTCAAAATAGTAATTTTAAAGTATCACTTTTTTTTAAAGTTTTATATACATCAGAACTTTCCTCAAAGAAGGTTTTTGATTTCATGGTTCTCTTTTTCTGGGATTGACTAGGAAAATATTAGTCGACGATTAATATACAGTCAGTTTTCAATTATCACATAACTCTGGAAACCTGTCAGTTCAGTTAAGTTCAGTCACTCAGTCGTTTCTGACTTTACAACCCCATGAACCGCAGCCCACCAGGCCTCCCTGTCCATCACCAACTCCCAGAGTCCACCCAAACCCATGTCCATTGAGTCGGTGATGCCATCCAACCATCTTATCCTCTGTCATCCCCTTCTCCTCCTGCCCTCAATCCTTCCCAGCATCAGAGTCTTTTCCAATGAGTCAGCTCTTTGCATCAGGTGGCCAAAGTATTGGAGTTTCAGCTTCAACATCAGTCCTTCCAGTGAACACCCAGGACCGACCTCCTTTAGGATGGACTGGATGGATCTCCTTGCAGTCCAAGGGACTCTCAGAGTCTTCTCCAACACCACAATTCAAAAGCATCAGTTCTTCTGTGCTCAGCTTTCTTTATAGTCCAACTCTCACATCCATACATGACCACTGGAAAAACCATAGCCTTGACCAGATGGACCTTTATTGATAAAAGTAATGTCTCTGCTTTTTAATATGCTGTCTAGGTAGGTCATAACCTTCCTTCCAAGGAGTAAGTGTCTTTTAATTTCATGGCTGCAATCATAATCTGCAGTGATTTTGGAGCCCAGAAAAATAAAGTCAGCCACTGTTTCCCCATCTATTTACCATGAAGTGATGGGACCAGATACCATGATCTTAGTTTTCTGAATGTTGAGCTTTAGGCCAACTTTTTCACTCTCCTCAATTACTTTCATCAAGAGGATCTTTAGTTCTTCTTCACTTTCTGCCATAAGGGTGGTGTCATCTGCATATCTGAGATTATTGATATTTCTCCCGGGAATCTTGATTCCAGCTTGTGCTTCCTCCAGCCCAGCGTTTCTCATGATGTACTCTATATATAAGTTAAATAAGTAGGGTGACAATATACAGCCTTGACGTATTCCTATTTGGAACCAGTCTGTTGTTCCATGTCCATTTCTAACTGTAAACCTGTAAATCTTCATTAAATGTAATTGAAACATGATTGAACAAATTAAAAAATGTATCTCTAAATTATTTGATATCTTCTCTATATTAATTCCAAAATTAATTTCTCATAGACAAATGCATTTCTGCAAAATAAGTATATAATTTATACTATAAAAAGATTCAGAAGAAACCTTCAAGTAATAATACCAAAAACTATACATGTAAGAAATTACATTCTTCTTTTTCTTTACTTATTTTTGATGGGTGGAGAAGGGACAGTCTAAGTAGATGAGAAGAGAGGCCCGGGGGGCTCTCTTTGCTCATTTACCCTCTTTATATATCCCAGAGGAGGGTAGAGGGAAGCTGCCTATGCCTGGAAATGAGGCTAAGTGCTTCACACCCGGGGACAGAGTTAAGAGAGGACATGTGCCGGGCAACTTGAGCCAGAGGCAGAGGGGTTCTGAGGAGAATACATGATGCTTGTTGTTTTGTATGTTTCACGGGGAAGCACCGACCGTGAGTAGATCACAGGTTTGTAAACTGAGCGTACTGTCTTAGAGAAGGGGAACAATGAAGTCGAATTAAATGAGTCATCTGTGCAAAAATAGCTTAAACGAATATATACGAGATCTAAGCAGTTCCATCTGAAAGTACTTCATACTTGTTTAGCCGTTCAGTCATGTTCTACTCTTTTGTGGCCCCATGAACTGCAGCCCTCCAGGCTCCTCTGTCCATGGGATTTCCCAGGCAAGAATACTAGAGTAGGTTGCCATTTCCTTCTCCAGAGGATCTTCCTGGCCCAGGGATCAAACTCATGTCTCTTGCTTGCAGGCAGATTCTTTACCACTGAGCCACAAGGGAAGCCACTTCATACTTATCTTTAGTAAAGTATCAAACTAGAACTCTTGCAAAGAATCAGATAAACTGTACTAGTTGGGTGAGATATATTTATGATGTAAAATGGATTGGCATGTATAGGAAGGCAGATAAACAGTTCATTTTCTAACCTCCCTCTCTCTCTTCTATGCCAGGTTCTATGAAAAGTACATATAACATCGTACCTTTAATCCTTAGGCCAATCATACAAGAAATCTAATGGAATAGTTTCTCAAGTGTTAAAAATAACCTTTTATTTTTCAGTCTCTAAAGGAAAAGACAACTTAGGGATTACTAAGCTAAAAAGCACTGTAAATGTATTAGAAAATATTAAACTGACAATAGTCATAGTTCTATTATATAATATGTTTTGAGATTAGGAGATTTCTGTGTTCACTCTCCACCTGTTTGCACCCTACTCCAGAATACAATTTACAGAGATTTATGATGATCTTAGGGGAAAATAAATATCCAGTTCAACCTCAGGGAAAATGATTTAGGAGCAGTCTCATATTCATGCCTCAGGTTCTCCTTGTGAGGTAAGAGTGGCAGATATTAATTATTCATGCATTACCCTGGTGCACCCATTTTATGGATCACGCACTATTTGACTGGTTATATATGATTACAATGAAAGTAGATTAGCTATCCTGCTTGTGATGGATGTTCTCTCATTTTACCAGTTGCTCTCCAGGACACAAAATCCACAGGGAATAAATATCCTGAGATTCAATTTTTATGTAAATATTAGTTGCCAACTTGTTCAAACTGAAGAAGAAAAATGATATGTGTGTGCATCTGTAAACAAAGTTTCACAATGTAAAGCAAAGCAAAGCATCAACTATTAAACATTATTAGTATGTTTTATAAATGTTTATAAGTTGTTCATGATATATATGTACTGTTTTAAACTATAATAGCTACTGTTTGTAGAGAACAGATTATATGCCAGATGATTAATCAGTTTCTTAAAAACATTGCTTTGTTAATCCTTCAGTCATCCCTATAAGGAATGAATTGGATGAAAAAAACAAGATCCATCAAAGTAAAGTAACTTACTGAAAGTTTCTTCAGCAAAAAAGAAAGATTTAGGATTTGAGCTCAGATCTCAAGTCTAAAACACAGGCCCTGATGCTGGGAGGGATTGGGGGCAGGAGAAGGGGATGACAGAGGATGAGATGGCTGGATGGCATCACCGACTCAATGGACATAAGTTTGAGTGAACTCCGGGAGTTGGTGATGGACAGGGAGGCCTGATGTGCTGCAATTCATGGGGTCGCAAAGAGTCGGACATGATTGAGTGAATGAACTGAACTGAACTGAGGAAAGAGCCCAGTATTTTCACGTAGTAGGAATTCAAGAAGTGTTTGTTGACTAATGGATGTAATGAATGCCTAAAAATAATCCATCCATATAAGCCTCTCTTTCAGGAAGGTAACCATATAGACCTTCAAGTGTTTCTTAAGTATCAGTACCTAATATAGATTGTCTTCCTGTCAGACTGCTTCATCAGTGGCAGCCCAAGTACCAGTTTTACTGCGTCCACATCCAGCATAAAAATGCACTGGCTCAACGCCAGCATGGTCACCCAACCACTTGATCAGACCCCACTGGAGTAGACTGAACTTGTACATGCTTACAGCACCAGCAAAGTAGCATTACCAAAAGAAAATAATTTTCTAGGAAAATCCAGCATGTTTTAATATTTCAAAAAAGTAATGATCATAACACTGAAACTTGTTGAACATTTAAAATTATTAAATAGTTTGGCATTGTTTCTTTTAACACTTTTAATTTGGAGTGGTAGGGAGTTGAGTGGGAGAGTCAGGAGGTGGTGCATATACTGTAACCACGTTAACACTTTGGACATTTTGTATTTCTAGTACAGCCCTCCTCTGCTTATCAGACATGAAGATTCCCAAGATCACTCCTGGCCCAGTAAATCAAAATTTGTTGGACTTGGAACCTAAGAGGCCTCAGAAGATTCTGATGCATATTAACGTATGATCTCCCATTAAACCATAAACTCCTTGAGAATGGAGGTGATCTCTGCTTCAGCATGGCATCCCAGTGCTGACACAGGTCATGACACAGGGTAGTTGCTTAGTCAATCATGAATGATTGCTGAATGAATGGAATTCTTAAGGTAGATTTTTAGATATCATTAGTGTATCCCACTCTTACATTGTCTAATTTATGCCATGAGGTTTTGCTTCCAGCTGAGTACACTGTTTTTTTAACAAACAAGTTTTGATTATGTTTAATGTGAGGCACACCTGAAATGAGCACAACATTGTAAATCAACTATAGTCCAGTAGGATATAAAAATTAAACATAATGTTGCTGTGACAGAACCTAGAATCAGACCCTTTAGACCAATTTCAAGTCCTGCTGTTACCACTAAACAGAGCTGTGCCCTCTTTGGCCCTCATCTCTAAAATGTAGAAATTGGAATAGATGTATCCTATGATTCCCCTCCATTGCTAAAAAAAAAATAATTTTTCATGTTTAAAAACATTTGTTTTAAAATAATGCAGTATCTATTATTTAAATTTAAACATTTTAGTACACTTTTACTTAATTATTGTTTCTTGAAACTATAGGATTTACTTTAAAAAAAAAAACACACATAAAGTCAAAAAGCACAGGCTACACGTTTGTATCAGATACTTCAGTAGTGACCAACCCTCTTTCTGAGCATTCTAATAATACTGTGAATCGTGAAGGGAAAAATCATCATGTAGCCATCATCACAGCTAAGATTCATACACACAAGAATCTGTATGCTATATCAAGAAAGCCAGTTTGATGAAGAACAGAAAAACTGCAGGTTTTAAGTGTCTTCACACAGACTGCTTGTAAGTTGTAACAGTGAAATCTTTCTCTGGAGAAACTAGATGACAACTTGACCAGGTGATTAAAATTTTCATCACTGGACTTCCCTGGTGGTCCAGTGGTTAAGAAGCCATCAGTGGCTAAGAAGCCATCCACCTGCCAATGCAGGAGACGCAGTTTCAATCCCTAGTCTGGGAAGATCCCACATCCCGTTGGAAAACTAAGCCCGTGCCATGCACCTCAACTACTGACACTGCACTCTAGAGCCCTCTGCCACAACTGCTGAAACTCGCACATCCTACAGACCATGGTCTGCAGTAAGAGAAGATCCATCATCAGAAGCTTGTGCACCACAACGAAGATTAATTCCCACTCATCACAACTAGAGAAATCCCATGCACAGCCATGAAGACCAAGTGCAGCCAGAAATAATAAGTAGATTAATTTTTAAAACTCAAAAAAATTTGCATCACCAAAGAAAGACAAGTGCATTGTGTGCTTCCAAACGTGGGACCCTGAGAAAGAAGACACATCAGTTTGTGATATAATCTTACTGCTGCTGCTGCTGCTGCTAAGTCGCTTCAGTCGTGTCCGACTCTGTGCGACCCCATAGAAGGCAGCCCACCAGGCTCCCCTGTCCCTGGGATTCTCCAGACAAGAACACTGGAGTGAGTTGCCGTTTCCTTTTCCAATGCATGAAAGTGAAAAGTGAAAATGAAGTCGCTCAGTTGTGTCTGACTCCTAGCGACCCCATGGACTGCAGCCCACCAGGATCCTCTGTCCATGGGATTTTTCCAGGCAAGAGTACGGAGTGGGGTGCCATTGCCTTCTCCAGTAATCTTACTGGGGATGCTCAACCCAATTCTAAATATGCGGAAGTATCTACCGAATCAAGGCAGAGTCTACTGAATTGCTGGTTCTTACTTTTAAAAAATGCCAATACTTTGGACAACAAAGAAAGGCTAAAGGAACTGGTTCAGAGTAAGACTAAAGAGACATGACAACTATATGCAATACATTATCCTAGACTCGATCTTATACTGGAGGAAAAAGTACTAAAAAGAATGTTATGAAGACAGTTGATAAAACTGAAATAGGGACTATAGATTAGACAACAGCATAGTATCAATGTTAACAATCCTGGATTTCATAACTATATTGTGTTACATAAGTGAAATATCCTTGATTCTAAGAAATATGCACTGAAGTAACAAAAGGTAATGAGACATGATGCATGCTACCTACTCATAAATGAGCCTGAAAAAAATGAATAATATAAATTTGTATACATGAATGTGTTACTCTATAGCTGTCTACACTACATACACACATGTTGGAATTATAAATGTGGGCAAGATGTTTAAAATTGGTAAATCTGGGTTAAGGGCAATTGAGAGTTCTTGATATTATTCTTACAAATTATCTATAAATTTACAATTATTTCCAAACAAGTTAATGGGTTCATTTAAAAAATACATTTGTCACCTCTGGGTGGATGTAACTTTAAAACATGTTTGAGTACAGTTAATAATTTAAAGGGTAAGTAAAAGGATAAGAAATCTTTGTGGTTACTGTTCATTAATTGTGTGACTTTCTGCAAACAAAGCATTAAACTGTTCAATATATGTTTCTTCATTTGGAAATTGCAACTGGGATAACCATTTACCTTGTGTATTATGGTGGAGGCAGTGGAGTGAGGTAGAAAGAACCCTGAGAGTTGCAAGATATGATTGAAAGCACTGTTTTGCTGAGTGACCATGAGCAGGTCATTTCACCTGCATAAGATTTCATTGTTTTCATCAGATGAGACTATATTGAGAAGCCTCTCCATTCCACCCTTCTACAATTCTAAGTTATATTTTAAGAAATAAAATGTGAAAGTCTAAGAAGTAAGCACTATAGCAACAGAATTAAAGAGTTGGCCAAAGTTAGGGGAAAAAAAATTTTTTTCTTTATACATCTGTATAGTCTCAGCCTCTTAAGTAAATAGAAACTTGGATTACTTTTACAGACTGTCAGTGCTGTGTTTGCAAAGAAAGAGAACTTTCTCTCAGGATGCCAATGAATTTGCCAGGCTGATTGCATTTATGCTTCAAGAAGAAATGTAGCCAACAGTCTCTGAAGTACATTGAAGCATGACTTGCCTTACCCTCATATTCCTCCCACACCAAATGAGTTATTATTTTTTTTTACAATCAAGTTAGATTAAGGATCTTAGAGAAGTACAGTTGTATTCTTATGGACCACACTTGTACAGATAGCAACTTGTATCATTATGACTTCCCCCCAAAGGTCTGATTTTTCTGATGCTTTTGGTTCTGAATGAGCCACACTTCATGTCAACAAAGAACCAGGGAAATCATTTTTCCCCTATCAAAGACTAAAATAAAAGAGACCAGGGTAGGCACAGCATAAATATTGTTGACTTAGAGAAGAAAACAATAAAAATAGAAAGAAAAGAAAAGAAAGACAGAATCAGGATGCCACAGGGTCTAGAGAAACTCTCCATAGTGGAGTCAATTTGTAAAAGCTAGCTTATATTTAGGGGCCTGCGCGGTAAGTCACTTCAGTTGTGTCCAACTCTTTGTGACCACCTGGACTATAGCCTGCCAGGCTCCTCTGTCCATGGGATTCTGCAGGCAAGAATACTGGAGGCAAGGGTACTGCCATACCCTCCTCCAGGGGATCTTCCCAAGCCAGGGATCAAACCTGCATCTCTTGTATCTCCTGCACTGGCAGGTGGGTTCTTTACCACTAACGCCACCGGCCTTCAACTAACTGTCTAAGCTTCTGTAATATGGTACAGCAGGAAAGAAAGAGCATAACTATGAATTTGTCAATAAGTGTACTATAGATACAATCATCTGTTTGCCCAGTCAACAGATATTTATTGTGTACTCTGTGTCAGGCTCTGAGTATGCGGCAGTGAATTAGGCATACAAGGTTCATTGTCTCAGGGAGCTTATATTCTGGTGTGAAAAGGTAGATTTAAATGACACATATACATAGACTAATATATGTGAGTAAATATATCTGTGATAAGTGGTATGGTGAGATTTAAAAGATATAGGACTGGGCTAGACTAGGCTAAGTCACTTTATCATGTCTGACTCTTTGCAGCCCTATGGACTGTAGACTGCCGGGTTCTGTCCATGGGGTTCTCCAATAGGACTGGGGGAATTACTTTTATTTAATTAGAGAAGATTTCTTTAGGAACAGACATTTAAGCTATAATCTGAATAATGTGAACAACACAATGAAGAAAACGCTCATAGACCAACTAGTGCAAAGGCTCCAAGGTGGGAATGAACTTGTTAAAACAGCAGAACAAAATAAAAGCCAAGTGGCTGAAACAAAGTAGAGAAAGCAGGAAAAGCATGATGAATTTTCAGCTATAAGAGGTTTTTATTCTATTCTAGGTATTGTGGGCAGCCATTTAAAGATTTAACTCGAGAATATGGTGGGATCTGATTTTCATTTCGAAGGATGACTTGGCTGCTGTGTGAGAGAACAATTTCAATAATCTAGGCAAGAAATTATGGGGTTGGAAAGCATCAACATGGGTATGGATGGAGGTGGACCTTTGAAAGAAAAAGTCAGTAGGACCTCATGATGGATTGGACAATGGAATTAAGTGAAAGGAAGGAAAGAAATAAGGTTCTGTTCTGACCAATGGATGTGGGGGCTTATACTGGAATGGGGAAGACTGGGTGATGGGTAACTGAAGAAAAGATTTAAGAGACATGTTTTGGGCTTTTAAATTTTAAGATATATATTTGGCAATCCAAGTAGAGGTGTCACACGGTGAGGTATACAGTTTTGAATTCTGGGAGTATTCTAAGGGCTAGAGTTGTAACACTGGGAGTTACGATGGATTTGAAGCAACAGGATTGGACAAGATCACCTAAACCAGACAATGCAGATGAGAAAAAAAGCAGCTCCAGCTGTGGGGTGTAACAGAAGAGGAAGGGCCAGTCTAGGAGATCAAGAATGAGTGGTCAGTGAAGTAATAGGAAAATAAGAACTGCAAGATGCCATAGAAGGGGAGATGATGATGTTCCGCTAATGAGAGTGTCACCAGTTAAGAGTACTGCCGATAGGTCTGGCAGATGAGATACTCGGCCACGTGAAGGTCACTGATGACCTTTGTCAGAGCAGTCTTAATGGAGTAGGAAAGAGTGGAGTCTGCAGAGATTGGATTGGGGAAGAAAATTTGTGATGAAAAAGTGGAGACAGAATATAAAAAACTCTTTTCAGTCCTTTTGCATGGAGGGGAGCAGCAGTATGGCATGGCAGCGGGAAAGAGAAGTGGAGGCAAGAAAGTTTGCTTGCTTTTCCTTAAGTGTTGCTAGATCTGTGTGAGTGTTAATGGATTAAGCAAGAGAGGAAGTGATGATTGCAGAAGCACAGTGGCTGAGAGGTTTGGAGACACAGGATTGAGACAAAAGTGTTTAACCTTTGAAAGAGTGGAGGCGTGTTCAAGGAGGCTGCATGTGCAATGAGCTCACTTCTCTTATGTGCCATTACATCAATTATCTCATTTGATTTTCACATGATTCTCCTGAATCCAATCATTCCCAATTCTGGGGGAGGAAAATAATGTTTAGAGAGGTTGGGTAATTTCTCCTAGAACACACAGTTTATAAATAATGTATCTAGAATGCAAACTTTTTGTGCAACTCCAAACTGAATGCTCTTTCCATGGTGTAATGCCGTGAACAATGAAGATACCTTTCTAATGCTCTCTGATGCGACATAACCAATGTTCGCAGTGTACCAGGTGCAATGAAGCACAGTTGCTTTGATGCCATTATTACCACTTGGTAACTCTGTGATCAGCAAATGGTTTGTCAATTTAAAGTCTGGAATCCCCCACTTATATGGAAGTGTAGTGCCACATTATTTTTTCAGAATTTAATGACTTCTGGAATAAAACAGGACCATACGTATACTTGGAACTAATGATCTTATTAAAAATGTCTAATGCCTTTCTCAACAAATCTGCTTCATATACTTGTTAGCCGTAAATTTCTAATTAATTATAAAAAGTGGTAAAATTGAATAACTTGTTACTAAATTTTGAAAAAAAATGTTTTTTAAAGTAGAGAAAGTATAAATCCGAATCAATGGTGGAGAAATGCAGAGTAATTTATTATCCTGTGGTTCAAAAGTCATGGAATTTGACATCAAATGTCCCAAGTTTAAGTTTTAGGTCTAAATTATCTTGGTGATCCCTCAAATTGTTTAATCACTTGCTTTCCTCATTAGTAAAATAAGGGTAATAATATTTATGCAAAAAAGTTGTTGTGAGAAACAAATGGAATAATCCAGTGAGATAACCTTGTACACTGGGAGTACTTGTTGGCTGCTATTATTATTCAGATAACACTACAGTATGTTTTATTTTGTGTTTCTTAATAAGTATCGTGAGCCCAATTCATTCTCCCTCTGATAATGGTGAACTATTCCTTATGATTACTTGGATAAAAGAAAATAAAAATTGCCTGTATAGGAACACCTCTCATTCTGCCTCTTCCAAAACCAAATCTCTTCAACTGCATCAGTGTCCTGTTCCCACAGAAGCATGTTCATTCTTGCTACCGTACTACTCACCTCACCTATGCGCTCCTTTCAAAGTGCAAAAGTGTATTGAGGACTATTAGGTTCCAGATTCTGAAGGCACTAAACATCAGGATTAGACTCTTCTTAATGTTATGTGGCAGCCTGGATGGGAAGGGAGTTTTGGGGAGAATGGATACATGTATATATATGGCTGAGTCCCTTCACTGTCCATCTGAAACTATCACAACATTGTTAATCAGCTTCCCAGGTGCACTAGTGGTTCAAAACCTGCCTGCCAATGCAAGAGACACAGGAAACGTGGGTTCAGTCCCTGGGTTGGGAAGATTCCCTAGAGGGAGCATGGCAAGCCACTCCAGTATTCTTGCCTGGAGAATCCCAGGATGGAGGAGCCTGGTGGGCTCTAGTTCATAGGATTGCAAAGAGTTGGACAGGACTGAAGTGACTTAGCGTGCACTGGAATGCAAAAGTAGGAAGTCAAGAAACACCTGGAGTAACAGGCAAATTTGGCCTTGGAGTACAGAATGAAGCAGGACAAAGGCAATAGAGTTCTGCCAAGAGAACTCACTGGTCATAGCAAACACCCTCTTCCAACAACACAAGAGAAGACTCTACACATGGACATCACCAGATGGCCAACAGCAAAATCAGATTGATTATAGTCTTTGCAGCCAAAGATGGAGAAGCTCTATACAGTCAGCAAAAACAAGACTGGGAGCTGACTGTGGCTCACATCATGAACTCCTTATTGCCAAATTCAGACTGAAATTGAAGAAAGGAGGGAAAACCACTAGACTATTCAGGTATGACCTAAATCAAATCCCTTATGACTATACAGTGGAAGTGAAAAATAGATTTATGGGACTAGATCTGATAGAGTGCCTGATGAACTATGGACAGAGGTTTGTGACATTGTACAAGAGACAGGAATCAAAACAATCCTCAAGAAAAAGAAATGCAAAAAAGCAAAGTGGCTGCCTGAGGAGGCCTTACAAATAGCTGTGTAAAGAAGAGAAGTGAAAAGCAAAGGAGAAAAGGAGAGATATACCCATTTGAATGCAGTGTTCCAAAGAATAGCAAGGAGAGATAAGAAAGCCTTCCTCAGTGATCAATGCAAAGATATAGAGGAAGACAATAGAATGGGAAAGACTAGAGATCTCTTTAAGGAAATTAGAGATACCAAGGGAACTATGCCAAAGCTTTTGACTGTGTGGATCACAGTAAACTGTGGAAAATTCTGAAAGAGATGGGAATACCAGACCACCTGACCTGCCTCTTGAGAAATCTGTATGCAGGTCAGGAAGCAACAGTTAGAACTGGACATGGAACAACAGACTGGTTCCAAATAGGAAAAGGAGTAAAAACTGAAGCTCCAGTACTTTGGGCACCTTATGCGAAGAGTTGACTCATTGGAAAAGACCCTGATGCTGGGAGGGATTGGGGGCAGGAGGAGAAAGGGACGACCGAGGATGGATGGCTGGATGGCATCACAGACTCAATGGACGTGAGTCTGAGTGAACTCTGGGAGTTGGTGATGGACAGGGAGGCCTGGTGTACTGCGATTCATGGGATCGCAAAGAGTCAGACACGACTGCGCGACTGAACTGAACTGAAGGGAACATTTCATGCAAAGATGGGCTTGATAAAGGACAGAAATTGTATAGACTTAACAGAAGCAGAAGATAATAAGAAGAGGTGGCAAGAATACACAGAAGAACTGTACAAAAAAGATCTTCATGACCCAGGTAATCATGATGGTGTGATCACTAACCTAGAGCCAGACATCCTGGAATGTGAAGTTAAGTGGGCCTTAGGAAGCATCACTATGAACAAAGCTAGTGGAGATGATGGCATTCCAGTTGAGCTTTTTCAAATCCTGAAAGATGATGCTGTGAAAGTGCTGCACTCAATTTGCCAGCAAATTTGGAAAACTCAGCAGTGGCCACAGGACTGGAAAAGATCAGTTTTCATTCCAATCCCAAAGAAAGGCAATGCCAAAGAATGTTCAAACTACTGCACAATTGTATTCATCTCACATGCTAGTAAAATAACACTCAAAATTCTCCAAGCCAGGCTTCAGCACTACGTGAACCATGAACTTCCAGATGTTCAAGCTGGTTTTAGAAAAGGTAGAGGGACCAGAGATCAAATTGCCAACACCCGCTGGATCATCGAAAAAGCAAGAGAGCTCCAGAAAAACATCTATTTCTGCTTTATTGACTATGCCAAAGCCTTTGACTGTGTGGACCACAATAAACTGCGGAAAATTCTGAGAGAGATGGGAATACCAGACCACCTGACCTGCCTCTTGAGAAGTCTGTATGCAGGTCAGGAAGCAACAGTTAGAACTGGACATGGAACAACAGACTAGTTCCAAATAGGAAAAGGAGTATGTCAAGGCTGTATATTGTCACCCTGCTTATTTAACTTATATGCAGAGTACATCATGAGAAACGCTGGACTGGAAGAAACACAAGCTGGAATCAAGATTGCTAGAAAAGGTAGAGGGACCAGAGATCAAATTGCCAACACCCGCTGGATCATCGAAAAAGCAAGAGAGCTCCAGAAAAACATCTATTTCTGCTTTATTGACTATGCCAAAGCCTTTGACTGTGTGGACCACAATAAACTGCGGAAAATTCTGAGAGAGATGGGAATACCAGACCACCTGACCTGCCTCTTGAAAAATCTGTGTGTGGGTCAGAAAGCAACATTAGAACTGGACATGGAACAACAGACTGGTTCCAGATAGGAAAAGGAGTACGTCAAGGCTGTATATTGTCACCCTGCTTATTTAACTTCTATGCAGAGTACATCATGAGAAATGCTGGGCTGGAGGAAGCACAATCTGGAATCAAGATTGCTGGGAAAAATATCAATAACCTCAGATATGCAGATGACACTACTGTTATGGTAGAAAGTGAATAAGAACTAAAGAGCCTCTTGATGAAAGTGAAAGAGGAGAATGAGAAAGTTGGCTTAAAGCTCAACATTCAGAAAACTAGGATCATGGCATCTGGTCCCATCACTTCATGGCAAATAGATGGGGAAACAGTGTCAGACTTTTTTTGGGGGGATGGGCTCCAAAATCACTGCAGATAGTGATTGCAGCCATGAAATTAAAAGACGCTTACTCCTTGGAAGAAAAGTTATGACCAACCCAGATAGCATAAACTCAATGGACATGGGTTTGGGTGGACTCCGAGAGTTGGTGATGGACAGGGAGGCCTGGTGTACTGCGATTCATGGGATCGCAAAGAGTCAGACACGACTGCGCGACTGAACTGAACTGAAGGGAACATTTCATGCAAAGATGGGCTTGATAAAGGACAGAAATTGTATAGACTTAACAGAAGCAGAAGATAATAAGAAGAGGTGGCAAGAATACACAGAAGAACTGTACAAAAAAGATCTTCATGACCCAGGTAATCATGATGGTGTGATCACTAACCTAGAGCCAGACATCCTGGAATGTGAAGTTAAGTGGGCCTTAGGAAGCATCACTATGAACAAAGCTAGTGGAGATGATGGCATTCCAGTTGAGCTTTTTCAAATCCTGAAAGATGATGCTGTGAAAGTGCTGCACTCAATTTGCCAGCAAATTTGGAAAACTCAGCAGTGGCCACAGGACTGGAAAAGATCAGTTTTCATTCCAATCCCAAAGAAAGGCAATGCCAAAGAATGTTCAAACTACTGCACAATTGTATTCATCTCACATGCTAGTAAAATAACACTCAAAATTCTCCAAGCCAGGCTTCAGCACTACGTGAACCATGAACTTCCAGATGTTCAAGCTGGTTTTAGAAAAGGTAGAGGGACCAGAGATCAAATTGCCAACACCCGCTGGATCATCGAAAAAGCAAGAGAGCTCCAGAAAAACATCTATTTCTGCTTTATTGACTATGCCAAAGCCTTTGACTGTGTGGACCACAATAAACTGCGGAAAATTCTGAGAGAGATGGGAATACCAGACCACCTGACCTGCCTCTTGAAAAATCTGTGTGTGGGTCAGAAAGCAACATTAGAACTGGACATGGAACAACAGACTGGTTCCAGATAGGAAAAGGAGTACGTCAAGGCTGTATATTGTCACCCTGCTTATTTAACTTCTATGCAGAGTACATCATGAGAAATGCTGGGCTGGAGGAAGCACAATCTGGAATCAAGATTGCTGGGAAAAATATCAATAACCTCAGATATGCAGATGACACTACTGTTATGGTAGAAAGTGAATAAGAACTAAAGAGCCTCTTGATGAAAGTGAAAGAGGAGAATGAGAAAGTTGGCTTAAAGCTCAACATTCAGAAAACTAGGATCATGGCATCTGGTCCCATCACTTCATGGCAAATAGATGGGGAAACAGTGTCAGACTTTTTTTGGGGGGATGGGCTCCAAAATCACTGCAGATAGTGATTGCAGCCATGAAATTAAAAGACGCTTACTCCTTGGAAGAAAAGTTATGACCAACCCAGATAGCATAAACTCAATGGACATGGGTTTGGGTGGACTCCGAGAGTTGGTGATGGACAGGGAGGCCTGGTGTGCTGTGGTTCATGGGGTTGCAAAGAGTCGGACACGACTGAGCAAAGAACTGAACTTAACTACAATGCAAAATAAAAAGTTTAAAAAAAGAGGGGGCGGATTGTGATGCATTCTTGCCCCTTTAGCACTTCACAGTCTTGTTAGACAATGTCTGTTCTATGTACTGTTATTTACCTATACATCCCTCTCCCCATCCTACAGCCTCATTATGCATTCTAGAATGCTGAGAATCCTGTCTTGGTCATCCTTGGTTTCCTTTATAACACATAGCATGGGACATTTCTCTTGGTAGGTGTCCAATAAATTATTATTGGATCAAAGAAATATTCTGTAGTGTGCTTTTTAAAATATCAAGGTGTACTAGTGGACTAACAAGCAAGATGCTTTTCCTTATAATGTCTCTCTTACATTTAACAGCAAGTTAAAATTAGATCCTTTCTTTTTTTTAAAGAAAGAAAACCATAGCAACTGTGATGTTGAATGTTTCAGAGAGCAAATTTTTAAGTATTCTTTTTTTCTGAATTGCTCATGTTTAAGCTGCTGATTTCAATCAAAATGCTAATAAATAATTTGTCATACTAACAGCCATGTAAACCACTGATTGTATCTATGAAGTGATAGAGTCTCCTATATAAAACAGAATGCTTAATGAAATGCTCTCAGAAAAAATGAATGTGTTGAAAATTCACTGAATAAATTTTCAACGGTTACCCTCTGGAAATGATTGAACATTAACCTTTGTTTCTAGTACCTGCATGTATTATAAAACCTTCAAGAGTGTTCTGTTTCATGTCAATATTTGCTGGAGTTTTTTAAGACATGGCCTCTATGAGGAAATCAATTTTACAGTCTTCTAAATGAAAGAATGGGTATTTTTACAGAATGTTATCAGTGAATACCTCTTTGATATACATAATGATTATCTAATAGTTTTCTCTAAATGTATTTTTATTGAAGTAATGATTAAAATGTAACTCAATGCCTTAGGAACACTGACTAATGTCATGTTAATCAACTTGAGTACTAAAAAAAAACTGAAGAGGTTGATAGTTTAAATCTAGTTGGTAGTGATTCACTTGAACTATCAAAGAAGAAAATGTACTTTACCAAGGACCAAATTTAAAACGAAACCAAACAAAATCTAGGAAAACAACCTCAGAAACAACTCTTAGAAAGTTAAACCAAACCTTTAAAAAAATCTAATTCACTTTCCTTAAAATTTTTAAATTAGTCTTTGATTCACAGAATCCATACTGATCAACATATATTGAATGTCTGCTCTGTGAAAAGCACTGAACTAATGTCAAGATAATATTACATTACTTTGCCAACTAAGGTCCATCTAGTCAAGGCTATGGTTTTTCCAGTAGTCATGTATGGATGTGAGAGTTGGACTGTGAAGAAGGCTGAGCCCCGAAGAACTGATGTTTTTGAGCTGTGGTGTTTGGAGAAGACTCTTAAGAGTCCTTTGGACTGCAAGGAGATCCAACCAGTCCATTCTGAAGGAGATTAGCCCTGGGATTTCTTTGGAAAGAATGATGCTAAAGCTGAAGCTCCAGTACTTTGGCCACCTCATGCAAAGAGTTGACTCCTTGGAAAAGACTTTGATGTTGGGAGGGATTGAGGGCAGGAGAAGAAGGGGACGACAGAAGATGAGATGTCTGGATGGCATCACTGACTCGATGGACGCGAGTCTGAGTGAACTCCAGGAGTTGGTGATGGACAGGGAGGCCTGGCGTGCTGCGATTCATGGGGTCGCAAAGAGTCGGACATGACTGAGCGACTGGACTGAACTGAATATCAAGATAAACACATTTGTGTTTTTAGGGGGCTTGGTAGAAGAAATAAGTCATTCACATATACCCATAATGTGGAAAATAGGACTGTAAATGCTGTCGTTATTCTGAGGAGGGGGAGATGGAAAACTTCTGGCTAGGTTTGGGTAGGTAGAATGAGATGAGAACAGGGAAGTGGAGAATTCTTTGCAGACAGACTGAAAACAAGTATCTTTTTTGGTAGTAACAAGAAGTTCAGCTTGACTACAGAGCAGTTTGCAGAAGGTGTGCTAAATAAGTCTGGTAACACACATTAGCTAGCTGGTAAAAGGCCTTAAATTCCAGATTATTTAAATGGTGTTGTATATTTTAAAAAAAAGCTGTAAGTGAACAGTTTCATAACACTTTTGTAGACATGCAACAATTTTTATAAAGAATTGGCTCTATCTGAAGCTGAACTCACCTGATTTAGAACAACACTGAAAAATATTGGTTGGGTTTGGCCATATTTTTTCAGCCTGTACGTAGAGGTCACTTTTAGACATTAGGATATTTATTCTTGGTTTTTGTGGGGACCTGAATTATGTGTTTCTTGGACAAATTTGGGATATTTACTCTTTCAGATGTTTGAAAATGTCACAAATACTTTCCCCTGATTGCTGTATATGCCACGTACAGTTCCTCCTCTGTTGTTACTTGGGGCTTCCCTGGTGGCTCAGATGGTAAAGCATCTGCCTGCAATGCAGGAGACCCAGGGTTTGATCCCTGGGTTGGGAAGATCCCCTGAAGAAGGAAATGGCAGCCCACTCCAGTACTCTTGCCTGGAAAATTCCATGGACAAAGGAGCCTGGTAGGCTACAGTGCATGGGGTCACAAAGAGTCAGACACGACCGAGTGACTTCACTTTCTTTTCTTTCTTTCTTTCTTTTTTTCTGTTGTTTTTCTTGTAAAAAACTGCACTGAAGAACAAAACTGTGATCTTTATAGAGACATTTAAAGACTGATGAAGAAATACTCAGGAGCCTGTTTCTTGAAAAAACAATAAAACTTTTTTGCAAAGTAAAAAAGTGCATAGTTGGGTTGGGGGTGCAGACAACTGACAGGAAGACTGGAGTAGGGGGATTTGAAGGAAAAGAGGTGGAGGGAGAGAGGGAAGGAGGGAGAAAGAGAGAACAATTACCTTTTACAAGAAGTGGTTGTAAAGATAAGTTTTTATGTATTCAAGAGGTGAAATAAATGCAGAAGAGATAGGTAATGGTGCTGTAGACACTAAAAATTACTAGCCACAACCAACTACAGATAATCTCACATATTTTAGCTACTATGCTTGAAGTAGAAGAGTTTAGAAAAGATACCCAGGAGATACTATGAACATCTTTAAATAGCTTAAAATTTGAAATAGCCCATATTTCCTGTTTATATATTTGAAGCTGATTGTAAGAATGAATATGAACCAGAGATCCTTAAAATCAGGTATTTTGAGCTTTAAACAAGTTTTAAAAACATCACATCTCTTTTGCATTGCAGATAGTACTGGACAAGAGGGGAACACAAATATAATTTCTATAGTATTGGTAAGAAACAAGCTGAGATTGGAACTTAGCCACCTTGTGGTATATAAATCTTATTCAAGATTTTATAAAATCCTTAAAAACTCGTATAATGCATGTATGGCATTGGAGTTTTACTACTTCCATTTCTATAGCTTTACTACTGAAAAAAGCTTATTGTAACAGATGTATATCTTGAGTCTTCATCCATTGGAGATCTTAATTCAAGGACTGAAGCTAACTTTTCTCGAACCAAAAGCACATGTGGCATAAAAGAGCAAATAGAGTGATGGTAAAGAGTTTTTCCCTCTCTACCCTGACTAGCCACATTAGTGATCCAAAAGATATACTGGATACCAGCAATGAAATCAAGAGAGGAAAAGAAAATAGGGCCTTTCCTGAATGCAGTTATGCTGTTATGATGGGTCTAATGATGCTCAGCCATAACTATCTCCTTCAATACTGAGTATAACACAGACTGGCAAAATTTTTAATCTTTTAGGTGTTTTCCCCTACATAGACACAATGTACTAATACATCAGTGCAAATCACTGGGGAAATATTTTTCTAGTGTTTAACTTCTGCAAATTAACATTCAAGATAGCTGGTATTGGAATTACTTGAAATTCAGTCTTTCCTATAAGATAATTCGGATCCTCACAGTAGATGTTTTGATGTGTCCATGTTCGACCTGAACCATTTCTGATGACCCAAGTTCAGTGTGGTAGGGAGGGGAAAGTTCCTCAAAGGTTACAGTCATATATACAGTTTTGTATCTTACTACACTTTGCCAAGAATTACTGTTGTCAACTTCAGGATCATTTTAAAGGTTTTCTGGGCCATATCTGTCTTTCAAGCAAACAAATGAAAATAATCAACATCAATCAACATCTTATGGTTAACAAAATCATAAGATTTGAGAAGCTAGTCAAGGCTTTCTCTTGAGTCAGACAATGACCCTCTAGTAGTTAAAAAGAAGCAAGAACGTTAGCTTTTATTTCATTATTATCTTATCATATTTGCCCCTTCTTTCTTACATTTCCTCTTCTCTTTGTGTTCTAAGTCTCCTATTAGGTACCCTAAACAACAGCATGCCTTAGAGGAAGTACTCCAAATCAGGAGTTAGTGACTGGAAGTAGCGATCCAGGAAGGAAACAGTGATCCAGGTTCCCCTAATGACCAACAGCATGACTCATATAAAGCAACTTAATATTTCTGTCCCTTAGTTTCCTTGAAAAATTTGTTCCTTATTCCTATTTATCCTACAGAATTATTTCCAGAACAGGATACAATAGGTGAAAGAATCTTAAAAATAGGTACCAACCAAACTATACCATTACTAGTTTAACACATTTTATATTTTGAAACTAATCTAGAAGCAGAAATAGTATGCAGAAATCTTTGAATCAAATAACTGTTAGTTATATTTTTGAACATCTGTAATTTAAGACTATATCTCCTCTTCATATACCATGATACCTGATATCATTGCTACCAAAATATGAATACAGTAGACTCAAGTTGAATCTGTGGCTCCTTTTGATGAGAGGGTGAATGCCATGTTCTTCTGCTTTCAAGTCCATGCCAAATAAGAGTTACCTTTAAAGCTGTTTTGCTTCCCTGGTGGCTCAGAGGGTAAAGCATCTGCCTACAATGCGGGAGAGCTGGGTTCAATCCCTGGGTCGGGAAGATCCCCTGGAGAAGGAAATGGCAACCCACTCCAGTACTCTTGCCTGGAAAATCCCATGGACGGAGAAGCCTGATATGCTACAGTCCATGGGGTCACAAAGAGTCGGACACGACTGAGCGACTTCACTTCACTCTAAAGCTGTTAAATTTGAGATTCCCATTAATAAAAGGAGAAATAAACAGGAAACATTGTGCTCATAACAGTTTCTGGAAGCCTTTCAGAGGAGGCAGCTATGGTTTCTTTAGACTTCCTACTCTATTTTGCAGGTTAGCAGTATATTTTATAATGAGTTCTAGACCACCTGCCTTCCTGAGGAAATTAAGATCAAGATATATTTTTTTTAGGTCTTTTTTTTTCCTCAGTGGTTATGTATAAGATTTTCCTATTCAATGAGTTTGAGCACCCCATAAAAATATTCATTCAGTGTTGTTCAGCTATAGATGATTATTTTTAAAGACATTGTCTAAATGTGTTTTCAACGAATTCTTGCGGAATTTTGAGACTGAAACGTATACTTCTCTAGTAAAACAGTCAGCAGATGATGTCTATACAGTTTTAGTTTAAGGTGATGAATACCTACAATGAATTAAACAGCATTTTCAATGAAGTTAACTATATAGTCTGACTAAGACCACTGGAATTTCAAATTTTTGTTTTAATTATTTTTCTTATTCTCACCCCCCTTACAGGTGTTTTAAGGGGCAATCAGTGGATTCAGGAAGCAGTAGGAGCTTGGAGAATACAATAAATAGGGTCTTGTTCCGAAGATAAACACAGCAACAAAAGGCCCACTTTAGCAAACCCACCCAGCACCCTGGAAATGCCACAAGAGATTAAGGAAAGCTGTGGAGACAAACAGGCAGAAATCACAGTTGAAAGAATAAAAATGGCAAAGAGTCTCAAAGAAAAACAAAGCAATGATTCAGAGAAAGTGGCCTTTAAACGAAAGGCAGAAGGTGATGAAAAGCCAGCTGGAAAGAAAGAGGCAAAGATAATAGAACTTGACAGTCTGTTGATCCCCATGCCCCTGCCTCATATACCCTTAAAGAATATCATCGATGTGGAGGTGAAGTTGGTCTACGTCGATGAAGAGAACGTGAGCTATGAGTTTGTAGAGTCCTACCCGTCCACTGGGAATCTGCCAACATGCCGAGCTGCTGAAAAGTGGACCCTTTGCGTGGACCTGATTTCAGCGTTCTGCCTCAGATTGACAAATGGCTTCAGGTAGCCTTAAAGGATGCCAGTTCTTGCTACAGACAGAAGAAATATGCTGTGGCAGCAGGACAGTTCAGAACAGCACTGGAGGTATGGGGTAAGAGAAAACATAGATTGGTGACAGTAAGCTGTGAAAGGGAAAGTTGTGATTACTGTGAGCCACTCTGATCATACTGTGATAAAAATACAGTATGAAAATATTGAATATCAGGACTTTTCAGTCCTCAGTTTATACCAGTACAATATGCCTGCAAATTAATATGCTTGTGCACACTCGACATACAGAAATCAGCCCAAAAGCATATTTCATCCTTTTCCCCTAACAAACACTGCAGTGCATAGTAACATATATTAAAATGCAGTTGGTTTTGCAATTTCAATGTACACCTATCAAAGCCTTAAAGTTTCAATACAGTAGTAGTGGGTAGAATATAGATTCCCTAGAAATAGGCAGTTAATGAGTATACATATTATCCCCTTTTGATATGTAGTCTTCATGATTAAACATAACCATCTTACTTTTAGCGTAGGCTGATAATTTATGCATAATACTGATTGAAAACAAAATAACACCATTTCACCTTACCATCAAACTTCACTTCCCTTCCCCTCCTAGTGAGCTTTATGAATAATTATTTTTCTCTCTGTAAGCAGGTAAGTTGATCAATATTTTGGCATAAAGATTTAGCCCACGGGCTAAAATAGGTATAAGAATAAAACACAAAAAAAAGGTCACAGGAAGAAATGCACCATCTCGTGACTCACTGAACTTATAAAAGGACCAAAGTGTGCAGCTAGAACTCCCATTGGCTTGGCAATATTGGTGACTGCATGTTTTATTAATTACAAAAAAAAAAATTTCAATGCATTTTATATATGCCTGGTGGTCACTGGAGATATAAAAAGTGAGTTAAGACATGGTAGCTTCCCTCTAACAGTGTGTGAGGGAGCCAAACCAGTAAATAGTTAATGGAAATGGTATTAAGGCATGACTATTCCACCATGGAACCAGGGCCATGTGCAGGAGTCAGATGTGAGATTTTGTGATGAAGATTTAAAGAGTAAAGTGTTACTTCCAGTCTTAGTCACAGATTAAAAATGACTACATCTACAATAAGTTATTAATGAACAATACAAGAAAATGTGCCCCTAAATATTGAAAAACAAACCCTAGGCACAAAAAAGAAGGCCCAAAGAGACATGAAGTGATGAAGCAGCATACAAACAGATGCATCTATAGATACTTCTGTCCTTTTTAAGGGTCATTTACACACGTGAAGAGTGGTGCGCTTTGTAAACTTCTGAACTATGGAAAAAGTGCCCCCAAATTATTTTCAAAGCACTGAGAACCTTCTGCTGTTCTTTGAGCTAAAGACCAGAAGCTATTGACTGTGGAAAGGAAGCTAAGTGTAGACTCCAGGAAGAACCACAGGCACTTCTGCTAGGACTATTTTCAGCTAAAATTTTTTTGGGGGAAAGGACAGGGTTAAAGGTGTAATTCTATTATTACAGGGTTAAAGGTGTAATTTTATCCTTTCCAGATAAAGGAAAAGAATCATTTTGGCAATGGGGGAATAAAAGGCATAAAATAAGAAAGAACATAAACTTCAAATTAAGTCTAGTTAGCGAAGCAAAAGGTATTTGCATTAACTAGAAGAAAATATCCATTTTTTCCATAAATCCCAGTGTTCAAAATTGTAAAATTTGAATCCGGTTTTAATGACCCCAAGATGTGTAATTGTACTGGAATATGCTTAAGTGTTTTGACTCTGTTGTACACATTCTCTGTCTCTGTCTTTCCTTCTCTCTCTACCCCCCAACCTCCCCCTCTCTCAAGGGTTTTTAGGAAAGTGTTGGATGCTGACACTAATTACTGGTAATTAACAAAGGTAATTATTTTGAGACCAAAACTTAGCTTAGACATCTGGCCTAGCTTTTGTCTAATTATCCTGGGAGTTAACTTTTGAAATCTTACCTAGAATGTCTCTTAATAACCAAAGTTACTAGGAATAGAAAAGATATTTAACCTTTTTAACTCTCCTCTCCTGAATTTAACTTCTATTGAATTTAATTGCTTCCATACTGAGTATTCTCAGGTATTACTTAATGCATCTGTTGCTTTTCCTTAGGTCCTACCATGACTAAGATAGGATGAATGACAGAGACCAAGGCATAATGATAAGGATCACACCTAAAAGATAGATGCATCAATGAATATTTCAGTGTGTGAAGTTAGAATTAGGTTTGGCTGCAAATGACAAAAACCCAAAACACCTGTGTCAAAAGCAAGAGAGTTGTTTATTTTCACATAAATGTTAGGTAGTCAAGGACTGGTACAGTATAATCGTCAGGTACCAGATTCTATTTTGTTCCTAAAGATGTGGCTGTGACCTCAGGATCCAAAATGACAGTTTCTGTTGGTTTTATCATGCCCACCTTCTAACCAGTCAGGAAAGGGCAAAAGGAAGGAAAGAGTCACATTGTGTCCCTCTAAGCACACTTCAAGGGAAGTTGCACACACCATTTCCATTTTTTTATATTGACGCAAATTTGGTCATGTGGCTGCCCAGACCTACAAGAAATGCTGAAAAATACAGTTTTGATTCCCAATGGCCCTAACATTCAGAGGTCCTATTACTGATAAAGAAGGGGAGACTGGACATGGCTGTTGAAGGATAACTAGCAACTCTCCTGTGATTATTATATGGGGGGAGGGCACTGTGAGGTATACAAAATGATTGGCATCTGAGTGGTACAGGTACAGAGTGAGGCTGTAGAAATACACAGAAGGCTGCTTGTGGTTTAAGGTAAGACCATGAAAATAAAAAGTAAAAACTGGGGAAAGGCACTAGAAATTTGTGGCTATTAACAGACACAGTAATTTCCAACTCATCTAATAAATCCATTAGGAATGTTCTACTTCTATGTTAGTTTCCCTGTGCTCTTGACAAAGTCTTAACTCCTTTTGTTTTTATAACATGGTAACTAGACAAGTAAATTCATGGTATTTTATATGAATAAGATAAAATGATATGCAGCGATTCAGAAGATAACAGTTTAGCTTCCAAAAAGCAGCCAACTTTAATCTTTCAGGATTTCAGAACATAGGAGGCATTTATTTAAATGTGCTTGATGAAACTAATTCTGTGACTAGCTCTCAGTCTTTGCTAAAATCAGTCACCATTTGCTCCTGTGTTTGAAATCACAGCTGAAAACATACCAGATGGGCAAAAGGTATAAACTGAAAGATAAAAAACATACATTCATGTGAAATCACAGTTTTATGCCTAGATGCTATTACCTATAATCTTTAAAGAACAACTATATAAATTCCCCCTCTATTAAAATGTTACAGATTCTATTAAAAAAATAAAGACATTGGCCTCATAGGCCAATGATGCACGTTAGGCAATACACACTGTTTCCAATAAATTGCTTGTTGTTCAGTTGCTAAGTCATGTCCGACTCTTTGTGACCCCATAGACTGCAGCACTAAGCACAGCACACAGCCTGCAGCACGCCAGGCTTTCCTTTCCTTCGCTATCTCCTGGAGTTTGCTAAAATTGATGTCCATTGAGTTGGTGATGCTATAGAACCATCCAGTGAACTTCTTGGCTGTCAATAAAAAGTTAGAAGAGATTAATTCATAAACATTCTAGTTGAACTTTTTATTAGCAAACACCTTAAGGGTTTTGCTAATAGGAAAACTTAAAGATCTGGGAATGTAATAATCACATTTTTGTCATTTATAAGAAAAGCACTCATATTATCAAGTCTAATAATTTTGTGGCATGCAACCTAAACAATGCCATCATTTCAGCCTTACTTATAGAATCTTAGTAACTCAGAGGCTTCCACCTTTTGAAGTAGAACAAACCTATACACACCCTTCAAGAGATGCAGCTTCAAACAATCCCACTGAACCAGCCAAAGAACACAACCTCCCTCACCAAATGGAATTTTCAATTCTGATTTCATCATGCAAGAACTCCTTAAGGTGCTTTTTTTCTAAATATCTTGGTGCTCCAGTCACTGTCTGTGAAGTTAGAGTAATAACTCACATTTATGGAGCTCTTTCTATGTGTCAGGTATTATATTTTACATCCTGGGAATATTTACATTCAATGTTACATTTTATTCTCACAACAAGCAAATGAGATGAAACTATTATTCTTTTATGCTAATGGGAAAACTAAGGGATAGAAAGGTTAAATCACCTGCTCAAGGATTGACAGCTAGAAGTGGTAGTCTCAGGGACTAAACCAAGGCGATCTGGTTCAGAGCTCATCACCTTAACCGCTATGCCCTTGCTACCCTAAGTGAGGGTTGGTGAGAGATATAGAACTTTGTGCCAGACCTGCAGAATCAGGATCTGGATTTTAAGAGATCCCAAATGGTCCTGGTACACATAGCAATTCAAGGAGAAGAGATGAGAATTGCACTCTCTGAGATGCTGACACTGCACAAATTTGCCCTAAAATGAAAACTTTACTTTTACCAACTTAAAATGCTTTATGCCCCTTGCTAATTTCATAGGAGGGCTTCTCTGAGTCACTCAGTTGGTAGAGAATCTGCCTGCAATACAGGAGACCTTGGTTCAATTCCTGGGTCGGGAAGACCTGCTGGAGAAGGGATAGGCTACCCACTCCAATACTTTGGCCACCTGATGCAAAGAACTGACTCATTGTAAAAGACCCTGATGTTGGGAAAGATTGAAGGCAGGAAGAGAAGGGAATGACAGAGGATGTGATGGTTGGATGGCATCACTGACTCAATGGACATGAGTCTGAGCAAACTCTGGGAGTTGGTGACGGACAGGGAAACCTGGCATGCTGCAGTTTATGGGGTCACAGGAGTTGGACATGACTGAGCGACTGAACTGCACTGTATTTCATTGGAAAGAATTTCTGTTTAAGCATTTTTCTCTAACAATTGTGTGGAATTTGAGATTTCAAGGACCTTAATTTTTTTTTTTTTAAGTTGGAGAGGTGAGAGGATTGACCTTATATTTGTACTGTGCAAGAATATCACAAAAATAGCTATCATATTATTTCATTATTCATTAAAATATGGAGCAGTTTAACACCAAAAAAGAAAATAGAAAGGGCATACTCTCAAAATAGGGCATAGTCTCAGAATGAAGGGTATTTTTAGAATAGATTATAATTCAACTTCATGAAAAGTTGACTAAATTGTCTTTTTTTTTTTTTCATTGCCCCTTGGATCAATAAAGTACTGGTCTGAGAACCAGTTTTTGAGAATCACTGTTCTAGAACACATTTCCTTTATGGTAAACATTAAGTATCCAGGACGATTGAACCCACACCAGGGCCTTCTTATGAGATTACTTCCAGTGTAATGGAATTTGGTATGAGGCAGGTCCATTTTGGAGCCCATCCAAAGGGGTTTATTTAATGAAGTAGCAAAGATATCTCATTATAGGGCCGCCTCACCTATAATTGCTCTGAGAATAATTCTGTAGCAAATCTCTAGGGCATGAAAATGTGGACATCCCAGAAAGCTTAATTTAAATGGATTCTAACACAGATAGTTCCTAGTCAACATAATCAGGAAATCGAGAGTTCACCAAATTCATGGAGTGCCCTGGAGCTAGCTGTCTTTTTATCTATCTGCGGATCTGCAAAGGGATTCAGTATTCATTTCTTAAACTCCTGCTGGGGGTCAGGCCTCTGTATTTAGATAAGTATCACAATAGCCCTCAAAACAGATACCGTCATCCACATTTCACAGATTTAAAAAAAAAATGATGCTCTAAAAAGTTAAAAAAAAAAAAAAAAGCTTACAAGTGCCCCAGCTAGTTTGTGGCAGGGCTGAGATCAAATTCCTGTGTCCTAATTTCATATCTGAATATCTTTACTTCCTTGCTTTTCATACTTAACAGTTTTTAAAAGTTGTAAAGGAGTATTATCTTTTTTAAAAAGCAGATTCTGATATGTGGGGATCTGTGATGGAGCATCCAGATTCCTCATTTCAAATGAGCTCCAAATGATGTCCATGTCTCTGGTCCAGGGATCACTCAAGTAGCAGAGATTTATGCCACACACTGGTAGGTTTGCAAAGCCTGCCATTGTCCAGGCAGTAAGCACTTGCAGATATCTAGCTCATATAACCTTAAGTGGCCACGAGGGTCCAGAGCTGTTTGAGTACTGTATTTGGAGTCAGATTATCTGTTTAATGCTGCTTCTGGTACCCACTTGCTCTGTGACTTTGAGCAACTTTCTGAACCTCTTAAAACACTGTTAAGCAGGAATGGTAAGAACTAAAGACTAATCACAAGATGCTTTCACACAGACTGCTTGTTGGAAAAGATGATGAGCTCAAAATACGTGTTCAGGTTGTCATTTTATTTCCTAAGTTCATTTATTTGTACAGTACGTATTCAGCTTAAAACTTTAACACCCCAAAGGATTTTGTCCAATTCAGTAGTTTATCATCATTTTAACCCATATCCTTTTTTCCTTTGATTAACATTAAAATTTCATAGTTTCTGTTAAAAACTATATTTAATCAAAGCAAGGGACCAAAATAATTCACTGCTTTTTACTTTATTTTATACCTTTTTAGAAGAAATAATCTAAATCAAACACTATTTTGAACTATTAACTGCTTCTGACAAAAAATACAAGCTTTCACTTAAACGCTCAAATTGTTATGCTAGAAGCAGTTCATTTTGTTCTTGAAAAGTGAAAGTGAAAGTGAAGTCGCTTAGTCGTGTCTGACTCTTTGCGACCCCATGGACTGCAGCCTTATCAGGCTCACCTGTCCATGGGATTTTCCAGGCAAGAGTGCTGGAGTGGATTGCCATTTTGTTCTTAGTTCTTACATATAAAGTGATTTGAACTCTGTATGGTAAGATCAGAATTGAACATTTCAGTTTCTGTCATGATCGTTGCCATCTTTGTTCCATCTGGGGGCATCATATAATTAATTAATGATAAAAATATGTTTTAAGTGCTAGCAAATTTACAAAGCAGGAAAATACAAAACAAATGCCTCTGTTAATCGTCAAAGTAAAATAACAAAATTAGATATATCTCTATAAGTAAGCACTAATTAAATAAAAATAATCTCTAAAAGAGCAAATTTGTCATTATAAGAAAAAGGTATGTTAAGACCCCTAACATTCACTGGCTGTTTCAGCCTGACATAGCACTAGATGTAGGGGATACAAATATATTTAAAACTTAGACCCTGACCTCAAGGAGGTTTTCCCATTGTGGTAGAGTGTCAGGCAGAGAGGTGACTGGGAGAATTTTTCTATAAATAAGACTACAATATAATCTGTATCACATTTGTGAATGAAAGAAGAATCACATTTCATATAAAAATATTATAAACTTTGGAAATTCCTGATATAATTTCAATCACCTAGAAGTGATATTAAATATAATTGCATGGGATGCTCAAACTCAGTCTCAGAGAGCCTGAGATACAACTGTCTGGGGTTCAGACCATGACTGTGCTTGGGGCAGTGGTATTTTTAAGTTCCTAGAATAGTTAAAAACAGTTGAGAACTGCTAGCATAGACAATCTTTCTTTTTCACAATTACCTACAATTGATGTTAACCTATGTGTGCTTTTTAAAAGGGAATTAAGAGAAATAATATCTAAGCATTCTAAAGCTATTATAAAGCATCAATTAAACAGGTAAATATTACTGTCTTGAAAATTTATTCTTTGGAAATTAACATTTAAAACAATCTTCTCATATTCACTTAAAAAGCGAATGAACTTAATGACTACTTTTCTATTAACACTAATAAAATAGGTTGATACTAAACACCAGTCAGTGGTTGGTTAGAATGTTTCTCTAAATTTATCCCATTAGTGATTATCTCACAAAAAATAATTATTAATCCGTAGGAAGCTGAACAAGATCTCTTTAATGAACAGGATCATTTTCATAGTTTATGAGTTGTTGTTAGGGGTTTGTTTCAAATTTCAGTAAATGTTAGTGTATTTTTAAATGCAGTTAATTCTCTGTTTACACTGTTGTGAATAAAAACCAACTCAGTCACTGAAACTTTGCACAACCCTAAATTGTAATTCAACTTGATTCCATGTTGAGGTTCACACTCATTAAAAACAAATTATTCTTATCCAATATTGGGTAATATTGCCCAACATTTCTCTCACTAACTTTCTAAATGTTTTGCAAGGCTTCCCAAGCTAGATACAGTTGAAATCAGCAATATTTTCTTTCCCCTACTCCTTTCCAGACTTCATACACCACACAATGTGATGTTTAAATAGACTCTGCGTGTACCAAGCATATGAGATTCACTTAAATTTGTTCACAGGAGTGTAACAGAGTAAGGTTGTGGTTACTCTTTTGATTGAGATTATCTAGAAGAAACTTAGGAAACAAAACTTTTATTTAATCACCTAGTTCACCTATTCTGTTGCCTCATTTGAGAGTCACTAAAATAGAGAAGAACTTTCTTTCCACCTGAGAGATGATTCTGTTTCTATCAGAGAATAGGATGTAGATAGACAGGGTGTAATACCGAAAGGGAAACAAATTTTCATTACATGGTCTCAGTATGGTTTCCCTATTTTGAATGAATTGTTATGAATACCAAGAACATTGGATTCATACATACTTGAATGCTACCATCAATGTATATTTTATATCCAGAAAAAATAACTTCTGGAGAACTTGTTTTAGGCTATGCTGCTGCTGATGTTTCAAGTTATGCTACTAATCTATTAGTAATTAATCACTGATTTTGTGGGATAAAATTTACCAAGAAATCATCCACAAGTTAAGTGACTACTTCCTTACTACTTTCTATCTTGTTGGGTATATGACAGGGATTTGGTTCTCAAGGAACTCAGATTCAAGCTTTAGACAGAAGTTCTATAACTGTACGAAAATTAGAAATCTATCAAGTGTTTGTGATGTGCAATGGCCGTGTAGAACAAAGATTTAGGATGAGAACATTTGATGAAGTTTGTGATACACATTTATGAGCATGAACTCTGGCAGGTACATCACCTATACTAACACTTCTAATTCTCACAGTAACCCAGTGAGTTGAGAACTATTATTATTCTCTATTAAGGATCAAAATATAAGAATGCATAAAGTACTCATGGAAATGCTAAGAGGATATTGGGTGAATTAAAAGTTTGAATGATCCTGGAAAAAAAAAAAAGAATCAGAATGGAAAACTGGGGTGGGTAGAGGGGACAGAAATGGAGTGTGATATTTGAGATAAACATTATCAGTAGGATGGGGAACTTGAGGAAAGAAGCATGAAACTGAATAAGGACAGCAAAGAGATGGGCAGGCCGGAGGAAGGCATTATTATGAAATAAGGGTGAAGCAATAAAGCCAGATACAGGATGGTCTTAAAAACCAGGCAGAGAACATTGGAATTGGCATTAAAGGCAATAAGTGAATTCTAGGATAGGGAAGTAACAATGTTAAAAAAAAAAAAAAAAAAGAAGGATTGAGAATCAGTGAAAAAAAATATTGAGTAGTTACTATTTTATCAACACTATGAGGCTTACCACAAGATCTATAAGTAAGTATAAGATTTCAGTTTCAATATTATTGTTCTTTATCCTTTCTTCAGCTACATCTATAATATAACTGTACTCTATGGTAGCCATTTTATTTGCCATGATCCAAGTATTGATTTTAGGGGGAAATAGTCAGGGGGATGAAGGAACTAAAGGAGAGGAACTAAAGGAACTAAAGAGAGAAACTAAGGAACTAAAAAGAGAAAACACTGGGGTAAAACAGGAATATATAGAGTGTTATGGTAGAAAAGTCTTTCCTAGTTGGCTCAGATGGTAAAGAATCTGCCTACATGCAGGAGACCTGGGTTCGACCTCTGGGTTGGGAAGATCCTCTGGAGGAGGGCATGGCAACTCACTCCAGTATTCTTGCCTGGAGAATCCCCATGGACAGAGGAGCCTGAAGGGCTATAGTCCATTGGGTCGTAAAGAGTCAGACATCCCTGAGCAACTAAGCACAGCATGGTAGAAAGTCCAAGGCTGAATAGGAGAAATAAAGCTAGAAGAGCTAGTAGGTAGCCAGGAGGCAATGAGTACCCTGTCAAGATCTTGGACATTATTCAGTAAATAACAGGATGTCTCCCAAAAGGATTAGTGTGGGGAATGGTAGTGTCAACTACATTTTGTTTTTGTTGTATCACTCTAGTGCATGTAGACAACAAAGACCATGCTTGGTCTCTGGGTTATATCTTATTACTGGATAGGAAGAAGAGGTTCTACGAATTGAGGGTAATTTGAGAGAATTTCTATATTTTTTAATTGAATTGAAAGCAGTGGGAGAATTTGAGAAAGACTGGATAGACAACAGAGACAATTTAGACAAAAGATTAAATACTCGAGACTTCCCTCAGAAGAGGGACCATGAGTTCATAGTGACAGCAAACTGCAAAGTTCTGTGATTTTCAACAATGTGTCTCTGAGCATCCAAAAATTTTCATTGACTGAAGACTTGAGGTTTTGATAAAATGGATAAGGTAAGGTAAGGTAAAGTCACTCAGTCATGTCCGACTCTTTGTGACCCCATGGACTGTAACCTACTAGGCTTCTCTGTCCACGGGATTCTCCAGGCAAGAATACTGGAGTGGATTGCCATTTCCTTCTCCAGGGAATCTTCCTGACCCAGGGATTGAACCCGGGTCTCCTGCATTGGAGGCAGACGCTTTAACCGCTGAGCCACCAGGGAGACTGATAAGAGGGCAGAATTATCGTGATTAGTGATGACGGAATGGTCATGGTGGACTCTGGCTCTCAGCTGGGCAGGAAAGGACAGAAGAGAGGGGATGTAATGGTCCAGGGACTGACAGTTAAAGGAAAGGCTCTTGAGGATAAGAGAGTGAAAGAGCTGAAAGCCTAGGAGGTTTGGTCAAAGAGTAGTCCTGGAGTATATGATTTGAGAGGTGAAGTTCCATGAGATTGGGTTACTCAATGAGAGTTCAGGAGTTTCAAAAAAAAAAAATGAGAAGGCAGGATATTAGATGAGTCACTTTCACAGCTGGATATTGAATATCTGAAGTCACTCAGGATGATTCTGAGACAAAGAGCAAAGAGGAGCCATAATCCAGGTGTCAAATCTTAGTAAATGTGAGGAAATAGTCACGAGTCTGATAGAGTTACGATAGAACAGCTAGATGATGTGTTTTTCTTTGACACTATGCTAAAGGACAGGCTCAGCAAGCCTTAGTCTTGAAAGAAAAGTGGAAGGAGAGTTTTCATGCCCAGCAAAGTTAAGGGTCATTTTCTTCTTTTGGTTACTTGTACTTCTACTGTGTCCTTTTTTCCCGTGTATGTACAACACTAATCACTAAGCGAAAGGCAGTAAGAGTTATTAGAATTACATAAACTGCTACAATGATAAATTGCTTTTATAATATACCCTTAAAGTTAGTCAGCAAGGTTGTTTTTATATCTTGGCATGTTCATTTATATTTATGGGATTTTCTCTTCTTTTTTGATACTAGGACTTATTGAATAATTGTTTTTGACTACTTTTGGAGGAAATATCAGAGAAGGCAATGGCACCCCACTCCAGTACTCCTGCCTGGAAAATCCCATGGGCAGAGGAGCCTGGTGGGCTGCCGTCTATGGGGTCACACAGAGTCGGACACAACTGAAGCAACTTAGCAGCAGCAGCAGCAGCAGGAGGAAATATATCAATACATATGCATTTAGAGATAAGCATATCTTTTTAATAAAGGGATATCCTAATCTGAGTGCTTAAAAAATTAGAATATTGATAAACAAGAATTCTCAGTAGTTTTATTAACATAGTGTGTGTGTGTGTGTGTGTGTGTGTGTGCACATGTGCACGTATACTGTATGTTTTTAGTATGCTCTATTTGGGATGTTTCCTAGAGTACTGGCTTTGCGATAGGGTAGTAATTATGCGCTGGCATGAAGGTTTTAAACAACAAATACATGTTCTTAAATACCAAACATAATGGTGAAAAATGAAAACTAATGTAACAGTCAACATTCACACCTCCTGATGCCTTCATAAGGTGTGAATGTTGAAAGCTAGTAACCTCATATCACTTGGTTCTTTTGTTTTTAATTGTTTTTTAACTTTAAAACTTCACTCAGCAATGGCCCAAACAAAAGATACTTGAAGTATAAAGTAGCTCAGCCCTGACCTGAATCTCAAGTTAGGAATGAAGGAAATGCCTTACGTGTGCATGCCTTATGGAAGCAGCAATCAAGCATATTCACTTAAACAAAAGAAGTAAGTAAAATATTATGATCTCTTAACACCAGAGATACATATCAGCTTAGAGTACAGAAAGCCGTTGTTGGCACCATGGACCTGCTCAGCATTTCTGGCTCCCATAGAGAGTCATCCTCAGGGCTATGTTAAAACTGCATTATTATATATTTCTCTCTGCATTAGTGGCATGAATACTGAGGGTGTATTCTAAAGCAGGTTCCTACCAGTAAGTGATGGATTTAGGCAGAATTCTCAGAGGTGGCATCCAGGGAACAGGATCTTGCATGTGGGGATGTCCATTTATGGCATCACACGGTTGTAGCACTGCCGTTAGTTAATTCAGGCTGTCAAAGGAGGAATATGAAAAAATGAAAAAGAATACCAAAAGGCTTAGCTGAAGCTGGAGGGAAGTGTAGGTGGCTGTGATGGGTTTTTGACCTCCGCTTAAGTGCACCCTGATGACAGTAACATGCATAGCGGAATCCTTGGGTCAATCATCAGCTCACTGCCACGCAGCATGACTTCTCTCTAGCGTGAGGTGGGCCACTCACTGCATTCGGATTATATATTGAAGTTTCTCACTTACTTTTCTGAATAAGTAATATATTCATATAGTTCAAAATTTAAGAGGTATAAAATAGTGTGCAAATGACTCCTTTCTAGCCTGCTCCTCCAGCCAGCCAATTTCCCTCCAAATGAGCAATCATTGTTTATCTTTTAAGTTAATAAATGCAAGCAATATGGAAGTACATATTCTTTCTGCAACTTTATTGTTTTTTACTTAGAAATAAGTCTTAGATGCTGTTTTATATAGCATATATTTCCCCATCTTATTCATTGCCTAATATTTCAGTATATTGAAGATGCATATTCTCCATTGATGAAGATTTGGATTGCTTCCAGTGTTTTGTTCTTAGAAATAGTGCTGTAATTAATAACCTTGTTCAGTTAAGTTCAGTTCAGTCGCTCAGTCGTGTCTGACTCTTCACGACCCCATGAATCGCAGCACGCCAGGCCTCCCTGTCCATCACCANAAAAAAAAATATTCCTAGTCCATAAAAATCAGAAAGCTCTTTATTAGTAGTAGGTTCTTATATAAAAGCATAATTTCTCTCAGAGACTGTAAAATTTTTGGCCCTTTAGGAATTGTGTATTATTTGAAATTGTAATATTTTAGATTTTGATGTTGTTTCTAATACACGAGGTCTAGTATTGTCATCTCTCCTAGAAAATCCTTAGAGGGAAAATAATCATGCTACCTAGCTAAAGGTAGATTTCACCTAGAATATTCATCTAATAATGTGTTTTATAGGTAGCATATGGTAGTGCTGTTATATGAATTCTGGATGAGTTTTTCCTTGTTAAAATTTGTTCAAAGTGTTATATTTTAATTAGTGTCTGGTGTAAACCATTGACAGAGAAGGCAATGGCACCCCACTCCAGTACTCTTGCCTGGAGAATCCCATGGATGGAGGAGTCTCGTAAGCTACAGTCCATGGGGTCGCTAGAGTCAGACATGACTGAGCGACTTCACTTTCACTTTTCACTTTCATGCGTTGGAGAAGGAAATGGCAACCCATTCCAGTGTTCTTGCCTGGAGAATCCCAGGGACAGAGGAGCCTGGTGGGCTTCTGTCTATGGAGTCGCACAGAGTCGAACACGACTGACGTGACTTAGCAGCAGCAGCAGCAGCAGTAAACCATTGATTTCAAATAGATGTGATTTGAAACAATGTGATTCCTCCTATTTTGTATTTATTTTAGAACAAGAAACAAAGAGACTGTCAATAATGGCTTGGTCAATAATAATACCCAACTTGGAATTCCTGCTGACTGATGGGAGTGATTTGATAGACAAGCCATTTGTCTTTCATGATATCACTGCTGAATTTTGAGTAGTAACTGCCTCCAGGATTACAGTTTTAAGAAAATATCTGAAATCTATAGATGGATTATAGATACACAGGTGACTGTAAAATTATTTTTATTCCTTCTTCATCTCTCAGATACAAGAAGAAACATTTCCATACCCAGCCAAAAAAAAAAAAAAATTGTTTCTATTGTCCTGAAAGTCCTTCTATTCACTTAGAGGTTTAGTCTTAACTCTTGATTTTCTCTGTTGCTTGTGTACTTAAGTCAGCATTTTTAAGTGGTTAATGTCTACCAGCTATTTACTACACCTCTTTCAGTTCTCACAACCACCCAAAGAAGTAGGATTATCATTAGACCCATTTTCAGATAACAAAATTAAGGCTCTGGGAAGTCAAATAACTTGCTTAAGATCACCTGTTAGTAGTAGAATTAGAGCCTAAACTTAGGACTATGTGATTCCAAACACACTGTAACTATAATCACTATGTAATACTGCATACTCAGTAGTTGAGCCACTTTTCAAATAAATTCTTACATTGAACCATGAGTGGTATTCCAAATATTTTATAATCAACATAGCCAAATCACATATAATCATTAAAAGGGCATATACTAATGAACAGATGCCTACAACCAATGGCTGAATATGAGCTCAATAAATTAGAAAAATCAAGTGGAAATGTTCTGAGGTGGCTATGAAGGGCCTATTACTCACCCCTGTGGCCTGCCCATCACAGGAAGAAGCTCATTCCATCCTCACTTCTCCTTCCAACGCCCACTTCACAGGAATGGATGTTTGATTTAAAAAAAAAAAAAAAAAAAGTAAAACTCTCATAAAGTCATATAATGTATTTATCAATACATGATCCAATAGAAAAGCTTATATTCCTTTTACTAGTATCCTTTGTGATTAACTAGAGCTAAATATAAAAAGCTAAAATCCCTTGGACTGCAAGGAGATCAAACCAGTCAATCCTAAACAAAATCAACCCTTTATTAATTTGAAAGGACTGATGCTGAAGCTGAAGCTCCAATACCTTGGCCATCTGATGGGATGAGCTGATTCATTAGAAAAGACCCTGATGCTGGGGAAGATTAAAGGCAGGAGGAGAAGGGTATAACAGACGACAGAGGACAAGATGGTTGGATGACATCACCAACTCAATGGACATGAGTTTGAGCAAGCTCTGGGAGATGGTGAAGGACAGGAAACCTAGAGTCCACAGGGTTGCAAAGAGTCAGGCAAGACTGAGCAACTGAACAATAACAAAAAGATGCAGATTCATTCAAATCCCTTTGAAAATCTTTTGACTAGACTTAATTCTAATATTTCTAGGATCATTTCATAGGGAAACCTGTCCTGGTACATTTTCAGTTCAGTTAAGTTCAGTCTCTCAGTCATGTCCGACTCTTCGTGACCCCATGAATCGCGGCACTCTAGGCCTCCCTGCCCATCACCAATTCCCAGAGTTTACTCAGACTCACGTCCATTGAGTTGGTGATGCCATCCAGCCATCTCATCCTCTGTCAACCCCTTCTCCTCCTGCCCCCAATCCCTTGATGCTTTTGAACTGTGCTGTTGGAGAAGACTCTTGAGAGTCCGTTGGACTGCAAGGAGCCCCAACCAGTCCATTCTAAAGGAGATGAGTCCTGGGTGTTCATTGGAAAGACTGATGCTAAAGCTGAAACTCCAATATTTTGGCCACCTCATGCGAAGAGTTGACTCATTGGAAAAGACCCTGATCCTGGTACATTTTAGCTTATACATAAATAATATATACCTGCTAGATAATATCAGAGAAGGCAATGGCACCCCACTCCAGTACTCTTGCCTGGAAAATCCTATGGACAGAGGAGCCCCGTCCATGGGGTCACGAAGAGTCGGACATGACTGAGTGACTTTACTTTCACTGAATGTTCACAACTGTATACTTACAATTCCCCTTTAGCTCAAATTACTTTCCTTTTTACAATATATAGAGAATATATTGTCCAAGAAGGGGTTTGACTTTAAACATTTATGATTCATTTATTTAACTAGTTACCAGGTAAACTGCTCAGTGGGAAATTGGATGTTATTCTTAGTGTGAGAACATCAGACAGAATTAGACGGAAGTGTGTAGGACAAGCCTAGTGTGTTGGAGCCTCAATATATCAGTGATTGAACCAGTTAGTACCTTATTTTTTTTCCCCTCCAGAAAGCACAAGTGTTAGCTTACTATACAAAGAACATAGGTAGGATAAAAGCAAAGTAACAAGATTGAGGGCAGGAGGAGAAGGGGGCAACAGTGGATGAGATGGCTGGATGGCATCGCTGACTCAATGGACATGAGTTTGGGTGAACTCCGGGAGTTGGTGATGGACAGGGAGGCCTGGCATGCTGCAGTTCATGGGAATGCAAAAAGTTGGACACAACTGAGTAACTGAACTGAACACAAGTGAAAAAGAGGACAAATAGAGAAGGGACAGAGAAAGTAGGATGGGAAAGAGGAAATAAAGTAAATCAAGAAACTTATTCTTTACTGATTAGAAACCAAGGTAAAAAAGGAAAAGGAATTCATTTAGTTAGTTAACTAATTCATTTACTAATTTTAAACAATACGGATCCATGAGAAGAGATAATCTTTTTATTACCAAGATCTAAAAGAAATCTGTTACATAGGAATCTTTATGAAGAATATCAATATCTTTTGAGGTCACTGATTTGGAAATATTAGTATAATTTTAGGAGTATGCAAAGGCAATGGCTGTTTTTGTCTAAAAAAAAAAAAACTTTTAAAGGTTTTCATATTGTGGCATTTGCATGCTGAATATAATCTTAATACTTCCAGTATCATTATGGCATAATGCAATGTCATTCAACAAAATTTTATTGTGTTCCTCTTCTATGCCAGGCATTGCATCAGGCTCTGGGAATGCAATCCATGGGGGGGTCTCCCTTCATGAGGATTTTCATTCAGAAATAAAAAGACAATGGATATGAAATGTGGTGTGTGTTCCAATGAAAGAAGAATGAGATGCTATGGCATCTGACATCATCTAGAGTTGTGTTTCCTAGATTTTTTATTTCATGAATGAGCATAATAATTTTTAAATGGGGGTTAATATAGATTGCCAACATTTTACTAGCCAAGAAAAGGCACTGAAAAGATTTTAAAAGCTACTACATTTGACCCTTGAACAGCTTGAGCTTGAACTGGACAGGTCCACTTATATGCAGATGTTTATCACTGAATATATACTTCAGCAGTCATGGTCCACAGTTGGTTGAATCTGTGGAGCTGGAGCCAAGGATATGGAGGGTTGATTATAAAGTTACACACAGGTTTTTGACTGTGTGGGAGTTGGAGCCTTTAACTTGTTCAAGAGTCAACTATATCACCTTCTAACAACATCCTTTCATTCAAAGGACATTTTAAATTAAAAATATAGGAAGAAAATAGTTTCAGAATGAAAGGTAGACATTCACCAAAAAAGACAATGACACTCTTCAATCTCAACTTGAGCTGTGTATAAGGTTTTAGCTGCAGAAAAATTACATCAGAATCTGATTTTAATTGTAATTTCTACAAAAATCATAGTGCTCTGAAAGAATCAGGAGGGGCTACTACAGAAAGGGAGAACAGGGAACTCTCCTTAGAAAAGATAGAACATTTCAACTGAGGCCAAAGGATGAACATAAACCAGGCAGGCAAGGAGGGAAAAATCCAAAACTTTCCATCAGGAAGGCTTAACACACTCCCCTCTGTATTAGTGTTCTGAGCTTGCTGTAAATAAATCACCAACTTAAACACAATTTATTACCTTAGGCTCACTGACTAAATGAGACTCACTGTACTAAAATTAAGGCATGGTAAAAGGACTGCTCTCATTCTGGAGGCTCTGTTGGAGAATCTATTTCCGTGCCTTTTACAGCTTGCAGATGTTGCCTGCATTGTTTGGCTTGTGGCCCCTTCCATCAGCTTCAAATCTACAGTGCAGTTTCTCTCCTGACTCTGACTCATCTGCCTCCCTCTTCGACATTCAAAGAACCTTGTGATTTCATTGAGCCCACCCAAATAATCCAAGATAATCTTTTTATCTTGAAGGCAGCCAATTAGCAACCTTAATTCCATCTGCAACCTTAGTTCCTCCTCTCCTCGATATATGTTCACAGATTCTGGGGGATTAGGATGTAAACGTCTTTGGGAAGCTTGTGTTCTACCTACCGCACCTTCTGACTCATGGAAAACATCAGTTCAGTT
>SJXQ01003444.1:0-57119 GCA_006408695.1 Aepyceros melampus
CTACCTCATTGTTACAGAGATAGGAAAATCCCAAGCCTTCCTTTTGATCAGGGACACACAGAAACCTGGGTCAGAGAGAAAAATGTAACTCACACTTTTGGGGCTTCTTTCCTCTACAGAAAACACAAACCGCTTCATCAGGACTTCATTCAGGAGAATTCAGGGGCTCAGAGCAAGTTATGTTTTCTGGGACATTTTTGTATTATAACTCTATGTGAGTGAATGAGTTATGTAACAGCATTTCAAAAGTAGTTTTCATGGAACACAAATTCATCCAGATGATCCATAAAAAGGGAATTCTACAGAGAAGTAAGTCTGGGAAATTTTGGACTATATCTTTTTCTTGAAAAGTCATAATACCATATTTGGCAGAAAACAACAACGTTCTGTAAAGCAATTATCCTTCAATTAAAAACAAATTATTTTTTGAAGTTGCAATACCCACTAGCATATTCAATATTCCTGAAATATTTCACCTGAAGCTGAATCTCCAAAAATTTGGCTATCTAATGTGAAAGGCCAACTCATTGGAAAAGACCTTGATGCTGGGAAAGATTGGAGGCGAAAGGAGAAGGGAGCGGCAGAGGATGAGATGGTTAGATAACATTGCCAAATTCATGGACATGAATCTGAGCAAACTCTGGGAGACAATAGAGGACAGAGGAGACTGGGGTGCTACCATCCATGAGATCACAAAAAGTCAGAAGTTGGAAATGACTTAGCGACTGAGCAAAAATAACATATATTTCGACACAGAACATTTTTTTCATTGAACACAATTACTATTAACTGACATGTATATTGTAATATGTATCTAAACAAAATACTGTTCCTTGTTTTTTTTCAGATCAATATTGATCACGTATGTTGAAATTATTGAACTTTTCCCATCTCACCTGCCTCATCAAGGGAACAAGATCACATATCATGGCATATTCTGATGCTCAAAACCTTCTGCAATCAAACCCTGGAGACCAGTGAGACTTGCACTCTCCCATTGTTCCTGGTTACTTACATTGATCTATATTTGTAACTCTATGTCACACATGTTCTAAGTTTACAAATTTAAAATAGATATGTGAAATGTGTCCAGGAACTGAGGAGGAAAAGATGAATATTTTTTAACCCTGATGAAAATATGAATCCTAGAAATTTTTTAAAGTGCTAACCAAACAAACTAATAATTCCTTTTTCATTGCCCTGTGAGCTAAATAAGCAAAAGGTAAGGTTCTCGAGAAACAGAAATAAGATATATGTCTATGAGAGTATGTGTGTGTGTGAGAGTTCTCTGATTGTATTTACTGAGAGACTAGAAGAAACGATATTTCAGTATTGATGAATCCATCAGCACCCAGATCTTGGTTTCTAAATGCCATTCTTCACCAAAAGGAGTTAGAGCTAACTGAAGAAACAACTAGTTTCAGCACTGAGATGTATATGTACAAGATAAATCTACATTTTGCTATAATAGAGGGTAACAAAATATTCAAAGACTGATAGAGATAGATCAGAAGGATACAGAACCAGCTTTAAAGGGCTCCCTGCAAGCTAAACCTAGGTCAGTTTGAGCATCCAAATAGGTACTTACAATAACAAATGACAACATGGAAGAGAACAGTCTGTGAGACCATAAATATAAATCAATCAATCAGAAGGGAAAACTTTCCTTGAAGTAAAATTCCAATCAATAAATATAGAAGAAATAATGCGATTCAAAATCACTATTGACAACTACCATGGTAATAATAGTCTCAGGCAAGAATCATTAATGAATGCTAAGTTTACTGGGTTATACCTTCATGAGAAATAAGATGTTTGCATAGTCTCAATGTATCTCTCCACAAGATACCTACTGATTACCAAAGGAGAAATTGTAACTTTACGGTGGAGAAATCTAACCAAGTGATACCCTGCTGATCAAGCGATCGTCAGTGAGACATGACCAGTACTATAGCTGACAGCACATGCAAGCCCACGTGTGCTTTTCCTGCCAACAATGTACAGGCAGAGTCATGAGGAGATACCAAACTCAAACTGAGGGACTTCCGAAAAAATAAATGTCCTGTATTCTTCAAAAATGTCAAAGTCATGGCAAAGAAAAACAATTCCAGATTAAAGAAAACTTTAAAAACATGGCAACCAAATGCAAAGAATAATCTGGATTGAATTTTGAATCAGAAGTGTTTTTTTCATAAAGGATGTTAAGAAGATAATTGATAAGATTTGACTTGGGTTCATAGGTTAGACAATAATTAATACTGTATCCATGTTAAGTTCCTGATTTTGATAATTATACTGTAGTTTGGTAAGATACTGTCATTGTTTTTAGAAAATACACACCTAAACACATAGGAGTAAAGTGGCATATTTGTGATGTACTTTCAAATGATTCAAAAAAAGATCAGTTTGTGTGCCTAGAAAGAGAGAATGGTAAAGCATATATGGTAAAAATAATATGTTTGGAGAATTGTGAATACAAAAATTTGCTGTTTTTACAATTTTTTCCGTAAATCTAAAAGTATTTTAAAATTAAAATGAAATAAAACATTTAAAAAGAAGTGCTATGGTCTTTTAGGAAGGAAAGAATGTGCTGGGGAAGAAGCCCTGAGATTTGTATATTTCATCAGCTATATGCAAGGTTTTTAGTTAGATTCTCCATGGATGTGTCACCTGCTACTTGAAGGTGGTCCCAGTTGCTTGGCCTCTAAAAACACCTCTCTCTGCTTTCCACCCTCACCCTTTCCAAAGCCCAGGTCCTAATGACTGCCTGCAAGACCTCAACCCTAAAATTCATTCTGCACCTCCTTCAAATAATTCTTACTTATAGGCATGTGTACCCAGGGCACTTGGCAAATCCCAGTATCAGCTCTCTCCCTTTCAAAACCCCATTATGTTTTATAATGTGCCCTATCACAGCAACAACAAGCTAGGGAAGGGAAAAAAATAACCAAACAAACACAAAAGCAAAAAAAAAAAAAGCCTTGCTATGAATGAAACAAGATGGTAATTGCATGCTGTGTTAGTTGCTCAGTCATGTCTGACTCATTGCAACCCTATAGACTGTAGCCCTCCAGGCTCCTCTGTCCATGAAATTCTCCAGGCAAGAATATTGGAGTAGGTTGCCATTCCCTCCTCCAGGGGATAGCTAAAAAATGGACACCAAGAAATGGAAAACTTTTTCCACTGGGTCCCTGAGTGTTCAGCAAAACAAACTACCAATATCAGGAAATTAATGACAAAGATACCTACCAAGAAGAAATTAAGAGAGAGCACAGACTTCTGGACTAGAATAAACTTTAGGTCCTGCCCCTTCCCTCTTGTGTCTTCATAGACTGAATCCATAAAAAATATATACTCACTGAGGGTGAAAAATTTGAATACAGATTTTTTTTGAGACATCAAGCATTTATAAGTATTCTGCAGATTTAAGGATTATTCTATAACTTCCTTTCAGTGAAATCTCTCTAAATAAGGGATTTACTTATGATGGAAAGCAGATGTCTCCAGAATTGCAAAGAGGGAGTAAGGGTATGATTTCTAGGACTTGTGCAAAGAACTCAAGGAAAAGCACAGCTGGAATTAGAATAACATATCTATGTTAAGAGTCTAAAGTATGAATTAGAATCAAATTGTATTTAACCAGGGGATACTTGGGACTGTAGAGAAGCTAGAAAAAAAAAGTTCTTTAAAAATAGGTTCTCATTATGATTTTGCTACTAAACCATTGACAGCTTTGAATAAGTTATTCAAACATTCTGGGCTTCCACCTCTCTGGCCACTGAATAGAAAACTGTGTGTAAAATGACAAGAAGGTATGAGGGAGATCAATTAGGAGGCTGTTTCTCTAACCCAAGTGAGGACTGATGGTAGCTAGGGCCAGATGGTGACAAGTGCCAAGTGAGGGAGCTGAACCAGAGTCAGTAACTTTGCAAGCCTGTGAAAGTATCTTTAGGACCTTCTTCCGACTAAAGGCCAGGGGGGAAAACCAAGGCTATGCCTTTAGGTTCCCTAGGCTATTTATATCAACTGATTCATTCACTCGACAGCAGGCAATAGTTTATTGTACTAGGGACCAAGACTTGTGTTAGCTAATAGGACCTGTAGAATATTAAGTAAGATAGATATCATCTCTGCACCCCAGGAGTTAACACCTACTTGCATGCATGACAAGAAAATCAACAATTACAGAGCAGTGGAGCAAAGATGTGGTGGGAAAGTTCAGGAGCTAGAATCACACATGAGGTCCAAGCAACTCAATTTTGGGAGAATCAGAGAAGACTTGCTAAAAGAGTTGACATCTAGACTGAGACCAAAAGAATGAACAGGTATTACCTGTTAAAGAAAAGTAGGTAGAATGAAGGGAAGATATCTGAGCAGACAGAACAGCAGGTGTTAATGCTGAGAGAAGAGAAAGATGGCAGACTGGAGGAGCCACAAGTAGTTCAGGATGCAGCAGAGTGTGTAAGGAAGGGGATGAGCCTTGAAGCTCATGTTAAGAACCTGGTCTGTCTCCTGAAGGCAGTGGGGAGGGTTTGAAAGGTTTAAGCAGGAGAGTAACAGTTATCTGTTCATTTAACAAATGATTAGTGGCCATCTACCATGTGTCAAAAACTGTTCTAGGGACTTCCCTGGTAGAAGTGTGGCTAAGATCCACACTCCCAATGCAGGGGGCCTGGGTTTGATCCCTGGTCAGGGAACTAGATTCCATATGCCACAGATAAAGATCCAGCCTGCTACAACAAAGACCCAGTGCAGCCAAATAAATATTTTTTAAAAGCCGGTTCTAAATGCTGGGGAAACAGCAACTAAATACAACCAGATTTGTGTCAAGAACAATTATTCTGGCTACCAAATGGAGAACTGTGTATAGAATGGCAAGTAGAGAGAGAGGGAGAGCAGTTAGGAGTTTGTTGCTGTTGTTTAAACATGGATTAGGCTTGGGCCAGGGAGGTGATGGTGTAGGTGGAAAAAACTTAAAGGCTTCAAGATGCACTGGCTCCTCAGACAAGAGTTTTTACTGCTGTGCCTAATAACAAGATAAGAAAATTCTATGATGAGTAGTATTTAGTATGCTACACACTTCATCACTGAGGAGAACAGACTCTTCAAGCCTCCTACTGAAGCATTAAATTATTGCTTTGACGTCCAGCATTTCATCAAGAACTTTACTCAATTCTTCTGTACTCACCCAGACAAACCATTATTAAAGTACCTGAAATCGGAAAGAACATCAGCCTGCCAGCATACCCGGCCTCCCTCCATGTATAAAAGTAAATACAACTCAGAAAATGTCTGCTAAACATAACCTTTTTCCAAGTCACCAGGAATATTGTTGGCAGCTGTTGGTGACAACTTATTTCATTACATTCTAATGATGTAAACTGCTCCCTCAGGATGATTCAGCTCACTGCAGACAAAATGCTTATTGCTTCTTTACTCGGGTAGAACACAAATGATTGCTGAGAAACTCAAACCCAATACTGAGGATTTTAAGCTCACCTAACAAGCCAGCAGCATTCTGGGAGAATAAAGAGAATTTCACAGGAATACCTTTCCCAGCCCACATTGCATTCTTCACCTGCAGGATATTAACCCAGGTTTCATTCTGAAGCCCAAGATTTGAGAAACCAAGGGAATTCTTCAGCACAGTTCCAATTCTTTCCTAGTCAGATCTAGGTAATCAATAGATTCTTTACCAACAGCTGTGGGAAGAAAAGCCTGCATGAAAACCCTACAATGCCTCCAGTGGGTGGGTGGCTTCAAGGTGTTAAGAGTTAGTTGCTCAGTCATGTCTGACTCTTTGTGACCCCTTGGACTGTAAGCCTGCCAGGCTCCTCTGTCCATGGGATTCTCCAGGCAAGTATACTGGAGTGGGTAGCCATTCCCTTCTCCAGAGGATCTTCCTGACCCAGGAATCAAACCTGGGTCTCCTGCACTGCAGGCAGATTCTTTACCATCTGAGCCACCTGGGAAGCAGGCTTCAAGGTGGAGGTTTCTAAATACCTGCCAGAAGACCAGGTGCTTCAGAATTTTCTGAGTTGATGGTTAAAAACATCGATTTGTTGGACATACCTGAAACTGCCTGAGATCCTCTGGGATTAGGACCTGGAAATTTGTACCATTAACAAGCCCCCAGGGAATGCGATGTGCAGCCAGCTTGGTCAGCTGTTTTAGGGACCACCTGAGTAGGGCTGGGTACTTAACGCTCATCAGCATAACCCATAGAAACCAAAGCATCCGGTTCAGAGGTGTTCCTCAGAACAGCATGTTCTAGCACGCCTTCTTTGGTTCTGACTTGCCCTGCATGATAAAGGCGCTCTCCTGCTGGTACCGTATGTGAGACTATGGGCAAGTTACTTAGCCTTTCTGGGCCTCTGCTTCCTAAGTACAAAAGCAGGGATAATGTCATAATCTGCAAGGTTGTTCTAAGAATTAAATACTACACATTAAGTACCTGATACATACTAAGCAATCAGTATTTATTAGCTACTTTCATGTTTTTCTGGCTTTATGCAGGTCACATCTCTCCTTTCTTACTGGTCACTCTATATTTGGCTTCTCCTTGAAACCCAGTACACCTTTATCCACCCCTTCTCCAAATCTGCGAATCTTCAGATTCTGAACTAGGACATGCTTACAGGCTCCAGTCCTACTAAGTCTGGCCCCCTTAAAGCCACAAAAAATACTATCCAATGACCTGAAGGCAGGATTCTCCCTGAGTATTCCAGGTACAAGGGAGCCTGCATGGTCTGGAACTCAAGACCAGTTTGTATATTAACTGACAGTAGGAACTGCCAAGATGATATTCTTTATTCGCTGTAGAAAACAAGGGCCTCTGAGCCTGCTGTATGGACTGCACAGCAGAGTACTGATAACACAAGGCTGATAGTCACGGTAATGATAATAACTACCACTGCTTAATCACTACATCTGGGCCAGGCTCTAAGTTAAGGACTACATTCAAAAGCACCCATGAGATCGATAGTACTGTTCCCAATTTACCTTTGAGAAAACTGAGGCTTACAGAGGTTATGAAACTCACCCAAGCTCACAAGATGTAATGGCCAGGATTCTAATGTATGTAGCCTGAATCCAGCATTTTTTTTTAAACCCTTACACTAAGAATCTCCCCCAGAGAGCTTGGAATAATAGCTCTGGCTCATACAGAACCAGTATGACTAAAATCAGGAAGCATCTGGCATTCTACACAGAAACCTTGGCGTCTCACACCATTATTAGCCCAAGTCAAATCTCCTTACCCTTGACAGAAAATGTGCTGTGAAATAAATACCAGAAAAGTGACAATCCCACTCTGCTACTTATAGGTGGGTGCTCTTTGGTAAAGGCATGTAAACTCATGGAGCCCCATTTTCCTTCATCAATGAAACAGAGAAAGTAATACTTACCTCTCATGATTGTATGAAACTGAAAGTCACACAGCCGTGTCTGACTCTTTGCGACCTCATGGACTATACAGTCCATGGAATTCTCCAGGCCAGAATGCTGGAGTGGGTAGCCGTTCTCTTCTCCAGGGGATCTTTCCAACCCAAGTACTGAACCCAGGTTCCCACATAGCAGGTGGAGTCTTTTCCAGCTGAGCCACCAGGGAAGCTGTCATGATTGCATATACTTCTTATGCTTGTATATGAAGATTAATTTAGAAGGTAAATGTAGAAATGTCTTAACGTGGTATACAAATATTAGCTGTTATTCACTCATTCCACTAATATTTATTCAACACTCACCATGTTCCAAGCTCTGGGGATGTAACTGTGAAATAGACACAGTCCCTGCCTATCAACATAGAGCTTAGAGTTTCTTAAAAAGGCAAATACAATTTAAAGTAATAAGTGCTAAAATAGAGGTTGTAAATGATGTGGCGAGGTCATATAGGAAGAAAATATACTCTTGACTTGCAGGGGCTCGGAGGGCTTCTTGAAGAAGGCAAAATCTAAATCAAGATTCACCAGAGTAAGAATCACTAGGAAAGGAAAGAAATGCCATTATTTATCCATAAAAAGAAGTGTGCATTTTATTTTTTGTCTCTACGGAGCTTTCTTTCAATGATAAAGCATCTTTTTTTCTAAAAAAAAATTATTTTCAACATCTTTAGATACTGAATCATAAACAATATTTTTCTTCTCAAATAATATTTCTTCATCACTTTTTCTCACAACAGCAACATGCCAAGGGTTTGATTACTGTGGAAATCAGATCTTCAGATAGCTCCTTCCTTGATATAGAATCATTATTTCAGTCCATGAATGATGTATGAGTTGCCTACCATATGCCAGGCAGTCCTGTAACAGGGCTCCAGGGACAGGATGATGAACAAGACAATTATTTCTCTTAAAGATCTATATAGACAGGTGAGGAAGCAGTATGATGGCCCATCAATGACCGTATCAGCCAAGATATATCGCAGTAACCAGCAACCCCCAAAACTCAGTGGCTAGAAAGCCACAAAGGCATATATCTGACACAGTGTCTGTTGTGTGTCTATTGTGTGTCTTGACAACTCTCCATGGCAGCCGCCCTCCATGTGATGACTCTCCACTGCGTCTCCATTATCAGCATAGGTCCGTGGATCGACAGAGAGAGAAGGACGTGAGCTCAGAGCATTTTGCTCACAAATTATCAGCCAAGTCAAACCATACGGCTTCACCGAACTTCCAGAAGTTGAGAAGGTGCAAACCTCTCATATGCTCGGAAATAAAGAAACAGATACTATTAGAGAGCAAGAATGCCTCCTACAATGACAGTGCAAGAGACAGGGTGTGGCAGGGGACTGGAGCTGTGTAAGGGCACGTGGCGAGAGGGGGCTCTCAAGACCTGAGTCAAAGAAAGCTTGCTGGGAGACATAGCGTTTAAACTGAGACCCAAAAGATGAACAGAATTTATTAAGTTAAATAAATGGTGAAAGGTGAGAGTCCTAGGCAGGAACCATTCATACAAAGAAACCCTGCTAGTGCTGCAGAAGTTGCATATACAACATAGACATAAATAGTGAGATAAAAGAGCTAGAGCTAGAGAAAACAATAAAAAGCCAACACACACACAACACACACACTTTTATAAATCACAGTCATTTATAAAAAATAGAGAGGTGAAGATAGGTTTCTCTGACATTTTGATGGTAGTGCCTGCCCCCACCACCCCTAGAGAGAGACAAAAACACTGACATTCTAAAGAATTCCACAGTTTTAGGACCAACATCCCTGGAGTTCACTGACAGGGACAAAGCTACTTCCCTAGCAACTGGGTCCAAAATAGAGAATTAAGTTCATTCTGTATCCCAACCTATTTCCCCTAAGAAACCTCCACCCTCAAAGCACCCTCTCTACTCTACTATTATACCCAACCTCATATGGTTACTGAGAGTATCAAGCAGCTTAAAATTAACAGTTGCTTATCACATAGCTTCAGCTATTACTCTGTGACCCACATTGAATGAGACACTCTTCTTCAGCTGCTGCTGCTGCTACTGCTTCCACTAAGTCGCTTCAGTCGTGTCCAACTCTGTGCGACCCCATAGACCGCAGTCCACCAGGCTCCTCTGTCCCTGGGATTCTCCAGGCAAGAATACTGGAGTGGGTTGCCATTTTCTTCGCTACATACCTTCAAACCTCCCCAGTAATAAGAACTATGAATTCCATTTTGCAGATGAGAAAACTATGAATGATGGCATAATACTCCCAAGGATGCACAGCCAATAGGGATAGAAGTAGATTAAATCTAGGATAGTCTTAATTAACCTTGACTAAATTTGTGTTTAACTAAAGTACTATCAACAGAAGGAGAACTGGCAAGTTCATTTGGAATAAGTATGATACTATATTTGACTGAAATTTTCTTCATACAGGTACATACATATTAAGTACAAACCATAAAGCTTAATCAACACTTAATGATGGTGACCCTCTGGCATAGACATCAAAGAGACATGGCTTAAGTCTTCTGGTTTAATTTTTAAGTGTTCTCATACTTTTAAGACCCCTTCAAATTTTCTTAGCTGGCTGGAAGCAACTTAACTCTCAGAATCACATTCACTCATCTGAACACACTTGTTAGTGCAGATTAGAACTTGTTAAAGATTAATTCTTAAAGCATCCTCAAGCTTCCTTTTCCAACAAAGGAAACATCAATTATAGGCTCACACATAAACTTTGCCCCTTTCTTGAATACTTGCTGCCCTTTATAAATCTTAGATTTCTTCCCCTTGAGTATTCGTTCAAAGGAGAGATTTTATTGCCTCCAGGGGTTGTTAAACTGATTGCAATACTGCCTATTTAGAGCAGTTCAGTGGGAATTACGCTGGTTCAATGCTGTCAGACCTAGAATATAGCTGTCAAATAGCATTACAAGTAAAACACCCTTGATAAGAAATAATGACCAAATGTCAATCTGTTTTTCACTACCCTTACTACAGGCTTCTTCTGACACACAAAAAAGCAATGTTTTACACATTATAGTAATAGCACATTTCTGATATTTCAGTTAAAATTCTAGCAGTGTTATCAAGGACAAAAAAAATGTTCTGGATGTAATCTGGGCTCAAAAATTGATGGAAGCACATTCTTTCCTTTTTAATGAAGTATTTGGCAATCTGTTTCAAAATGAACAAATTTTGTAGTGTGCAAATGGAAGATTGCCTTAAAACCACTCTTAAGATTAATATTCATTCTTTCCACTAATATCATTGACCTCTGTGAGTTTGGCATTATGCTAGACATTAAGGTACAATCATATGATCCCTTGTGAGCCACTCAAAGTAGTCTGTATTTAATCCTGCAGACAACTGAAGGAAACATTTTAGATATGATCAGATTTGATCTTTAGAAAGAATAATTTGGCTCCAGCACCTTTTCTCTCTAACTTTGCTGCTCTTTTTCTTTATAGCACTGACTACAATTCATAACCATAGATAGGTTTACACCCAACTTCCCATTAAATTACACATCTATGAAATCGGGTATACTGTCTACTTTGCTATAATAGACTCAGAGCCTAATACACTGCCTGGTTATTATTTGCAGGATTAAATGAATGAACAGATAAATTTATTGAAGGGAGTGACACTGTATTTTAAAAGATAAATAAGACCACTGAGGTTTATAGACAGCTCATGGGAACCTAAAACAAGGCAGTGATTTTGGGAAGAGTTGACTCATTGGAAAAGACCCTGATGCTGGGAGGGATTGGGGGCAGGAGGAGAAAGGGACGACCGAGGATGAGATGGCTGGATGGCATCACAGACTCAATGGACGTGAGTCTGAGTGAACTCCGGGAGTTGGTGATGGACAGGGAGGCCTGGCGTACTGCGATTCATGGGGTCGCAAAGAGTCGGACACGACTGCGCGACTGAACTGAACTGAACTGATTTTGGCAAAATAGGACTTGGTTGTCTATTTAATGTAAATGTCATAGGAAAGTGTCTAGAATAACTCAGAAGTTTCTAAGTAGGCTAGAGAATGTTGATACTCTCAAATAGAAAAAGAGGTTTGTGTGTGTGTGTTCAGTCATGTCTGACTCTTTGCTACTCCATGGACTGTAGCCTTCCGGGTACCTATGGAGTCTTCCAGGGAAGAATACTTGAGTAGATTGCCATTCCTTTCTCCAGGGAATCTTCCTGACATGGGGATCAAACCCGTATTCTTGCATCTCCTGCATAGGCAGGTGGATTCTTTACTACTGCACCACCTGAGATTTAAGAGTAAATGACCACTCATCAGCCATCCCTTGATGAAATATTTTTTCTAAATTTTTAGCATTATAGAAGGTGCAGATGAGACGAATAGGATATATTATGTGACCCCATAAGAGGTGCTTATTATATCATTTTAAAAGAATTTTTAAAAAAATAAATGATAATGATTTCAGTGATTTGACTCATTTAATTAATTAATGATCTAGTATCACAGTGATTATCAACAATTCATCTTTGCCCTCCCCACTACCATGCTTTCCATCAAGGGAAATTATTTTTTAGAGGATAGAAGAATAGAGTATCAGTCCACCAATAATGTCAAATCATTTCCTTTTTCTGAAAAGGTTATTATATCAGTACAACTGAAGAAAACCACAAAGTCCTAGATCTCATGCTACTGCTCAAAAACCTTTAATGGATCCCCTATTGAATTTAAAATTACATTCAAGCAGCTTTGCAATGCCAGCCTCTGTAATTTAAATCCTACCTGCCTTTCTAATTTAGCTCACATGCATGACTGATGTCACCCTCAGAAGCATTTCTGGAGGTTTTTTTTTTTTTCTTTCTTTCCATCATGAGAAAATTCATCTCATTACATGAGATGTGGCCATGCTTTCTGTCTTTGACCACAATAGTTTGTTGGCTATTTCTCCAGAACCATTTCTTAAGGAAATTTGCTATTTCTCAATTAAACTCACCTCCCCAAAAAGGAAGATTTTTCCCTTACTGAAAACATCATTATGATGATTAATTTTATGTGTCAAGTTGACTAATATAATTACCACCAACAACAAAATGTGCAACAGCATTCAGAGGAAATTCTGAAAGACATGTTCTGTAAATAATGTAAGGATAACTTCATTAGAAAAGGTGTCTGCATTTCCAAGGTGACCATTTTGAAGGGACTCATATGCAGTGAAGGTCTCCAATTGGGTTAAGTCTTCATTTTCTTTTTTACAAAAGCTTACTTAATTAACAGATTTCCCAGGTGGCACTAGTGGTAAAGAATTCACGCCAGTGCAGGAGACATGAGATGTGAGTTTGATCCCTGGGTCAGGAAGATTCCCCTGGAGGAGGACATGGCAACCCACTTTAGTATTCTTGCCTGGAGAATCCCACGGATGGAAGAGCCTGGCAGGCTACAGTCCATATGGTCACAAAGAGTCGGACACAACTGAAGTGACTTACATGCGTGCACATTAATTAATACAGATGGTTGGCTCCAGTTTGATGAATTCTTCCTTTTCCCATTTGAATCAGTTTTTACATTTTTAAGGTGCTTTTCAAATAGTTAAACTACAAATAACAAAATTACTATATTAAGCAAAAGATTTTAATGTGTTCAATATTCTCTGTAAGCAAGCATATAGAACAGAACAAAAAAGCTTTATTATGATTCTTACAGAATTTTTTTCATCAGAATGTTAACCAAGAAATTTGTTTTAACTCTTTGATGTTATTGCTAAATTTATTTTCCAAAATAAAAACTAAAATTGCTAAATATTACTGTTTTTATATTTTATTACATTTATCCAAAGATAAGAGCATTTCCAAATAACAATCGTAATTTTAACTGTAAAATAAGGCATAAAATATAGAATATTTTGCTGTGTGCTAAGGTTAATGCTGTTGCCTTAAAAAAACAATGTCAGGTTTCAGTCATGTTTCCTAGTTCATGTCCACGTTTCCTAGTCCAGACAGTCCAAATTTCCTGCTCATTTCAATAAGAAGGGCAACAGATATAAAATCCTGAAGATTTTAAAAAATAAAAGCTTTTAAACATGACTTTGGGACCCCCATGGACTGCCAGGCTCCTCGGTCCATGGGACTGTCTAGGCAAGAATACTAAAGTGGGTTGCCATGCCCTCCTCCAGGGGATCTTCCCAACTCAGGGATCTAACCTGTGTCTCTTGCATCTCCTGCATTGGTGGTCGGATTCTTTACTGCTGTGCCACCTGGGAAGCCACACATAAAATAATGTTATGAATGATAAAGCCAAATATTTTCATTTTCACAGGAAAAAAAAAGTTTCCAGATCAGTGTGTTTTTAACGGCCCTCCTGAGTTCCCCTCAGGCTTCCCTGATAGCTCAGTTGGTAAAGAATCTGCCTGCAATCCAGGAGATCCCAGTTTGATTCCTGGGTCAGGAATATCCACTGGAGAAGGGATATGCTACCCACTTCGGTATTTTTGGGCTTCCCTTGTGGCTCAGCTGGTAAAGAATCTCTCTGCAATGTGGGAGACCTGGGTTCAGTCCCCTAGTTGGGAAGATCCTCTGGAGAAGGGAAAGGCTACCCACTCCAGTATAGTCCATGGGGTTGCAAAGAGTCCAACACAGCTGAGGGACTTTCACTTGAGTTCCCCTCACGACTGCTTTAAGCTGTAGGTCTGTCTTCTCAGTTTGCTTGTGTTGACTCTGCTACAACTCAAAGGGTGCAGACCACTAGAGCCCTAGGATCTGCTCTGCAATATTTTTCTAACCTCTAGTCAACAACCTTCCCTTCTCCACACCTTTGTTCTCTTAAGCACAAAGCTTGAAAATGATCCCTTCCCCTAAAGTTTTTGGATGTCAGATATTGGAAGTCCTTGTTTCCTCTCTCCTAATGTATATACGTGTGAGCCTGTCCTTTCCATCCACTCGGGCTAACTCACCCCACCATGCTCCCCCTTTCATTCCATCCTACTCTGTCTGAGACCTCACGACCTCAGTCACGCTCCCTCTTGTCTCCTCTCAGTCTTGACCTTTCGAACAGATCCTTCACGGCAGTCTACAGGCACTCATGCTTTTCTTCATGGCTTTCTCTTGATCCTGTTAATCCCTTTACCTACCACTTCTTTCCCTTGACTGCCCAAAACCAGTCTTCTTAGCTATTTTCACATCCTCAGTTGGAGTCACTTCACGATTCATTACAATCTGGCTTCTGCCTCTACCCATAGATTATTCCTCCTTTCTCAGAATTTCTGAATCTTATTATTGGATGATAGAGACTTTTGGCAGTCTGATGAAGTTTATGACTTCTCAGAATATTTTTCTTAAAACATAAAATAAAATATTTGGAATTGCAAAGGAAATCAATTTATTGAAATACAGTTATAAAAATATTTTTCCATTTGTGACATAGTAATATGTGTACTGGTTTATTAAGGCATTAAATGAAAAGTTGTCAAAGACTCTAATAACTACTATAATTTCAAAGTAATGATGAGAAATATGCAATAACTTTGTGTGGCAGAAAAAATATTTATAATTTCCATTAATGAAGTTCACAGGCTCTATAAGTACTCTTGTGGCTTGTTATCAATAATCATAATAAGTTCTATTTGATTTCTAGTCCTACATTTCACATTTAGGTCTTTAATCCATGTTGAGTTCAATTTTGTCCATGATGTGAAATGGAGCTCGTACTGTATTACAGGCACAGTTGGTAGTGTTGAAACGTCGCAGACACACTGTAGTAAACAATCGATCATCTCCTGTCCAATTTATGATGCTACTATGTATCCGTGGATCTGTCTACACTGGGCTTTTTGTTGTTGTTGTTCCCGTTTTTTCCCTTTGTCTCTTCTTATGTTTGTACCACGCTTTACTTTAAAAGCTTACACTGCACATAAAATACTATCTTACATCACACACAAATACTAACTCAAAGTCAATTAAAAATTTGAACATAAGATCTGGAACCACAAAATTTCTAGACGAAAATGTAAGTGGCAAGTTCCTTGACATCAGTCTTAGTGATGATATTTTTGGATTTGACACCAAAAGCAAAAGTGACAAAAGCAAAATCAAACAAGTGGAGCTAAATCAAAGCAAAGAGCTCTGTAAAGCAGAGAGAACCATGAACAAAAAGGCAGCCTACTGAACGGGAGAAAATATTTTTAAATCATATATCTGATAAGGGGCTAGTGTTGAAAATATATTAACATAAAAAATCCACACAACTGGACAGCAAGAAGGAGAAGTCTGATTAAAAACGGAGAAAGAATTTGAATAGATCTTTTTCTAAAGAATACACACAGATGAACAACGGGTACTGGAAAAAGTACTCAACATCATTAACCACCATGAACTGCAAATCAAAATCACAATGAAATCTCACTTCACACCAATTAGAATGTCTATTATCAAAAAGACAAGAAATAACAAGTATTGGTGAGGATATGGAGAAAAGGGGAACCTCTGTGTGTGTGTTAATAGGGGAAACAGTCACCAGGGAAAATAATGTGGAGATTCCTCAAAAATTTAAAAATAGAAATGCCATATGATCTAGGATCCAACAATTCTATTTGTGGGTATTTATCCAAAGGAAACAAAAACATTAGCTCAAAAAGATATCTGCACTCCTATGTTCATTGCAGCATTATTTACAATAGCCAAGATACGGAAACAATTTTTGTGTCCATCCATTGATGAATGAAAGAAGAAAATGTGGTGTGTATATATACATACACACAGTGGAATATTAAAAGTCATTAAAAAAATAATGAAATCTTGCCATTTGTGACAACATGGATGGTTTTCAAGAACATTATACTAAGTGAGATGAGTCAGAGAAAGATAAGTACCATATAATCTGTCTTAAATGTGGAATCTAAGAGATGAGTGTGTGTGTGTGTGTGTGTTTAAAAAATAACAGATTAGTGGTTCCAAGGAAGGGGACAAGAAATGGGTGAACTGCTTTTGTTTGTTCTTTTTAGCAAATACAGTGAATTTTTTTATCTTTAAAAAAAAAAAAAAAAAGAATGACCTCAGAGAGAGAGACATGGAACAAATCCCTCAGAAGCCTTAGACCCTCCCAGGCAGCTATGGCTCTGTGTTTGTTTCCTATTGCCCTTGAGTGGGACATATGTTTGTGCATTCCTCCAGGTTCACCCTTCCTGGAAGAATAATTCCATCATATCCATTAGGAAGATGATTTACTGAGGATAGTTCCTTTATAGGACTGAACAGGAAAATTAGCCTTGCAACATGATGGTGCTTATTTCCTCCATAAAGCCATTAAAGATGAGCCTGTGGCAATTACATTGTATTTAAACTGAATGACAGGTGCTCCTCTATACTTTCTGCACCCTTATCTCGTAACACACAAAGGTAATCACAGTGTCCTGGTTTGGGGTGGATGAGAGGCAGGGGTTGGAGCTCCCAGATTTCTCACAGAAAAGCTTCTAGCCAGGTCACAGATATGCCCCGAGGGCAGGTGGGAGAAGCCAAATGATGAGCAAGGTCACAACCACACATGCCCTTGTAACGGTAAATTTGACTGCAGCTGGAAAATAATTTTCTAGGAAGGCATTTGGCAAAACATTTTGCTTCCAACTATTGCTATCTCTGGGCTTCCCCAGTAGTTCATCTGGTAAATAATCCTCCTGCAATGCAGGAGATGCAGGTTGGATCCATCAGTAGGAAGATCCCCTGGAGGAGGAAATGGCAACCCACTCCAGTACTCTTGCCTGAAAAATCCCACGGACAGAGGAGCCTGGTGGGCTACAGTCCAAAGGGTCACAAAGAGTCACTGAGCACACACACATCATTTTATTGCACCTTTTATTTCTTGTGAACCTCAGGAAACACTTAGTGGTTCGGTTTCCCATGAATGACAGTCAGAGGACAGCACCTCCACACTCAAGCAGAGGGCCGTTTCCTCAAGCCCCCAGAGGTCGGTACAGAGACCCGAGATATGGTTGTTCACACCTCGTCCTGGAGAGAAGAAAACCTGTGGTCTGGAGTCTGGTTACACAGCAGCTTGGGTGGTGTTAACCTGGTCATTCATGCAGACACCCCCTTTAAAGAACAAGTGGATGCAGTAGTGGTTGAGAGGAATGAGCAGCACAGACAGGATGAAGAGGCTGAGGTTCTGGTCTTGAATCTGTCACTAAACAGCCATGTGACGTTAAGTAAGCCATTTTAGCTCAACTATGAAGGCAATGGCACCGCACCCCAGTACTCTAGCCTGGAAAATCCCATGGATGGAGGAGTCTGGTGGGCTGCAGTCCATGGGGTCGCCAAGAGTCGGACACGACTGAGTGACTTCACTTTCTCTTTCATGCACTGGAGAAGGAAATGGCAACCCACTCCAGTTTCTTGCCTGGAGAATCCCAGGGACGAGGGAGCCTGGCGGGCTGCTGTCTGTGGGGTTGCACAGGGTCGGACACGACTGAAGCGACTTAGCAGCAGCAACAGCATACATCTGCAGTGAGGGGTTTTGGACAGTGTGACCTCAAGTAGTCATACTGAGGTTCTAGTAGTAGGTTCTTCAGATTATATCTCCTTAGCCCTAATAAAAATATATTTCAAGGCTGAAGGTTTGAAGTTCAGGAAATAATGGTCTCTCCATAAGTCTGTTCTTTATGTCTGTGTTTCTACCGCTGCTTTGCAAATAGATTCATCAGTACCATCTTTCTAGGTTTCACATATGTGAATTAATATACGATATTTGTCTTTCTCTTTCTGACTTACTTTACTCTGCATAATAGGCTCTAGGTTCATCCACCTCATTAGAATTGACTGAAATGTGTTTTTATAGCTGAGTAATGTTCCATTGTGTACCACAACATCTTTATCCATTTATCTGTTGATGGATATCTAGGTTGCTTCCATGTCCTAGGTATAGTAAATAGTGCTGTGATGAACACTGCAGAGGTGAGAGGCAGGTTCAAGCGGGAAGGGACATATGTATACCTATGACTGATTCACGTTGATATATGGCAGAAAACAACATAATATTGTAAAGCAACTATCCTCCAATTGAAAATAAATAAATTTTTAAAAAGAAATAGTGATCTCTCTTTAAGTAACACGAAATCAAATTGTTTCATTCATAGTGGGAACTTTGTATGTTGTAACTACTCTATTGTAGTTAAACAAACAACAAGTTGTACCTATTTTGCAGGGTTGTCAAGAGAAAAGTATGAGTTAATAAATGTAAAGTGCTATTAATTACATCTAGACTATAGTAAGTAAATGTTAGATATTATTAACACATTTTCAAATGTAATCTCTTAGAGCAGCAAAACAGCCTCAGGATAGATCTCTGAAGACTTGGGTTCTAGATCCAGGTCTGGAATTAACTCACTATATGACCTTCCACAAATCACTTCATCCTTTTTGGGTTAATTTCATCATGCATAAAATGAGACACTTGGACTACAGTTACTCTAGGTCCTTTCTAATTGTATGATTCGAATTGTATCATGTTCTTAATTCTATATGAAAGAAAAGTTAAAACTGACATGTATTAAATGGAAATCAAGTCTCTTGTTCCCTAAGCATTTACCAAGGCAGTGCTCAAAGATAAATAAAGGACACACACTCAAAATAAAGGACATATTTCACTCTGGGGGAATTCACAAGACAGTGAAAGACTTAAGTGTTGTGAGCTGGTCTGGACATAGGTTTTGCCACAAAAGAGTAAAAGTTGGAAGCATAGTTTGTGGCCTAGAGAAGCTATACCACAGGTTCTGCTTCCAAAAATACATTAATTACAATATACACTGTACAATTCTCTGTAAAAGAGGCAAATCCAGCCTTGGGCATCAGCCACAATGTACACTGGTCAGTAGCTTCAAGTGTCTTTCACAGTTTTACCTACAGTTGAGTCTTAACTGTCTTGTTCAGTTGCTCAATCATGTCCAACTCTTTGCAACCCCATGGACTGCAGCACACCAGGCTTCCCTGTCCTTCACCATCTCCCAGAGCTTGCTCAAACTCATGTCCATTGAATCAGTGATGCTACCCTCCATCACATCCTCTGTCATCCCCTTCTCCTACTACCTTCAATCTTTCCCAGCAGCAGGGTCTTTTCTAACCATTCGGCTCTTTGCATCAGGTGGCCAAAGTATTGGAGCTTCAGTTCAGCATCACTCCTTCTAATGAATATTCAGGATTGATTTCCTTTATGATTGACAGGTTTGATCTCCGTGCAGTCCAGGAGATTCTCAAGAGTTTTCTCCAACTCCACAGTTCAAAAGCATTAATTCTTTCCTGCTCCGCTTTCTTTACGGTCCAACTTTCACATCCATACTTGACTACCAGAAAAATCACAGCTTGGACTATATGGAACTTTGTTGGCAAAGTAATGCCTCTGTTTCTTAATATGCTGTCCAGGTTTGCCATAGTTTTTCTTCAAGGAGCAAGCGTCTTTTAATTTCATGGCTGCAATCACCACCTGCAGTGATTTTGAAGACCAAAAAAATAAAGTCAACCACTGTTTCCCCATCTATTTCCCATGAAGTGATGGGACCAGAGGCCATGATCTTCGTTTTCTGAATGTTGAGCTTTAAGCCAACTTTTTCACTCTCCTCTTCGCTTTCATCAAGAAGTTCTTTAGTTCTTCACTTTCTGCCAAAAGGCTGGTGTCATCTGCATATCTGAGGTTACTGATATTTCTCCCAGCAATCTTGATTCCAGCTTCTGCTTTTTCCAGCCCAGTGTTTCTCATGATGTACTCTGCATATAAGTTAAATAATCAGGGTGACAATATACAGCCTTGACGTACTCTTTTCCTATTTGGAACCAGTCTGTTGTTCTATGTCCAGTTCTAACTGTTGCTTCCTGACCAGCATACAGGTTTCTCAAGAAGCAGGTCAGGTGATCTGGTATTCCCATTTCCTTCAGAATTTTCCACAGTTTCTTGTGATCCACACAGTCAAAGGCTTTGGCATAGTCAATAAAGCAGAAATAGATGTTTTTCTGGAACTCTCTTGCTTTTTCCATGATCCAGTGGATGTTGGCAATTTGATCTCTGGTTCCTCTTCCTTTTCTAAAACCAGCTTGAACATCTGGAAGTTCATGGTTCACATATTGCTGAAGCCTGGCTTGGAGAATTTTGAGCATTACTTTACTAGCGTGTGAGATGAGTGCAATAGTGCGGTAGTCTGAGCATTGTTTGGCATTGCCTTTCTTTGGGATTGGAGTGAAAACTGACCTTTTCCAGTCCTGTGGCCACTGCTGAGTTTTCCAAATTTGCTGACATATTGAGTGCAGCACTTTCACAGCATCCTCTTTCAGGATTTGAAATAACGGGAATTCCATCACCTCCACTAGCTTTGTTCGTAGTGATGCTTTCTAAGACCCACTTGACTTCACATTCCAGGATGTCTGGTTCTAGGTGAGTGATCACACCATCATGATTGTCTGGGTCATGAAATCTTTTTTGTACAGTTCTTCTGTGTATTCTTGCCACCTCTTAATATCTTCTGATTCTCTTAGGTCCAGACCATTTTTGTCCTTTATTGAGCCCATGTTTGCCTGAAATGTTCCCTTGGTATCTCTAATTTTCTTGAAGAGATCTCTAGTCTTTCCCCTTCTGTTCTTTTCCTCTATTTCTTTGCACTGATCACTGAGGAAGGTTTTCTTATCTCTCCTTGCTATTCTTTGGAACTCTGCATTCAGATGCTTATATCTTTACTTTTCTCCTTTGCTTTTCACTTCCCTTCTTTTCACAGTTATTTGTAAGGCCTCCTCAAACAGCCATTTTACTTTTTTGTATTTCTTTTTCTTGGGGATGTCTTGATCCCTGTCTCCTGTACAGTGTCACCAACCTCTGTCTATAGTTCATCAAGCACTCTGTCTATCAGATCTAGTCCCTTAAATCTATTTCTCACTTCCACTTCCACTGTATAGTCATGAGGGATTTGATTTAGGTCATACCTGAATGCCCCAGTGGTTTTCCCTACTTTCTTCAATTTAAGTCTGAATTTGGCAATAAGGAGTTCATAATCTGAGCCACAGTCTACTCCCAGTCTTGTTTTTGCTGACTGTATAGAGGTTCTTCTTCTTTGGCTGCAAATAATATAATCAATCTGATTTCAGTGTTGACCATCTGGTGATGTACATGTGTAGAATCTTCTCTTGTGTTGTTGGAAGAAGGTGTTTGCTATGACCAGTGCATTCTCTTGGCAAAACTTTATTAACCTTTGCCCTACTTCATTCCGTACTCCAAGGCCAAATTTGCCTGTTACTCCAGGTGTTTCTTGACTTCCTACTTTTGCATTCCAGTCCCAGACTTGGATTACTGTAATATTAAATGATTTGCCTCAGAAGCAAACAGAGATCATTCTGTCGTTTTTGTGATTGCACCCAAGCACTGCATTTTGGACTTTTTTGTTGACTATGAGGGCTACTCCATTTCTGTTAAGGGATTCTTGCCCAGAGTAGTAGATTCAATGTCATCTGAATTAAATTTGCCTATTCCAGTCCATTTTAGTTCACTGATTCCTAAAATGGCAATGTTCACACTTGCCATCTCCTCTTTGACCACTTCCAATTTACCTTGATTCATGGACCTAACATTCCCTGTTCCTGTGCAATATTGTTCTTTATAGCATCAGACTTAACTTTCACCACCAGATGCATCCACAGCTGGGTGCTGGTTCTGCTTTAGCTCAGTCTCTGCATTAGCGTAGTGGGCACCTACCAACCTGGGCTTCCCTTGTAGCTCAGTCAGTAAAGAATCTGCCTGCAGTGCAGGAGACCCAGGTTTGATCCCTGGGTAGGAAGACCCCCTGGAGAAGGAAATGGCAACCTACTCCAGTATCCCTGCCTGGAAAATCTCATGGACAGATGAGCCTGGTGGGCTACAGTCCATCGGGTCACAAAGAGTCGGGCACAACTGAGCGACTAAATAACTAACTAACCAACCTCGGGAGTTCGTCTTTCAGTGTTATATCTTTTTGCCTTTTCATACTGTTCATGGGGTTCTCAAGGCACTAATGCTAGAGTGGTTTGCCATTCCCTTCTCCAGTGGACCACATTTTGTCAGAACTCTCCACCATGACCTATCCATCTTGGGTGACCCTACACAGCATGGCTCATAGTTCCATTGAGTTAGACAAGGTTGGGATCCACATGATCAGTTTGGTTAGTTTTCTGTAGCTGTAGTTTTCATTCTGTCTGCCCTCTGATAGGTGAGGATCAGAGGCTTGTGGAAGCTTCCTAGTGGGAGGGACTGTGGTGGTTGTTTAGTCACTCAGTTGTGTCTGACTCTTTGCCATCCCGTGAACTGTAGGCCACCAGGCTCCTCTGTCCATGGGATTCTCCGGGCAAGAACACTGGAGTGGGTTGCCATTTCCTTCTCCAGAGGGATCTTCCCAACCCAGGGATTGAACCTGGGTCTCCTGCATTGCAGGCAGATTCTTTACCAACTGAGGTACATGGAAGGGACCTGCTGTGGGCAAAACTGGGTCTTGCTTGGTGGGCAGGGCCACATTCAGTAAATCTTTAATCCAATTTTCTGCTGATGGGTGGGGCTGTATTCCCTCCCTGTAGTTTGTCCTAAGGCCAAATTATGTAGAGGTAATGACAGACCTCCTTCACAATGACTTAACTGTCTACTGTTACCAAACTCCTTCTGCTAATTCAGAAATCCAATACAATACAAAGCTCAAAAAGTCAATGTCATTAGACTATTGAGCCACAGGCTACGGCAAGTACAGTTACTGTGTGCTAAATGCTGCTGCTGCTGCTGCTGCTAATCACTTCAGTCTTGTCCGACTCTGTGTGACCCCATAGACAGCAGCCCAGCAGGCTCCCCCGTCCCTGGGATTCTCCAGGCAAGAACACTGGAGTGGGTTGCCATTTCCTTCTCCAATGCATGAAAGTGAAAAGTGAAAGTGAAGTCACTGAGTCGTGTCCAACTCTCAGTGCTAGGGACTGTTAAGTGCTTTATAGTTATTATCTTCTTTGGTCCTCAGCACAAAATATGATTTGGGTATTATTATTCCATTCTACACATGGGAAAACTGTGACATGGATTGGCTGTTAAGAGGTATAATCACAATTCAAACAGGAATTTGAATTGATCCTAATATCTAAGTTCCTCTATACTATATTTTGCTTAATTTTGTATACATGTTACTATGAAATATTACCAACAACATATATGTACCTATTGTTCACACTTGAGACTTTGTGGGACATTGAAAGTCAGGCCATGTGCTCTGCATGGGGAAAGTGGACATGAATGAAGCCTTGTTCCTGGGTAAATGTAAAGCTAGTAAAGAATGAAGCCTAACTGTTTATAATAGCCAGGTCATGGAAGCAACCTAGAAGTCCATCAGCAGATGAATGGATAAGAAAGCTGTGGTACATATACACAATGGAGTATTACTCAGCTATTAAAAAGAATACATTTGAATCAGTTCTAATGAGGTGGATGACGCTGGAGCCAATTATACAGAGTGAAGTAAGCCAGAAAGAAAAACACCAATACAGTATACTTACACATATATATGGAATTTAGAATGATGGTAATGATAAACCTGTATGCAAGACAGCAAAAGAGACACAGATGTATAGAATGTCCATCAGCAGATGAATGGATAAGAAAGCTGTGGTACATATACACAATGGAGTATTACTCAGCTATTAAAAAGAATACATTTGAATCAGTTCTAATGAGGTGGATGACGCTGGAGCCAATTATACAGAGTGAAGTAAGCCAGAAAGAAAAACACCAATACAGTATACTTACACATATATATGGAATTTAGAATGATGGTAATGATAAACCTGTATGCAAGACAGCAAAAGAGACACAGATGTATAGAACAGACTTTTGGACTCTGTGGGAGAGGGAGAGGGTGGGATGGGTTGGCAGAGTGGCAGTGTAACATGTATGATATCATAAGTGAAACAAATCGCCAATCCAGGTTTGATGCAGGATGCAGGATGCTTGGGACTGATGCACGGAGATAATCCAGAGAGAAGGTGTGGGATGGGATGGGGGAGGTGGGGATCGGGATTGGGAGTTCATGTACACTCATGGCTGATTCATGTCAATGTATAGCAAAACGAATACAGTATTGTAAAGCAAACAAACTAAAAAATAAAAATTAATTAAAGAAAAAAAATCCATTTGGAAAAAAAAAGAATGACACCTAATCAGATCACCTGGGTTCAAATCCTAACTCTACTTCTAAATGGTATGCAAACCTGGGAAAGTCAGCTAATGTCGTGCAACCTCAATTTTCCTGCATTTTAAATACAATAAGAGTTCCTACCACAGAGGGTTGTCAGGTGGAATCATGAGACAGATGCATAGTGCCCAGAAACAGTTAGCAGAGTGCCCAGAAAATGATGGACACACAATAACATTAGCTAATCTGATTATTATCACTGACACTCCAAGCAAGCAAGGCTCCTGGGAGGTAATCACAAAGCCTGACTTCACTGTTCCTTTAAAATTCTTACAGAGGTAAAAGGACTGCCAATGGTCCTGGGTAAAGTCTCAGACATTATCACATTTCTGAAGATTCCCAAGTAATAAAGAGTATTCAGGTTGTTCTAAGTCATTAATGTGGCTGTGGCTCCAATGCTCTGCTCCTGCTGCTGCTAAGTCACTTCAGTTGTGTCTGACTCTGTGCGACCCCATAGATGGCAGCCCACCAGGCTCCCCTGTCCCCAGGATTCTCCAGGCAAGAACACTGGAGTGGGTTGCCATTTCCCTCTCCAATGGGTAAAAGTGAAAAATGAAAGTGAAGTCGCTCAGTCATGTCCGACTCTTCGCGACCCCATGGACTACAGGCTACCAGGCTCCTCCATGCATGGGATTCTCCAGGCGAGAGTACTGGAGTGGGGTGCCATTGCCTTCTCCAGGCTCCAATGCTCAGTTGTCTCTAACTCCTTGTGAGCCCATGGACTGTAGCCCACCAGGCTTCCCTGTCCATGAGATTCTCCAGGCAAGAACACTGGAGTGGGCTGCCATGTCTTCCTCCAGGGGATCTTCTGAACCCAGGGACTGAACCCGCATCTCCTGCATCTCCTTCATTGGCAGGCAGAGTCTTGCTGCTAGTGCCATGCGGAAGTCCCAAATGAAATCATTAATAACTATCTTAATCAGAAATCAGAATGACCAGTCCCATGTAAGAAGTACAGCCTCTCAAAAACCACAATATTGTAAAGTAATTGGCCTCCAATTAAAGTAAATAAATAATTTTTTTTTAAAGTACAGCCTCTAACCTGGTTTAATGTGAGAATGTTTCTGGGAGCGCTCTGCTGAAGGCTGACTGTGCTTAGGGAGAAAGACAGGCCTCGCCCTTGCCCTCTTCTCCACGGTGCCCTCTCCCAGTTTCAGCATTTCTACTTCTCCCCAGTTTGTTACTATGTTTTCCACCCTGTCAGAGGCAAAAAAAAAAAAAAAAGTGAGAAGGAGGAGAGGCAGAGGGCAGAAAGTTTTTAATTTTGACTGATTCTCTTTAGGGACAGTTTCTCACTTTTGGGGACAAACTTGCTTTTGGGTGTTTAAAGATGACCTTTTCTCTCTTAACAATTTCACAGATTCTTCAATATTCTTAGGAATATTTGACTGCTCTTCCTCTGACAAGGGTAATGTAAATTTTGGCCTCTGACTGACCATTTCCTTTCTTCATGGCTCTCTTGTAGGGGAGCCTTCAGGCAGCAATCTTGGGAAGGATTTAAAGTAATGACTTCAGGGACATCCATGGCTGTCCAGTAGTTAAGACTCTGCTTCCCATGCAGAAGACGCAGGTTCGATCACTGCTCAGAGAACTAATATTGCACATGCTGTGTGGCAAAGGCAAAAAATATGAACAATTTTAAATAAAATAAAATGATGACTCCAGACACAGCTCACATTTGCTCCAAGGGAACTCTTGACTCTCCCCAACAATCTCTAGGAGTGTCTCCTTGCTCCTGACACCAGAGCATCTGGCCAGCCAGGTTTTTTTTTGTTCTTGTTGTTCAGGTGCTCAGTCATGTCCAACTCTTTGCAACCCCACGGACAGCAGCACACCAGGCTTCCATGTCCTTCTCTATCTCCCAGAGTTTGCTCAAACTCATGTCCATTGAGTCAATGGTGCCATTCAACCATCTCATCCTCTGTCACCCTCTTCTCCTCCTCCCTCAATCTTTCCCAGCATCAGAGTCTTTTCCAGTGTGTCAGTTCTTCACATCAGGTGGCCAAACTATTAGAGCTTTAGCTTCAGCATCAGTTCTGATGCTGATTTCCTTTAGGAAGGTTGATTTCCTTTAGGACTGACTGATTTGATCTCCTTGCTGTTCAAGGAACACTCAAGAGTCTTCTTCAGTGCAACAGCTCAAAAGCATCAAAGTCTTTGGTTATTTATAATTTCCAGGCAAGACTCAACAAGCCACTCTGTCTCCCTAACAGCCAGGGACACATCTCCATTAGTACTTTTGAAACCATTCTTCTGAAGGAAGCATTCTCCATGCTCCTCCTGGTAAGGAGGGAAGACTCAGAGCACAGCTCTTGCAAAAGAAATCCCCCTCAAAAACCTCTCCACAATGTTATTCTCTTGATCCTTCAATATCATAGTGTGGGTGGGGTTTGAAACTTGCATGAGAAACTCATGGAAATTTGCCTCTTTTGATGTTATCTCACTTTGAAATTTCATACTTATTGCATTCTTGTGCCTCAAACAAAACTCTCGATTTCATATTGTTACATTTTAATTTATCATTTTTAGTGAAATATAAAGCAACTATCATATACTGGGGTAAGTGGTATAATACAAATATAATCTTTATGGTACTATAGAAGGTAGATAAATTTTATCCAGAGTTGGGAGTAGATGTCAGACATGGAAGTCTTCACAGAGGGAATGACTTTTGAATTGAGACTTTAAGGATCTATTTACTCATCTAGCAAATATTTATTGAGTTTGTATACGTTCCAAGCAGTATTCTAGTTCCTTGGGATTTATCAGTGAACAAAACAAAGATCCCCACACTCATGGAGCTTACATTCTAGTAGAAGAATAGGAGAACGGACAACAAACATAATAGATAAACTATACAACTTGATTTAAAAAGTGATAAATGCTATGAGGGAAAAAGAAACAGTAGGACTAGAAAAACAAGCCCATGAAACAGAAAAGAAGAAGGACCTTCTAAGGGGAAAACAGTATGAACAAAAGACCTAGAAGTATAAGAGGAATGGCATAATGAAATAATTGAAGACAGTGTGGAGTATAGAATAACATCAGAGGTACTCAGGGCAGATCCTTCCGCCAGCTCATCTCAATGTGACCATTAACACTGAGCACCAGTTATCTGCACACTGCCCTCTCCTTCCTCCTGGAACCCAGGAGAGTTTTTCCCTTGTACTTATCCCCATGGACCCATATCTAATGCTTAAAAAGAGAGGAAGTACAAGTAGAAGAACTGGGGGGAAATTGTTTTAATTTATTTAAGATTCTATAAGATAGTGAGCTGAAGAGGCTTTGGTGCCTCTCCAGCAACAATATAAAAAAAAAAGATCAAGCACATATTCTATAGCAAGCATAGTGCTGGTGTTATAGATACGGTAATATGCAAGGCAGAGATGCTCCTTGTCTGTGTAACAAAGCAAAATGCAAAGGGAGAGGCAAGCCCCACAGCTCCGCATAGGGTCAGCATGACTGGCACACAGAAGGGCAACCAAGACCCGCTGCTCAGGTGCCCAGTGGTGACACCGCCTGGTGACAAACAGCAGAGCTCAGCACTAGAAACAAATGAGAGATCTCTGTGCCACCTGCTGCTCAGGCAAGCTAGACAGACAGAGACTGAAAGGTAAAAAAGAAAAAAAAAATTTTAATGGAGAGGACTACAAGAACTGCAATAGTGAGTCAGGTTACAGACCAAAGAAATATCACTTCTATTTGTGACTGTGATTTCATTTCCCACACTTACCCCAGATCAATCTGACTAAAGAAAACCAGCCGACAGTAGCAACGAGGACTGTGGACTGTGCTTTTATAGACTGAAGCCATTACAGCAACTGCATCTTGAAAATGCTGCTGTTGTAGACTTTTTTTTTTCTTTAAATACAAACCATTATCTTCAGAATAGAATTAGCTCTCAGGCTAAAACTCCCCCTTAAATATCTAACCCGAAGCCTTCTACTGACATAGCACAGGACCTTCACCAGTAAATGGTTTCCCTGTGGCTCAGACGGTAATCTGCCTGCAATGAAGCGACCCAGGTTCGATCCCTGGGTTGGGAAGATCCCCTGGAGAAGAGGATGATAACCCACTCCAGTATTCTTACCTAGAGAATCCCACAGACTGAGGAGCCTGGAGGGCTACAGTCCATAGGGTCATAAAGAGTCAGACACGACGGAACGACTAACACTTCATCAGTAAGTTCTTGACTCCCTTCCTTAAAAAAGTTGACAATCACCTTGGAGACACACTCCCCCAAAGTAAAGGTTCGGATTCATTTGCAAAGACAGCATCTTAAGAAACAAGCTATGTTCTCCAACTTGAAAGGAGGATGTGGTTTCATTAACAAAAAGATTCAAGGAAAAATCAAACAAAAAACCTTTCTTCTCAACTTGGAGCCTGAGCTGCCTTTGAAAAGTGGGACTCTGCTGCCCCCTGCCTTCCACTATAAAAAATGCTGAGGATAGAGTTGAAAATCACTAAAGGACACTTTTTTCTTTTTTTTTTTTTAATTAATTTTTTTATTGGCGTTAAATTGCTTTACAGTGTTGTGTTAGTTTCTGTTGTTCAGTTGCTCAGTTGTGTCCAACTCTTTGTGACCCCATGGACTGCAGCACGCCAGGCCTCCATGTCCTTCACCATCTCCCAGAGCTTGCTCAAACTCATGTCCATTGAGTCAGGGATGCCATCCGACCCACTCGTTCTCCACCGTCCCCTTCTCCTCCTGCCTTTAATCTTTCCCAGCTTCAGGCTCTTTTCTAATGAGTTGGCTTTTCACATCAGTTGGCCAAAGTGTAGGAGTTACTGTACAGCAAAATGAATCAGCTAAATCCCCTCTGTTTTTGGATTTCCTTCCCATTTAGGTCACCAGAGAGCACTGAGTAGAGTTCCCTGTGATACTTTCTCTCACATGTATATGCATGCTAAGTCTCTTCAGTTGTGTTTGACTCTGTGCGACCTCATGGACTGTAGTCTACCAGGCTCCACTGTCCATGAAATCCTCCAGGCAAGAATACTGGAGTGGTAGCCATTCCCTTCTCCAGGGGATCTTCTCCACCCAGGGATCGAACCAGAATCTCTTTCGTCTCCCGCGTTGGCAGGTGTCCCAGGACCACTAGCGCCCTGTGGGAAGCCCACCATGAGCACATACCCCAAAACTCAGGGGTTCCAAAAACATCCTCCATCCTCTTAGCACCACTGTTACCTAAACACAGGCTCCCTGCTTGCAGTGATAAGCAGTATGAGGCCCCAGGTAGTGGCAGCTGGCCGAAGAGACCTGACTCCAGCACCTTGCCCTCTGTGCTCTTCCTGCCACAATCCTCTGATGACTGAGAATCTCCTACCTTCACCAGCCATGCTTCACTCATACCTGGATATCCAACACCTTCAAACCCCAAATGACTAAAACTAGCTACATTTTCCCCTCACAAGTCAACCAACAGGAAGTTGCTTTATTTTTTTTTTCAATGAGCTCAATTGTTTTAACAGCACTACTGCTATTGTCACTGAAGTAAAAAAATCGCGCAGTCTTTGACTTTCTTCCTCTCCCTAGCCCCAGCATCACATTATCTGCAAGCTTGTTCATACCTGCTGCTTCTCCATTGTTAGCCTGGGTGAGGCTTCACTGGGCCCTTTACTTTCCATACAGAATGTCCCACTATCCCTCCATCCAGTCTGCACCTCCTGCCAGCTTTTCTTCACTCCAGTGCACCTTAAAACTGCAGAATGATCTATCTTTCTGAAGTGCAGATTTGCCCATGTCACCCCAGTCTTTCCCTCTGGCCTGAGAATAAACTGCAAACACTTCACTCTGTATCGAGACCTTCCAGGATCTGCCACCGTCCGACGCCGCTACCGTGGGCAAGTCCCACACTGCAGCCACGTGGAGGCTAATGCTGGTCCCCAGATGGCCCAAGATGTCCTCCGTGCCTCACTCTGGATGATACCTCTTCCTTCAGTGGTTTTCTTCCACCACTTCCATTTCCCCAGTTCTTTACATGCAAGTTGTTTGCCTCTTTCAAGTTCTAGTTCTAACGCCACTTCTTCACACAGCCTTCTCTAATTTCTTCAACTAGAACAAAAGCTTTGTCTGAAGTCCAATCACACTCTATCTATTCCTTTCTTCTGTTCAAGTGAGCAAATATTTATTGAGCTCTTACAGTGTAAGGGAATATACCAGCTCTGGGAACATTGAGAGAAACACAAACAGACATGCTCACCATCTTTGTGTATCTTACAGTCTAATATTTATACTTTCCAAGTTATATTCTCTTCCTGTCTATATATTTCCCTTTTAGCCTGAAAAATTCATAAACGAGTATCAGTGCTTCAATCTCCCACACACTTTTTAAGCCTTTCTCACACATAGCACCAAGCAGAGTGTATTACATGTGTTTATTATTCAGTAAGTATTTCAATAAACCAATAAATGTATTAACGGTACCTGGACAGCTGAATCTTAGGGTCATTAATCACTTCCCAAACTTAAGGAATTGAGTAACTCTAAGCTCAGTTCAGCTTAGTCGTTTTCTCATGTCTGACTATTTTCCATCCCATGGACTGCAGCACGCCAGGCTTCCCTGTCCATCACCAACTCCCGGAGCTTGCTCAAACTCATGTCCATCGAGTCGGTGATGCCATCCAACCATCTCATTCTCTGTCATCCCCTTCTCTTCCTGCCTTCAATCTTTCCCAGCATCACGGTCTTTTCCAATGAGTCAGTTCTTTGCATCAGGGGGCCAAAGTATTGGAGTTTCAGCTTCAGCATCAGTCCTTCCAGTGAACGTTCACTACTGATTTCCTTTGGGATTGACTGGTTTGATCTCCTTGCAGTCTAAGTGACTCTGAAGAGTCTTCTCCGACACCACAGTTCAAAAGCATCAGTTCTTCGGTGCTCATCTTTCTTTATAGTCCAACTCTAATATCCGTACATGACTACTGGAAAAACCATAGCTTTGACTAGATGGACCTTTGTTGGCAGAGTAATGTCTCGGCTTTTTAACATGCTGTATAGTTTGGTCATAGCTTTTCTTCCAAGGAGTAAGTGTCTTTTAATGTCATGGCTGCAGCACCACCTGCAGTGATTTTGGAGCCAAAAAAAAATAGTCTCTGTTTCCATTGTTTCCCCATCTATTTGACATGAAGCAATGAGACCGGATGCCATGATCTTCGTTTTCTGAATGTTGAGTTTAAAGCCAACTTTTTCACTCTCCATTTTCACTTTCATCAAGAGTCTCTTTAGTTCTTCTTTGCTTTCTGCAATAAGGATGGCGTCATCTGTGTATCTGAGGTTACTGATATTTCTCCTGGCAATCTTGATTTCAGCTTGTGCATTATCCAGCCCAGCATTTCACATAATGTACTCTGCATGTAAGTTAAATCAGCAGGGTGACAATATACAGCCTTGACATACTCCTTTCCCGATTTGGAACCAGTCTGTTGTTCCATGTCAAGTTCTAACTGTTGCTTCCTGACCTGCATATAGGTTTCTCAGGAGGCTGGTAAGGTGGTCTGGTATTCCTATCTCTTGAAGAATTTTCCATAGTCTGTTGTGATTCACACAGTCAGAGGCTTTGGCATAGTCAATAAAGAAGAAGTAGATGTTTTTCAAGAATTCTCTTGCTTTTTCTATGATCCAACAGATGTTGCAATTTGATCTCTGGTTTCTCTGCCTTTTCTAAATCCAGCTTGAATATCTGGAGGTTCACAGTTCACATACTTTTGAAGCCTGGCTTGGAAATTTTTGAGAATTACTTTGCTAGCATGTGAGATGAGTACAATTGTGTGGTAGTTTGAGCATTCTTTGGCATTGCCCTTCTTTGGGATTGGAACAAAAATGTACCCTTTCTTTTTTTTTAATTTAAATGTATTTAATTGGAGGCTAATTACTTTACAATATTGTATTGATTTTGCCACATATCAACATGAATCCACCACGGGTGTACACGTGTTCCCAATCCTGAACTCCCCTCCCACCTCCCTCCCCATACCATCCCTCTGGGTCATCCTAGTGCACCAGCCCCAAGCAACCTGTATCCTGCATCAAACCTAGACTGGCGATTAATTTCTTATATGATATTATACATGTTTCATGCTGTTCTCCCAAATTGTCCCACCCTCTTCCTCACCCACAGAGTCCAAAAGGCTGTTCTATACATCTGTGTCTCTTTTGCTGTCTCGCATACAGGGTTATCATTACCATCTTTCTAAATTCCACATATATGTGTTAGTATACTGTATTGGTGTTTTTCTTTCTGGCTTACTTCACTCTGTATAACAGGCTCCAGTTTCATCCACCTCATCAGAACTGATTCAAATGTATTCTTTTTAATGGCTGAGTAATACTCTATTGTGTATATGTACCACAGCTTTCTTATCCATTCATCTGCTGATGGACATCTGAAAATGGACCTTTTCCAATCTTGTGGCCACTGCTGAGTTATCCACATTTTCTGGCCTATTGAGGGCTGCACTTTCACAGCATCAACTTTTAGGATTTGAAATAGCTCAACTGGAACTGCATCAACTCCACTAAGTGGGAGAGTGCAAAAAATCTATGAATTCTTGATTTTAAAATTATTCACCTTTTAAAGTGTACTCATAACAAAGTTTAGGGCACAAACTTCAGAATCAGAACTGGCATGAATTATAGCTTTTCTGTTTACCAGCTGTGTGTACTGCATTATGATGGATCTGGGGGAATTATTTAACTACTCTGAGCCTCAGTTTTCCTGAGCCAAGTTTGGATGAGGATTAAATAACAATAAATGCAAGGCAACTAACACAGGCCCTGACGTGTCCATGTTTGACCAAGTGAGGCTATTACTATAGCTATTTGTTTATTGCTGTTGCTTTCCTCTGAATCATAGCATATCAAGACCATTCCCCAGGGCTTGTTGGGAAACTGACTCAACTGTCTTTGCCAGTCATCTTCTTTCTTACCATCTTCCACTCAGCAGAGCTAGAGATGGCCAGTGATCAGTTCTGGCCAAAGAGACATAAGCAGACATCTGCCAGAGAATTTCCAGAAAGATATTTGCCTTCCCACTAACAGAATGGATATGTCTGGAAGCTGCCTTCCTGCCATCCCTTTTTCCTGCCTTAAATACAGATACACATTGCTTGGAGCTGCAGAAGTGTCTTGGTTTGATGAGGGAAAGGCCAGAAGAATTGACAGGCTGACTCAGACAATACTGAGCAGCTGAGCCAACATCAGTAGTTGTCTGACTCCAGATTCCTCATATGAGAAAAGTAAACCTTTTTTGTTTAAGCCAATGTAAGTCAGCTTTTATCATTTGCAATAAAACATAATCACAACTGAGTCAACCTCCTAAAATACTTTATGATATGTGTAAGAGAACATTATTAAAAGACAAATTAGAGCTTCCCTGGTGGTCCAGTGGTTGAAAGTCTGCCTTGCAATGCAGAGCACATGAGTTCGATCCCTAGTCCCAGAAGACCCCACATCCTGTGGAGCAACTAAGCCCATGGGCCACAACTATTGAGCCTGTGCTTTAGAGACCAGAAACGGTAACTACAGAGGCCCACACACCTTAGAGCCTGTGCAACAAAAGAAACCACCGCAATGAGAAGTTGAGCATTGCAACTACAGAGTAGCTCCCGCTCGCCAAAACTAGAGAAAGCCCACACAGCAATGAAGACCCGGCACAGCCAAGAATGATTAAATAAATAAATCTTTTTTAAAGCAAATTAATAATAGCTCTGTTCTTTAAAGACCCTCCGAAGGACAAAAGTCGAATACTTTTATCAAAACTTTGTATAGGAGTGTTCTAACATAAAGTCTAAGCCAGATTAAAATTGAACTAAGAGTCATCCTGAAATCAACTAATCCTGAGGGGAAAGCTAGAAGGACTCCTTACTAAAATCTGAATTGTCAGGGAAGATTTCAGTGTGATTATCACCTAGATATGTCTCCTGCGCTAGTCTACTGTTCTGTGTCTAAATAGAGAGCGGTGAGTGAAACTGAAGGATCTGTGTGAACCTTTGGGTTTCCATTCAGCAAATACTCAACCCCCTCCCCCTTGCCACTGCAGGTGCATTTCCCTGCCCTTTGACTTCGGTCTTACTCATGTGTCTTGTTTTCTCAATTATATTTTTGAGAATGTGACAAAAGCGAAGCTTGAAATATAGCAGCATGATTGGATTTCCCTTTTTGCACACCTGCTTTTCATCATGAATGGACTCAGGTGGCCACTGACCCAAAGAGAAGAAGAGATACTAGGAACAGACTGGATCAAATCATCAGCTTGAAATCAAACCTTGTCCAGCCCAGCCAATATTATATCAAACTCAGGAAAACTGCAGATGTGAGAAAAACAAAATGGAAAGCAAAACAAAACATGTGTATTGCTGTACACCATTGAGTTTAGGGTACATTACTCAACATTATCATAAAAATAACCATAAAAAAGTATGTCTCCAACAACTCTGTAAGATACAGATGTTCAAGTTTCCTGGCTTTGGATTGCTTTAATAAAGTGGTTTTCAACCAGGAGCGATTTTGCCCCCAGGCAGATATTTGGCCCATCTAGAGACCAGGACAGAGAAGCCTGGCGGGCTGCAGTCCATGGGCTCACAATGTAAGAGTCGGACATTACAGAGCCACTAAGCACAGCACAGAGACATTTTTGGGGCTTCCCTGATGGCTCAGATGGTAAAGAATCAGTCTGCAATTCAGCAAACCTGGGTCGGGAAGATCCCCTGAAGAAGAAAATGGCAACCCACTCCAATATTCTTGCCTAGAGAATCCCATATAGAGAGGAGCCTGGCCAACTATAGTCCATGGAGTTGCAAAGAGTCGGACATGACTGAAGTGACTTAGCAAGCAGCCAGAGACATTTTAGCTTGTAGTAGATTTGGATGGGTAGCATCCAGTGGGTGGATCCCAGGGACACTGCTAAACATCCTACAATACAAAGGACAGTCTCCCCAACAAGGAATTATCCTGCCCAAGCTGTCAGTAGTTTTGAACTTGAGAAACCTTGTCCCAATAAAGTAAAATGCTAAGAAGGGTGACATATTCTTTCCCATTTTGCCACACACCTCTACTCAGCCAAAAGAACACCTGGGGGTGTGTATGTATGTGGCAACATTGACTGATTAATTAGTTACATGAATAAATACTTAGTGAATGCCTGCACCATTCCAGATGCCAAGGAACCAGGGCTGAATTAAAAGAAGCAATTTTTATTTTCATGGACCTTACATTCTCCTGAAGCAGACAGGTGATAAATAAGTAAAATGATTTTAGATCTTGTGCTGCCATGCATGCATGCTCAGTTGTGTCTGACTCTTTTGCGACCCCATGAACTATAGCCAGCCAGGCTCCACTGTCCATGGGATTTCCCAGTTAAGAATACTGGAGTAGGTTGCCATTTCCTTCTCCAGAGGATCTTCCTGATTCAGGGATCAAACCTGCATCTCCTGCGTCTCCTGATCAGAAGGCAGATTCTTGACCACTGAGCCACCTGGGAAACTGTGGTTTTAGATCTAATGAGTAGTAAAAGGGTAATGGGATAGAGGATGATGACATGGGAAGGCCTCTCTGAGTTTAAAGTCATGATGAGGAAAGAGACCCAGTCATGCCATGGTTTGGGCAAAGAGCACTCTGGGCAGAGAAAACACTAAACACAATGGCCATGAGACAGAAGCAAATGTGATATCAGTGGAGCAGAAAGAAGGCCAGTGTACCTGTGGCATACTGGGTAAGGTAGAAGATGAGGTCAGAAAGACCTCTGCAGGATCCCATATTGCTGGCAGGATACCAAATGCAGATTCAAATCAAGCTCTCAGAGATGTCGTGCCATGGAGAGCTTGGTGTCTGCCAGTGACCACAAGCAGTGTGAGCAAATATTCATGAACACGTGGGTAGAATGTTTCCCTGGTATATGTGGAAAGCTTGAGTCGGAGTGAAGACTTTACACTGAACTAAAGGGCTCCGCAGGCGCAGAAGGGCCTAGAGGAGCCATCCCATGTTGAAGGTCAGGAATGGCGGTGGTGAGGAGATACCCCTCATCCAAGGTAAGAAGCAGCGGCTGCGCTTTGCTGGAGCAGCCGTGAAGAGATACACCACGCCCAAGGTAAGAGAAAACCAAGTAAGATGGTAGGTATTGTGAGAGGGCATCAGAGAACAGACACACTACAACCATACTCACAGAAACTAGTCAATCTAATCACACTAGGACCACAGTCTTGTCTAACTCAATGAAACTAAGCCATGCCCGTGGGGCAACCCAAGATGGGCGGGTCATGGTGGAGAGGTCTGACAGAATGTGGTCCACTGGAGAAGGGAATGGCAAACCACTTCAGTATTCTTGCCTTGAGAACCCCATGAACAGTATGAAAGGCAAAATGATAGGATACTGAAAGAGGAACTCCCTGGGTCAGTAGGTGCCCAATATGCTACTGGAGATCAGTGGAAAAATAACCCCAGAAAGACTGAAGGGATGGAGCCAAAGCAAAAACAAGACCCAGCTGTGGATGTGACTGGTGATAGAAGCAAGGATCAATGCTGTAAAGAGCAATATTGCATAGGAACCTGGAATGTCAGGTCCATGAATCAAGGTAAATTGGAAGTGGTCAAACAAGAGATGGCAAGGGTGAATGTCAACATTCTAGGAATCAGCGAACTAAAATGGACTGGAATGGGTGAATTTAACTCAGATGGCCATTATATTTAATACTGTGGGCATGAATCCCTCAGAAGAAATGGAGTAGCCATCATGGTCAACAAAAGAGTCCAAAAGACAGTACTTGGATGCAGTCTCAAAAACGACAGAATGATCTCCGTTCATCTCCAAGGCAAACCATTCAATATCACAGTAATCCAAGTCTATGCCCCAACCAGGAACGCTGAAGAAGCTGAACGGTTTTATGAAGACCTACAAGACCTTTTAGAACTAACACCCATAAAAGATGTCCTTTTCATTATAGGGGACTGGAATGCAAAAGTAGGAAGTCAAGAAACACCTGGAGTAACAGGCAAATTTGGCCTTGGAATGCAGAATGAAGCAGGGCAAAGACTAATAGAGTTTTGCCAAGAAAATGCACTGGTCATAGCAAACACCCTCTTCCAACAACACAAGAAAAGACTCTACACATGGACATCACCAGATGGTCAACACCGAAATCAGATTGATTATATTCTTTGCAGCCAAAGATGGAGAAGCTCTATACAGTCATTTGGCCTTGGAATGCGGAATGAAGCAGGCCAAAGACTAATAGAGTTTTGCCAAGAAAATGCACTGGTCATAGCAAACACCCTCTTCCAACAACACAAGAAAAGATTCTACACATGGACATCAACAGATGGTCAACACCGAAATCAGATTGATTATATTCTTTGTAGCCAAAGATGGAGAAGCTCTATCAGTTCAGTTCAGTTCAGTAGCTCAGTCGTGTCCGACTCTCTGCGACCCCATGAAACGCAGCACGCCAGGCCTCCCTATCCATCACCAACTCCCGGAGTTCACTCAGACTCACGTCCATTGAGTCCGTGATGCCATCCAGCCATCTCATCCTTGGTCATCCCCTTATCCTCCTGCCCCCAATCCCTCCCAGCATCAGGGTCTTTTCCAATGAGTCAACTCTTTGCATGAGGTGGTCAAAGTACTGGAGCTTCAGCTCTATACAGTCAACAAAAACAAGACCGAGAGCTGACTGTGGCTCAGATCATGAACTCTTCATTGCCAAATTCTCATCCAGACTGACATATAACACTGAGTAGAGTTCCATGAAGAAGCATACTTTAAACATAAAAAATAGATACATTGAAAATAAAAGAACAGTCAACTATAAACCATCAAAGCACTAATCAAAAGGTAGCTAGTGTAACTCAATATCAGACAAAGCAGACTTCAGGTAATAACCACCCTACACCATTCAAACAGTAGAAACAGTGAGAGACTTTATTTTCTTGGGCTCTAAAATCACTGCAGATGGTGACTGCAGTCATGAAATTAAAAGACACTTGCTCCTTGGAAGAAAAGTTATGACAAACCTAGACAGCATATTAAAAAGCAGAGACATTACTTTACCAACAAAGGTCCATCTAGTCAAGGCTGTGATTTTTCCAGTAATCATGTATGGATGTGAGAATTAGACCATAAAGAAGGCTGAGCACCAAAGAATTGATGCTTTTGAATTGTGGTGTCAGAGAAGACACTGAGAGTCCCTTGGACCACAAGGAGATCAAACCAGTCAATCCCAAAGGAAATCAATCCTAAATATTCACTGGAAGGACTGATGCTGAAGCTGAAACTCCAATAATTTGGCCACCTGATGTGAAGAACTGACTCCTTGGAAAAGAGCCTGATGCTGGGAAAGATTGAAGGCGGGAGGAGAAGGGGTTAGCTGAGGATGAAATGCTTGGATGGCATCACCAACTCAATGGACATGAGTTTGAACAAGCTCTGGGAGATGGTGAAGGACAGGGAAGCTGGGCATGCTGCAGTCCATGGGGTCACGAAGAGTTGGACCCAACTGAGCAACTGAGCGACAACAACACGCCATTCAAACACCTAAAAAAAAAAAAACAGGATCCCTGCTCCAGTCATAGCAGCAAGGCTGCATGTGGAGCCCGCCCTGTGAAGACACAGGGGGCAACCCAGCATCCTCTCTGGAGTGGTGTGAGAGAAGGCCAAACAGTCACCACCCCTCCCTCCCTGCGGGGACGGATCAAAGGAAGCTAAGTGGACAGTCAGGACTGTCACCAGTTCCCAGTGGCAACAAGGCTCCCTTTACTTCAGTGTCATTAGTAGACCACACAGGGGGAGCCAGAGGTGTCGCCCCCCACCCAGAAATAGAAGGACCTCCTCCCCACAGTGGAGTGAGGAATCTGTCCTTCTGCCTTCCTGACAGTACCCATACAACACATACACACACTTACCCTGACAAAGCGATGTCAGAGTTTAAACAGAAGATTTAAATTCAGAGTCTCATAGCGTAATGGGCTTCCCTGGTAGCTCAGTTGAAAAGGATCCGCCTGCAATGTGGGAGACCTGGGTTCAATCCTGGGTTGGGAAGATCCCTTGGAGAAGAGAAAGGCTACCCACTCCAGTATTCTGGCCTGAGAATTCCATGGACTAAGTCCATGGGGTCACAGAGAGTTGGACACAACTGAGTGACTTTCACTTCACTTCACAGCATAATACAAAAATGTTTAGGCTTCATTGAAAGTCACTCATCAACAAGAAGCTGGAAGATCTCAAACTGAAGGAAAATAGATAGTAGATCCTAAGTCTGAAATGTCAGAGATGTCAGAATTATCTGACAAACACTTTAAGGTTGTAATAATGAGTAATTATGAAGCTACTATACACAAATTAAAAAAATATAAAGCCTCAACAAAATAGTATATGATACAAAGAAGAAGCAAATAGATATTTTAGAACTGAAAAGTACAGTACCCAAATTATTGGTTGAGCTCAGCAGCAGAATAGACATGACAGTGGAAATAATCACTGAATTGGTAGATAGGACAATAGAAATTATCCAATAAGAACAACAGAGAAAATCAACTGGAAAAAAAAAAAAAGCTAAACAGGGAATCAGGAACTGTGGGACTGTTAAAAAAAATCTTATATTTATGTCATCAGAATTTCAGGAGAGGAGGATGAAACTGAAAAACCATTTTGAAAAATAATGATTGAAATCTTGCCAAATTTGATAAAGAGATATAAACCTGCAGATTTAAGAAGCTGAGTAAACCCCAAACAAAAGTAAATCCAAAGAAATCTGATCAGAGATATGTCATCATTAATCTTCTGAATACTGAAGACAAAGTCTGGAAAGCATCCAGGGAGAAAAAAAAAGAGAACCTTTACCTATAGGGGGAAAATACACCTTAAATGACTGTGGATTGCTCACAAGAAACTGAGACTAGAAGAAAGGATACAATACTTTTTCAAGCACTGAAAGAATTTATATGCCACCAGAATTTATACTGAGCAAAAATATTCTTCAACAATGAAGAGGAGGAAATCAAGATGAAGGAAAACTAAGTTTTTTTCACCAGTAGAATCACCCTCAGAGAATTTCTAAAGGAACTTCTTTAAATGGAAAGAAAAACCTGGAGTACCAGAAGGCAAGAAAGAACTTGTAAGAAAAAACATAGGTAAAAAGAATAGGCTTTTCTATCCTTTCTAAATTATCTTATTTGATTGAAGTAAAAATTATAATACTGTTTGACATGGTTCTCAATGTATGCAGGGAAATATTTTAAAATGTTAGGAAATGATGGAGGTATGAGCTAAAGGATATAAAGGGAATTACAGTTTTTCTACTTCACTCAAAATATGACATGAATAGACTGTGATAGTGATACATATATAATGTAACACCCAGAGCAAGTGCCAGAAAACTATCCAAAGAGATACACTTAAAGAACACCATCAAAGTGAAATTCTAAAAAAAAAAAAAAAATGAAGTCACTCACAGGATGACAGAAAAAAAAAAACAAAGAAACAAAAAATATAACAGAAAAAAATGAAATGGTAGACTGAAGTCGTAACATCAATAATTACATTAAATGTAAATAGTCTAAATACAATAATTAAAAGACAGAGATTAGCAAAGTGTGTTTAAAAATATGACCCAACTATATCTTCAGGAACCTCATTTGATATATTATCATATAAGCAGGTATAAGTAAAAGGATGGAAAAAATATACCATTCAAACAATCAAGAGAAAGCATTATAATATCACATAAAGGAGATTTCAGAGCTGAGAAAACTGTCAAGGACTGGGAAGAACATTATATGTGGTACAAGAGCCAATCCACAAAATACACAGTAATCCTAAATGTTCTTACACCAAACAGCAGAACTACAAAACATAGGAAGCAAAATCAATAGAACGAAAGGAAAAGCAGAAAAATCTGCAGTTACAATTGGAGACTCAACACATCATTCTCATGAACTGATAAAATACTAGGCAGAAGATCATTCACAAGGATATTGAAGAACTCACCAACACCAGCAACAAACAGAATCTAGTTGACATTTATAGAACACTCTACTCAACTTCCCTGGTGGCTCAAATAGTAAAGAATCTGCCTGGAATGCAGAAGGCCTGAGTTTGGTCCCTGGGTTGGAAAGATCTCCTGGAGAAGGAAATGGCAACTCACTCCAGTATTCTTGCCTAGAGATTTCTGTGGACAGAGGAGCCTGGCAGGCTACACAAAGAGTCGGACACTATTGAGTGACTAATGCCACCCAACAAAGAGAAGGCTGTTCTTTTTAAGTGGCCACAGAACATATTCCAAGGTGGACCATATTTTGTGCCATGGAACATATCTCAATAGATTGAAAAGAGTTGAAATTATGAAGAGTGTCTTCTCCTACCACAATGGACTCAAAACTAGAAACCAGGAACAGGAAAGTAACAAGAAAGTGTGCAGGCACAGGGAAACTAAACAGCATGCTTCTAATTTATAGGACAGAGAAAAACAAGAGAAATAAAAACATGTAACAGAAAGGTGAGATATAAAAGTACCTGGGATACAAGCAAAGCAGCCCTGAGAGGGAAGTTTATAGCCTTAAACACATACGCAGGGGCTTCCCTGATGGTTCAATAGACAAAGAATCCCTGGCAACTGAGCAAGTCGGTCACCCTAGGCCCTCAGCACTTTTGCCACCGTGGGCCCCTTCCTGGATGAAAAAAATACTAAAAAGATTACAGGACTGGATTGCTATAAAGACAAGTATATACCAATAGGGGCTTCGCAGTGGTAAAGAATCCACCTTCCAGTGCCAGAGACACAGGGACACGCGTTTGATCCCAGGGTCAGAAAGATCTCCTGGAGAAGGAAATGGCAATCCACACCAGTATTCTTGCCTGGAGAATCCCATGGATAGAGGAGCCTGGCAGGTTACAGTCCATGGGGTCACAAAGAGTCAAGCATGACTAAGCGACTAAGTACAAACAGATACACTAGGGAAAAAAAGAGGAAAAAGCTCAAATTCATCAGCCAAGTTCCCACCTTCAGAACCTAGAAAAAGAGGGAAAAAAGTGAGCAGAAAGAAGAAAATAAAGATCAGAAATCAGTGAAATTGAAAACAGAAAAACAGTATAGGAAGTAAACAGAGCTGAGTTTTTGAAAATTATCAGTAATTGACAAACCTCTGGTAAGACTAACAAAGAAAAAACAAGTCACAGATTACCAACATCAGGAATGAAGCAAGGGTTGCCACCACTGACTGCAGACATAAAAAGAATAATTTAATAAAGGATACTGTAAACACCTCCACACAATAATTGGACAACTTAGCACAAGATGGACCCACTTTCCCTAAAAATACAAACTGCCACAATTCATTTGATAAGAAATAGATAAATTCACTAGCTCTACAACCATACAGAAGTTGAATTGTAATTAAAACAATTCCCCACGTAGAATCTCTGGGGCCAGATGATTTACTGGAGAATTCTACCAAGTGTTCAAAGGTAGATTAACTCCAATTCTACACAGTCATGTCCAGAAAACAGAAGAAGGAGCACTTCCCAACTCATTTCATAACAAGCTCAGTTCAGTTCAGTTCAGTCGCTCAGTCGTGTCCAGCTCTTTGTGACCCCATGAATCACAGCATGCTAGTATTACCCTTAAATGAAAACCAGACTAAGACAGAATCAAAAAAATAAAGCTGTAAGCCTGTATCCTTTGTGAATATAGATGCAAAATTCCTTAGCAAAATATTATCAAATAGAATGAAACAATAAAGAGAATTGTAAACCATGACCAAATGGAGTTTATTCCAAGAATGCAAGCCTCATTCAATATTTGAAAATCAGTAATGGAATCAACTATATTAATGGGATAAAGAAGAAAAAAAACCACACGATCATATCAGTTGATACAGAAAAAGCATTTGACACAATTTAACACTCACTCATAATAAGTTCCTCAGAGAAACTGGGATAGAGAACTTCCATAAGGTGATAAATTAACAAAAACACCCACAGCTAACTTTTTACTCAACAGTGAAAGACTAAATGTCTTTATCCTAAGACTGGGAGCAAGGCCAGTGTGTCCACTCAGTACAGTTTCATGAACATAGTGTGAGACATTTTAGCCAGTGCAGTAGGACAAGAGAAGGAAATCAAAGAAACACTCCTTATTTGTAGATGACATGAATGGCTATTTAGAAAATCCCAGGGACTCTCAAAACTCCTAGAAATAAAAAAGTGCATTCAGCAAGGTTTTAGGATACAAGGGGAACATATAAAAATCAGTCATATTTCTGTCTACTAGCAATGAACAGGTAGACACCAGGATAAAAATATATCACTTAAAATCACTCAAAAATGAAATGCCTAGGTATAAAGCTAACAAAACATGTATAGGACTTGTATGCTAAAAAAACACCATGCTGATGAAAGAAATCGAAGACCCAAATAGACAGACATACTATGCACATGGATTGGAAGACCAATGTTGTAAAGATGTCAATTCTTTCCACATCAGTATACTAGATTAATCCAATTCTTATCAAAATCCCAGAAGGATAGTTATAAACATAGATAAGATTATCTTAAAATGTATATGGAAAGACAGTGCATCTGGAATAGCTAAGATGATTTTGAAAAAAAGAGCAATAAAAAGAATCCATGTATATGATTTCAAGGCTTATTATACAGCTATGATAATCAAGACTTTGCTGTTGGTAGAGGGTTAAACCACAAATCAGTGAAATAGGACGGTTGAGGTATAGGCTTGCACAAATAAACCTGACTGATTTTTGACAAAGATGCAAATATAATTCAAGCAGAAAGGATAACCTTTTCAATAAATAGTGCCGGAGCAGGTGGACATCCACAGATTAAGAAAAGAAGAAAAACAACCTTAAGTCTTATGTATTGTACAAAAGTTAACTCAAAATGGATCATGGACTTAGATATAAAATGTAAAACTATAACTTTTAAAAATATATAGGTGAATATACACAATGGAATATTACTCAGCCATAAAAAGGAACACATTTGAGTCAGTTCTAATGAAGTGGATGAACCTAGAACCTTACTTACAGAGTGAAGTAAGTCAGAAAGAGAAAGATAAAAGTCGTATTTTAACACACATATACGGAATCTAGAAAAATGGTACTGAAGAATTTATTTGCAGGGCAGCAGTGGAGAAACAGACATGGAGAATAGACTTTGGACATGGGGAGAGGGGAGGAGAGGGTGAGATGTATGGAGAGAGTAACATGGAAAATTACATTACCATATGTAAAATAGATAGCCAAGGGGAATTCGCTGTATGGCTCAGGAAACTCAAACAGGAGCTCTGTATCAACCTAGGGGGTGGGATGGGGAGTGAGACGGGAGGGAGGTTCTAAAGAGAGGGGATGTATGTATACCTATGGCTGATTCATGTTGAAGTTTGACAGAAAACAATAAAATTCTGTAAAGCAATTATCCTTCAATTAATAAATAAATACTTTTTTTTAATTGATGGAAAAAAATACATAGGGGAAAATCTTTTGGATGTAAGGTTAGCAAAGCCTTCTTAGAATTAGCACTGAAACCACAAACCCATTAAAGGAAAATTAGGATTTCATCAAAATTAAGCATGTTTGTGAAACAGCCTGTTAGGAGGGTGAAAAGACAAGCCACAGATTGGGAGAAAGTATTCCCAAACCATGTATCTACTGAAGATCCAGTATGTAGAACATAAAAAGAACACTCAAAACTCAACACTTAAAAAAGAAAACTATCTGATTATGATATGGACAGAAGGCATGAACTGACGTTTCACCAAAGTGGACGTACAGAGGGGAAATGAGCACAGAAAGGATGCCTGCCATGAGGTGTTAGAAAAAAGCAAATGAAAACCACAAAGAAAGCACCCCATACCCATGAGGATGGCAGAAATAAAAGCATTGGCAACACCAGCTGCTTAAGAGGACAGGGACAAACCATTGTCACTTGTATATGATTGGTGGGAGTGTAAAATGGTGTGATCAGCACATGAAATTTGGCGTTGCTTAAAAAACCAAACACACCACCGCGTGTATGTGTGTGTTCAGCAGGCAAGTTGTGTCTGACTCTGCAACCCCATGGACTGTAGCCCGCCTCTGCTCATGGAATTTTCCAGGCAAGAATACTCGAATGGGTAGCCATTTCCTTCTCCAGGGATATTCCGGACCCAGGGATCAAACCTGCACAGAAGAGCTCCTATGTCTCCTGGGTTGGCTGGTGGATTCTTTACCACCTGGGAAGCCCACAGCAACTGCCATACAACCCAGCAATTGCACTCATTAGCATTTATCCCAAATAAATGAAGGCTTACACACACACACACACACACACACACACACACAAAGGCCTGGCGTGCTGCGATTCATGGGGTCGCAAAGAGTCGGACACGACTGCGCGACTGAACTGAACTGAACTGAGATATTGTCATACTAAGTGAGGTAAGTCAGACAGAGAAAGAAATATCATATGATATAGCTTACATGCAAAATCAAAAAAATGATACAAATGAACTTATTTACAAACAGACTTACAGAATTAACTTATGGGTACCGGAGGGAAATGTTAGAGGGGGAAGGAAGGGATAGTTAGGAAGTTTGAGATTGACATGTACACACTGCTTTATTTAAAATGAATAACCAAGAAGAAAAAAATTAATTAGAATTCTTTCTTGATAATTTATTTTAAATAAAGCAGTGCCTATAACCCCCCTCATTATGTAATATTCTGAACTAGTTATCTATTGCTGTGTAATACATTACTCCAAGCTTGAGGGATTTAAAACAGCAAACATTTATCTATTAGAATAGTAAGAGAATTATTCTATCACCAATAAAATTGTGCAAATACAATTCTCTTAAAATCTTTATAGTTCTCCTATGAATCTTACTGAGGTTAACTACATCACATGAAAGCCATATTCACAAATATTATCAAGATAAACCTTTCTCTTCCTCGGGCTTCTTTGATCACTGAGAGTCCTATTGTTTAATGAAACCATTCTGCAGCACTGCCTTAGCTGTTTCTTTAACAGAATTTATGTTTATATCCTTGGCTTTATTTTCAGACAATAGTTTCTCGAGCATTCCTAAGAGATGGTCTTTCCCTGAAAGCCTTTTTTTTTTTTTTTTTTTTTTGCGGTAGTGGGTCTTCCTTGCTCTATGTGGGCTTTCCCTAGTTGCAACAAGCAGGAGGCTACTCTTCATTTCCATGTGCGGGCTTCTCCTTGTGGTGGCTTCTCTCGTGGAGCACTGGCTACAGGAACTCAGGCTTCAGTGGTGGCAGCATCTGGGCTCAGTAGTTGTGGTGCACTGGCTTAGCTGCTCCACAGCATGTGGACTCTTCCCGGACCAGGGATCAAACCCATGCTCCTGCACTGGCTGGCGAATACTTATCCACTGCACCACCAAGGAAGTCCTGGAAGCCATTTTTTAAAATTCTAGCCTCATTGGTCCTTGGAGAGGCTAGGAAATTTCAAACCTAACAATCCCCAGGACTTCTTTTTATTGGCATTCCTTTCTTTAGCTTATCTCTTTCTTTTCATACATGTTCTACTAAAAGTGACAAGAAGAAACCTGAAGGAAACTTCAACATTCTGCTTGAAAATCTCAATGAGGACTCTGTAGGAGAGGGAGAGGGTGGGATGGGTTGGCAGAGTGGCAGTGTAACATGTGTGATATCGTGAATGAAACGAATCGCCAGTCCAGGTTTGATGCAGGATGCTGGATGCTTGGGACTGATGCACGGGGATAATCCAGAGAGAGGGTGTGGGGCGGGAGGGAGGAGGTGGGGTCGGGATTGGGAGTTCATGTACACTCGTGGCTGATCCATGTCGATGTGTAGCAAAACGAATACAGTATTGTAAAGCAAAACAAACTAAAAAAATAAAAATTAATTTAAAAAAATCTCAATGAGATTCCCAATTTATTAGATATGTATGCATACATGCTAAGTCCCTTCAGTCATGTCTGACTCTTTGCAACCCCATGGACTATAGCCCACCAGGTTCTCTGTCCATGGGATTCTCCAGCAAGAATACTGGAGTGGGTTACCATGCCCTCCTCCAGGGGATCTTCCCAACCCAGGGATCGAACCTGCATCTCTTAACGTCTCCCGCCTTTGCAGGCAGGTTCTCTACCACTAGTGCCACCTGGGAAGCCCCTCAATTTCCCTACTTTCCTCACTTTTCTTTATCAGCAGCCTCCTCAAAGGACATGAGGCTTCTACTAATATGCTCTTCAATATTTTTCAGTCTTTCACTAACACTCCTAGATTCCTTCCTGCTTCTAGCCAAGACCCAGTTCCAAATCCATTTCCACATTTTTAGGTTTTTATTACGGCAGCACTTCATTTCTAGTATTTGGACAATCCTAGAAGCTAAAACCCACACCAGGAGCCAACTATATATGCTGTTGTTTGTTTTGCATAACAGCTTTGGATATCATTCAGTATCAGTAGATGTAGATTAATCCAGTGTCCCATTGTCTGATTGATCATACTTTTAAATTTTTAACTTTCTAATATTTAAGATTTAAACGATTAATATTTTAATTGATAATAGATTGGCCAATTGCTCTAAGCTGGGTCCATTTACACTCACAACAATGTATGGCAGTGACTATTTCTTCCGATACTTGACCACTTGTGTTAGCAAACTCTTTGACCTTTACTAACTTGCTAAACAAAAACCATTTCATTGTTACTCTAATTTGGATTTTATTTATTATGAATAGGGTCAAGTGTACATTCATTTGTTTGAAAAGCCATTTTTACTTTTTCCCTCAACTGTCTAATCATAATTTTTGCCCGTTTGGGGGTGACTGATGATTTTTTCTTATTGATGTTTTATAGCTCTTAAGAAAAATAGACCTTTATCGGTCTTACATGTTGCATATATTTTTTCAGTTTGTCATTTCTCAAGTTTGTTTATAGAAATTTCTTCACTCAAGCTTTTTATATAGGCAAATCTATTAATATGTCCTTTTATCTTACTTAGAGATCTCCTCCCCACTCCAAGATTATAAAAAAACAAGACAAACTCCATGAATTATTTTACTACTCTTTGTGGTTACATTTTTAATAATAAGATATTTGATACATCTGGAATTTATTTTGGTGTAAAGAGAGTGAGAATCTCACTTTCCCTCCAGCTGATTAGTCATTTCTTTGTACACAGCTCATCCAATAATCCAACCTTCCCTCCTCCCTGCCCCCACATTTTCATTATGTTTTACATTTTCTATCTTTTTTCCCTATTAAATTGTGACATCCTTTATTAGAATCATGGGACCACAGAACTTAGGGCAGCATCAAGAATCCAGCTACAGCTAAGGCAGCACAGGTCTGCAGCTTGCACGCGTAAGTACAACCAATCTAGGCACTGTTTGGGGTTTCTTCTTCAAGTCTGCAACAGAAGCAGTCAGAAGAAGCAGGCCCTTGAATTACTGAGTGTTTGTTACATCATTGAGTATTCGTTAGATAACCGGTATGCGGGGGCTGGAGGGCGAGGGAGGCGAGGCTAGGAGGGAGGCTGTCAACTTGTCTTTGTTAGCTAAGCAGTCTTTATTTTCCAGTCTTGTCTGGGTTCCTTTATCTCACCCTAAGTATCCAAATCTTTCTTGAAATGGGGTTACAGGGCGTCCCCACTCCATCACTTCCCAAAGCCCTTATCGCTTATCCTGGCCTACAGTCTCGATGGAAAGGCGGCTCCGAACGAATGCGGGGGAGATGCCAGGGTTCGGAGGCAAAGGGCTGGCGGGGAGGGAGGGGGCGTGAAGAGAAGGACCTTCGTGCTTCGCTGGCTTCGCGCCCCCGCAGTGTCCTCCGCGCCCACCAGAAGGCGCCCCAGCGCTCTCATTCCCGGCGCGTAGCCTGACGCTCCACCGCAACCGGCACCCCAGCCGAGCCGCCGCGATCTGAAAAGCCGGGCGGCGGCCGAGGCTCTCCCGGCCCGGCAAGTGGGACAGGGTCCCAGGGAACCCCGGATTTGTTTCTGGCATTGAGGTGCGGCGGTTTCTCGACTCCAGTCCCCCAACCCCGCAGGAAACGCCCAGAACCACCCCAGCGCGGTGGTCTACAAAGCCCGGAGAGTCCAAAGGCGGGCGGGGTCGTGCGTGCTCGGGAGGCAAGAGGATTCCACCTCACTCTCAGACTCACGCCCGGCTCCCCAATCCGGCAGCCTCCAGCCCCATGAGGACTCTCAGGCCAGGGCTGAGAGCCTGGCACAGCCCTGACCGAAATCTTGCGGCGGCCTTAGAGCGTTAAGACAGGTCAGTGCTGGGGCGGGACGCGGGACTGAGCCGGAGGCGGGAGGAGGCGCGCGCATCGGTCCACCTTGTCGCTCCGCACGGCTTCGCGAGGCCACTCACGGGGTCATCTCCGCCGGGGCCACCCAGCAGCGCGGGCGTGATTCTGCATTTTTCATGACAGGCAAGTGTGGCGCTGCCCTCTGCAGCCCACCCGGGCCAGGTGATGCTCGGACTGAGGGGGTGGGGGCTGCGTGGGCCAAGGGAGGCGGCGGGCTCCGGAACATCAGCTATTCTAATAAAACGATGCTTTTTCTACTTACGAGCCGCCGCGTCGAAACCGCTACCTCCAAAGGTCTCTTGCTTCGTCGAGATAACAGGCCTCGGGGGTGAAAGGAAAGCGAGATGTGGGAGAGGGCGAGAAGAAAGGAGGCCAGGAGACCCGAGGCCCGGGGAGTGAGGGGAGGGGGACGAGGGTACCGATTCGCTATACAAATCTGGCGCGCGAGATGCGGGAAGCCCCAGCCGGGCCGGCTGGAGTCTCCGGAACCGCGGGGGCCCAGAGTCTCAACCCACGCTTTCGCTCACCACCTTCTCGTCCTCCCACTCCTTTGCCCACCCAGGATGCGGCTGGGCCGCCGGGCCCTCTGTGTGCTCGTCCTGCTGCTCGCCTGCGCCTCGCTGGGGCTCCTGTACGCGAGCACCCGGGTCGCGCCGGGCCTCCGGGCACCTCTTGCGCTGTGGACGCCCCTACAGGGCAACCCCAGGCCAGAACTGCTAAGTCTTGCCCCTGAGCCCAGATACGCACACATCCCGGTCAGGATCAAGGAGCAAGTGGTGGGGTGAGTGTAAGGAGTCGGGGTGACAGCACGGCACTCCCTGGGGGGTAGTCTGGGAAGCTTGTTTCCTCTGCTGCTGAGCTCTGATACCTGGGCTCCCCAGAATGGGTGAGTGTGTGTGGGGGGGTCGGGGGGAGAGTAAGAGGTGGAGGGGGCTACTGAGTCTTGTGCTTCGGGAGTGGGGAAGGGAGGGTTGCAGTCAGGGGAGGGCCTTGACTTTGTGAGTCCTGGTCATTCCCTGTGAAAGAAGTCCAGCTGGGGTCCTGATGGTGTGTAGGCAACTCTGAAACCTTAGCATTTGGTCTGTTCTATATCTCTGTAAAATCCAGATGTAGAGGATGGGTCATCTCATGGGTGGTCCCTCCTCTGGGGACTATTAAAGAGCAGTGATTAAGGGGACAGATTTTGGATGAAGAGGGTTGAATGGCGAAAGTGCAGGTGCTGTGTCAACCTTCCGTGGGATGAGTGAGCTGTATGGCTGGGCTCTGAGGACCCTTCCTCCCGGCTCCACAGGCTGCTGTCTGCCAACAATTGCAGTTGTGAGTCCAGTGAGGGACGCCTTCACCTCCCCTTCCAGAGGCAGGTCCAAGCCTTTGACTTCACCAAGGCCTTTGACCCTGAGGAGCTGAGCACTGTGTCTGCCTCGAGGGAGCAAGAGTTCCAGGCCTTCCTTTCAAGGTACCGGGTGGAAAGGAGGGTGTGACTCTGCCTGTGGAGAGCCATGGGAGGCCTGGAGGGAGGGTGTGGTAGGAGGGAGAGCATGGCTCCCCTTGACTCCTCCTGTCCTCCCCCTCCTTCACTGCCAGGAGCCAGTCTGCTGCTGACCAGCTGCTCATAGCCCCTGCCAACTCCCCGCTACAGTACCCCCTGCAGGGTGTGGAGGTCCAGCCCCTCAGGAGTATCTTGGTGCCAGGTGGGGAGGAGGGTCCAAGGGGAGGACCTAAATCACTGTGAGGGTGGCAGAGCCCAGGCTGGGTGAGAAGGAATGAGGGAAGATTGGAATGCCAGGTGGGGGGCTTCTAATGAAAGGGAAACTGGAGGTCAGAGAGGGCTCATGAGGTGGGAGATGGAGATGGGAACAGAAGGGACTCTAGGATTGTGGGGAATTGCTGAAGACAACTGGAGAGGTTTGGGGAGAAGAGTGTGTTCTTGCTGACTGGCTGAAGTTAGATGGACAGGCAGGGCAGGCCACACAAGACCTACTGCTTTTTTGGGAAGGAGTGAGAAATCAGTTACTCTGGGCTATGCCCTGCAATGTGCCCTGCTGCGGCCTCAATAGGAGGGATGGGTGAGAAGCTCTGTGCTGTGTGAGGTGAAAGAGGGAGGAGAAAGGGAGGAATCCCAGGCTGTCTGTGATTCTGGTTCCCTCTCCTTGCTTCCAGGACTGGGCCTGCGGCCACTTCTGGTCAGGAGGTATACCAGGTGAGAAGAAACAGGAGGGTGGGGAGGCCAGGTGGGCATTAATGATGCAGCGAGGGCTGTGAGGCTGCCAAAGGAGGGATGGAAGAAGCAGGGAGGCAAGAGGTGGGTAGGGGGCATCACCCTGCACTCGCCAATCCCCTCTCCCAGGTGAACCTGACTGCCTCCTTGGGCACCTGGGACGTGGCAGGGGAAGTAACTGGAGTGACTCTCACCGGAGAAGGGCAGCCAGATCTCACCCTCACCAGCCCAGGGCTGGACCAACTCAATCGGCAGCTGCAACTGGTCACTTATAGCAGCCGAAGCTACCAGGCAAATACAGCAGACACAGGTGCGAGGTCTGGGTGGATGTAGTAACAGGCTGGATGAACACAGGAAGCCAGAAAGGAAGGAGCAAGCAAATGGCAGAGGGTGTGGGAGACACTCAGGCAATGGCCAGAGCTGCCCAGACACACAATGGGCATTTCAGCTGGGCCAGCAGGACCAAGGAGGGAGAGAAGGGGCCTTTGTTCAACTGGGGCTGGAACAGGCCAGAGGGAAACCCGAGCCTTGGGTGTGTCCCCCCTTCAGGCCAACCATGGGGGCCCCAGGAAGTGACCTGACCCAGGAACTAGAAGACTCAAGCTCTATTCCCAGCCCACCACTTACTAGAGGGCAAAGAGCTTTCTCTCCCAGAGACCCCATTTCTCCTCTGGCAAAAGGAGTATAACAGCCCTCCTGCTTCTCTCCAAGGCTTCTTTACCAAACCAACTCCCACTGGGGGGCCTTTGCACTTGCTGTTCCCTCTGCCTAGAATGTGCTTCCCCTAGATTTTTGCATGGCTGATTCCTTATCATTTGGATCTCAGCTCAGATGGCTCCTCTTCACTCTCACAATACTTGTTTTATTTTCTATTCAATACTTAACTGTACCTGAATTTTCTTATTTACTTAACCTGGAACCAGAGGGACTAGGTTCCTACCCCAGCTTTCTTGCCTAAGAGTTGGGTAATTATGGAAAGTTAATTTCTCTCTGCCTTCTTTTTCTGTACTAAGAATCTACTTAATAGGGCTATTGTGAGGATTAAATGAGTTCATATAGTTAACGTAATTTTAAAAGTGCCTGACACATAGTAAATGCTCAGTAAAGGCTAGCTTTTAATGAAAACTTTTATCATCTTTCTCCCACCCATTAAAATGTAAGTTCCAGGGGGATACGAACCTTGCATTCTTATCTAACAGGGCCTAGAAAAGTGCAACACAGAGTAGGCACTTAAATACTGACTTACTGAAAAGAGAATGTTGGCCAAGCCCTAGGGGCCACATCTCATGTCTTTCTTCCCAGTCCGGTTCTCCACTGATGGACACGAAGCTGCCTTCACCATCCGCATAAGACACCCACCCAACCCTCGGCTGTACCCACCTGGGTCTCTACCCCAGGGAGGTGAGACTGGTATGCTCAGGGGCATAGATCCAGCCTGACAGGAAGAAAGTTGGGAGAGGGTGGCCCTGGGAGGTGTCTTCCTTCTCCTCACTCGCCACTCTCCTCTTCACCTAACTCTATCCCTCACTCCTAGCCCAGTACAACATCAGCGCTCTGGTCACCATCGCCACTAAGACCTTCCTTCGTTACAATCGGCTACGGGCACTCATCGCCAGTATCCGCCGCTTCTACCCAACGGTCACAGTGGTAATCGCCGACGACAGCGACAAGCCAGAGAGCATTAGAGGTCCCCACATCGAGCACTATCTCATGCCTTTTGGCAAGGTGCACAGCCACAGGGCACCGGGAGGGGGCATGCCCTCAGTCCCCAGTCTCCAGGGTAGTGAATCCAGCATGAGGATTTCTGAAATGTGAACTCCACGGGAGCTGTCTTATTTGAGCTGCCTTCTTAGAATGGTGCTTAGCACCTAGTGGGGGCTCAATAAATAGTTGATGAATGAATGAATGAACGCATGAATCAAATACATTCCAAGACTCTCCCCCAGAACACCCATTCAGAGCCTCTGGCAGGAGGAAACTGCATTTTTTTTAAACCTACTCCCGGCCATTCCTAAGCACTTCCAAAGTTTGGAGAGGGGCACAGGCTGTTGGGCTTCCCAAGTAGCTCATTGGTAAAGAATCCGCCCGCAGGAGATGCAGGTTGGATCCCTGGGTAGGCAAGATTCCCTGGAGGAGGAAATGACAACCTACTCCAGTATTCTTGCCTGGGAAATCTCATGGACAGAGGAGCCTGGCGAGCTATACAGTCCATGGGGTCGCAGCGTCTGTCGCAGACTGAACACACACGCACAGACAGGCTGTTGAGAGGGGTCAGGAGTGAGGAGTAGGCGGCCGAGGGCGGCGTCCTATCTCGATAGCATCGCGAACCGTACTTACCCTTTCCCAGGGCTGGTTCGCAGGCCGGAACCTGGCCATATCCCAAGTAACCACCAAGTACGTGCTGTGGGTGGACGATGACTTCGTCTTCACGGCGCGGACGCGACTAGAGAGGCTTGTGGACGTGTTGGAGCGGACGCCGCTGGACCTGGTAGGGGAGGGGCCGCGGGATGGAGGGTGGGAGGAGGGCTTCCGGCTGGCTAAGGCCGAGGCCGGGAGACCCACAAACAGCCAGCCCTGGGACGGAAGCAGAGCCTGGCCACTGTCTGGGTCCTGCAGGGGTGGGGCGGGAAAGGACCCAGCAGGGAAGCCAGCCTGGTGGGGAGAGGGAGCCCAGACCTAACCCCTTCCAGTGCGCGTCCGGCCTGCAGCCATCCTCCCGCCCCGGCAGGTCGGGGGCGCGGTGCGCGAAATCTCCGGCTTCGCCACAACCTACCGGCAGCTGCTGAGCGTGGAGCCCGGCGCGCCAGGCCGCGGGAACTGCCTCCGGCAGAAGCGCGGCTTCCACCACGAGCTCGTCGGCTTCCCGGGGTGCGTGGTCACCGACGGCGTGGTCAACTTCTTCCTGGCGCGCACTGACAAGGTGCGCGAGGTCGGCTTTGACCCGCGCCTCAGCCGCGTGGCGCACCTGGGTGAGTGGCGCCCCCTCCAGGCCGAGCAGGGACCCTTCGGGGCTCGGGACCGGGACCGCGGGGTGGTGGGGCAGTAAGGTGCCTGGGGCCCTGGGTACTACTGCCCGACCACCCCGCGGAGCCCACAGCTGCCACCGGGGTCCCTAGAGCAGTTCTACGAAGATTTACCAAGACCCGTGCCCTGGCCACAGAGAGAGCTCCAAACATCATTTAAATCTCAGCGGCCAGTACAGCCACTGGGTCTGCCTTGAGCTTCCCCACCACTGTCACCTCGGCCTCTATCCTGCTCCCAACCGAATCTCCTGGTTCAGGCCACCTCGGAGCAGCCAAGTCCGCATTTATTGAATTTTTGAGTGTATGAGTGTGTGTTGCAGGAGGGAGGAAGGGAGGGAATCAGTTTTCAAAGCACAAGGTAAGAATATTGACACATTTCATACAAGACTCAAAGGGTTGATTTACATGCCTAAGGTCCTTAGAGATGGAGTCTTTGCATATGCACCCACCATATCCCAAATCTCAGTTCTCCTTTAGGGGCAGTGGTGCCTCTGAATCCTCAAGACCCTTCATTGTGTACTCCCCTTCCCTCTGCCCCCAGAATTCTTCCTGGATGGACTTGGTTCTCTTCAAGTGGGCTCCTGCTCAGACGTCGTTGTGGATCACGCATCCAAGTTGAAGTTGCCTTGGACCTCAAGGGATGCAAAGGCAGAGACTTATGCTCGGTACCGTTACCCAGGATCACTGGACGAGAGTCAGGTGGCCAAACATCGCCTGCTCTTCTTCAAACACCGGCTCCAGTGCATGACCTCAGAGTGATGGCCCCTTGGGGCCTTTCAGTTTTCAGACTGGGCCTGCCTCCTTGTCCCTGCCAGGAATTCCTAGCAAACCCCACCAGCCAGTGACCACTCCACTGACTGTCCCAGTCTCCTTCAGAACTTGATCCCAAACAGGGGCTTGTCCTGGTGTCACTCCTCCTTTCTGCAAGTGCCCAGGGGCATGATGGAGCCATAACTTGTCCCACAGCCAGTGCCAAGTCCTCCCCCCCCCGACCCCTTCCCCTAGGGCAGGAAGTGGGGGTTGCTTTTCAAGTGCCAAAGAGCCCATAGGGGGACTCTAAAAACCTAAAGCAGAAATACTCTCCTCTCATCTCCTTGGTACTAAGGGGTTGGGGAAGCCCCCAGTATATAGTCCCAGGGCTGTGCCCCTATCTCTGGATCCAGGACTCTGTGCAGTGGCTGCAGCCTCACCCCCATAGAGAGAATGGAGTTGGAATGGGGGCTGGTGAACATACAGGGGAAAGTCATTTTTAGTTGTGTCTTTGCAATGCTTTGGGAGTGGAGGAAGGGGCACCAAGGGTCCACGTGCAGATACCCAGACTCATTTCATGAACCCCAGATGCTCTCAGCTTCATTTTATTAGTTACATGAAGTCAGGGGACTCAGGGGCCATGGCCTGCCTCACACATGTCTCGCTGGGGCCCTCCACACACCAAACGACCAGGTCAGACCCACACTGTGCAAGTCTTTGGACCATTGAGCTCCTGGAACAGGGAAGAGACATGTCAGAAGTAGATTGGTGCTCCCCTCCCTCACCCATGATTTGGCAGTCCTCTCGGGGGCACACTGCCTGCTTTGGAACTTTAGATCCTCAGTTCTTCACCCACAGCTGGGCCCAGTCTCCCTGGCTTAGTCTTATATTGACTAATCATTTCATCCCCATCCCTTTCCTTCATCTTCCTCCTAAGCCCCCTTTGAAAATCCCTCTGCCAGGGTCTTCAGTCACTGACTCACACCTCCCAGCCATAGGCCAGCACCTCCCAGCTTCCATTCCCGTTGCTATTGCCGCCTCACCAGCCTCTCCAGAGCATGCGCAGCCGCATCCTGGACACTCACAAACAGCTGTTCTGGGGTCACTCTGTCCAGGAGTCCCGCCTGGGTCAGCGTCCCCAGCACTGAGGCTGTGTGGAGAGGGGATCAGGTCCTCAGGTCCTACGTCCACACTGTGTCTTCTTCCCTCCCCGCCAAGTGTCCA